>OY856409.1:883485113-884085113 GCA_963693085.1 Alisma plantago-aquatica
GCATATAATTATCAATGTCACCCTATGTTGATAATATCATCTTTCTTCTCATTCATGATGATTGTACAAACTAACCATGCAGGTCTCATACAGATTTATAGACAGGCAAAGGGCTATGAGGTATATATGTTGAGTAACTCTGCTGTGATGATTACTCTTGATAATGAGATAACATGTATGATGTATTTGACTAAAGTGCTTGGGATTGCTATCCCATGTTGATGATGTAAGCTTTGAGAGGCAGTGGCACTATATGATAAGGGATTGAAATCCCATGATATGTGATGATCCTTGAGATGGATCTGGATGATTGGCAAGAAGCCAAGTGATAACATGTAATGCTGGATCCCTGTGATGGAGCAGGTAGATGTTGATTACAATAAAAGCATAATGATGAGTCTTATGTTGTTTATTTCTGGTTATAATTTACATGCTATATAACTTGGTTGAATCTTGCAATCCATATAAAAGATACTAATAAATCACAGTGAAATATATCATGTAGTTGCCCTGGCCATAGATCCATCATCGTCAGGAGCTGGTGATGGTGAAACGGGTTCTCCTGCGGGTTAACCCGGAGCGCATATTATTGAATATGCGAGGTTTCTCCTAGCCTAAAATAGAGAGGGAATCGAGTGCAGCTACGGCTGCAGACTCATATATATATAGATATGTAGAGCATGATGAACAGGCCCATGGCTCAGTGTGATAGAGCATGAATGCGTTCATGGCTCAGAGCACGGTGAATAGGCCCGTGGCTCAGGTATACTAGCGCCGAGACCTGTACTGAGGCGGGCTAGAGGAAGGGTAGCCTATGGAGCTGACCATGTGGCTGAGGCCACTTAAGCACGAGACTACGATCCTACTTTGGTACTCGTGCACTGACCACGAGGTGGGAGGTCGGGAGTCCGGCTCTTCCATTGACCTTGTATGGCACCGACTCCGGGTTTCGCAGCCGTCGGTTGGATTTGAACGGTACGGTTCACTTCCTCAGGGCATAAAAATATGTAATCCAGCCGAATAGTATTTACTGCTTAAGGAAAAACACAGAACATTGGTTGAGGCCTTGCTTGTAGTTAATCTTGTTACATCTCGTAGTTACTTATATGTTCCTCATGTTATGTGGTAAGACCTTATAAATCTTTTCTTGTTACTCATGTTCCATAAAGAAATACTTGAGTATATGCCTTCGGTACATCTGGTAAGCTTGACGGTATGAATAGCTTTACTTTATAAACTGCCCTCGTTATATCTCTTATCAGTTTTTTGTCATTGTTGCTTTATCTTCCTGAGGTTGTGTAGTTTCGGTGGGGAGTTATGTTTCTCACTGGGACTGTGCGTCTCACCCTGCTGGTTTACACCCTTTTTAGGTGTTTGAGCTAGACGTGGTGGTGGTCGTGGAGTTGCGGCCGAGTAGCAAGACGAGCAGTAGAAGCCAAGAGATGGATATGCTGCTGTTTTGGTTGTTTTGTAGTAGAGTCTTAGAGTCATCCCTGTACTCTCAGGTCCTTGAAGGTGTTTTGACGTTGTTTAACGATGTATAGATGTTGATGTTTTGTATATCCTGCTGCTGGCCGGATGTGGGCCTTTATGTATGTATAAACAGGTGATGGACTCATGTGATGGTTAGATAGCTGTTCCTCTAAGCTGTGGACACGTATCAAGGCTTGTATATGTTTATATAACTTGTTTCCTTGCAGGATGAGGATCTAAATGTAATAGTTTCGTAGTTTATCAGCTTCCAACAATCAGTTTTAATTAACCTATATTTTTTATAGTTTGTGGTTATGGTGATTTCCACACATTTTCGCGTAACACCTCATTGTCTGTGTGATAGCGGGATGTGTTGCCACAAGTTTTGGTATCAGAGCTCGAGGTTCGCTGAGTCTACAGGGATTTAGGACTAGGTTGTGTCTGTTCTTGTGAGTCTTCCAGATTTTCTTACAATCATCTTCTGCCCTCAGCATAAGAAAATCCAAGATGTCTGGAAACCATGATGAACATGCTCCTGAACACAGCAATGTTGCATCAGTTGATGGAGCTATAGGGTAGGCACATGAAGATCGGGTGCCTGAGGTCCCCCAACCTGACCCAGCCATTCTTGAACATCTTGCTTACCAACAGCTTATGGGGTAGATGATGTCTACGATGAATCTCATGGTAGAGAGATTTCTAGTGCCTCCACCGAGAGCACAGGCTCCCCATGGTGAAACATCGGGTATTGGAAAGACCTTTGAGCGGCTTCGCTGAGTCGGAGCTTCAGACTATGCTGGAATGGCTGATCCAGCGGATGTAGATCTGTGGCTGACGAGTCTTGAGAATACATTCTGGATCCTCGACATCCCCGAAGCAGACAAAGTAAAGCACGTTGTCTACCTTCTGAAAGGTAGTGCTGGTCACTGGTGGACCATCGAAGAAGAGAAGCGACCTGGTGAGGTGATCGGTTGGGAAGTTTTCCGGCATGAGTTCGTCAGTAGATACTTTCCAAAGATGTATCTGGATGAGAAGATCAGTCAGTTTGAGCATTTGCGTCAAGGAACGATGAACATCACCGAGAATGAAGCCAAGTTCATGGACCTGCTGAGGTTTTGTCCTCACATGGCAGCGACAGATGAAGAACTGATCGGACGCTTTGAGAACGGTTTGAGTGTTGAGCTGACAACACCTGCTTCTGTGTTAGAGAACAGAGAGCGGTTTGCCATGTTTGTGGAATCTGTCCAGAGGATCAAACGGTCGATAAGGGAGAAAAGAGAATCTATGTCTCATAAGAGGTCTGCTCAGTTTCAGGGACAGAGGTTTGGTGGCTTCAAGAAGCTTAGGTTTTTAACACCTTCCATGATGAGAGGTTGCAGTGTACCATCGCAGTGGTCTCCGAGTAAGGGAAGAGGTTATGTTTCTTCACCATCAAGGGAACATAGTACAACTTTTGTGGCAGTGACAGGGCCATCTAGGCCACGATTTGAAGGGAATACATGCTATATCTACGGTCAGACAGGGCATTTCAAGTCGAACTGCCCAAGTAGAGACGTTGAAGTGACACAACAGCCGAGGCAGAATCAATAAGGGTCAGATAGGCAGCAGCCCAGTGGTAGCAGAGGGCGAGGACGTGGTCAAGCGTCTCAATCGGGATCGTCTGCTCAAGGAAGCAGAGGACGTGGACAGCAAGCAACGGCTCGATTCTATGCTATGAGTCAGCCAGAGGCGATAGTCAAACTGTGAGTGGTGACAGGTCAGATGGAGTTATTTCATTTTGATATGTCTTGTTCTTGCTTTATATCTGTTCTGGTTGACCCAGGTACTACACACTCTTTTACTGCCTATAGTATGCTTGAGAACTGTCATTAACCTGTTAGCTGTAAGAAGGATAGCTTGTTGTTAGAAACCCCTCTTGATAGTTCCTCGATGCTTCGAGAAGAGTGTCCATCTTGTGTCTTATCTTTTTCAGGACATAGTATACAAGTGGATCTTATACCACTTCATATGCATGGTTTCGATGTTATCCTTGGGATGGATACCTTAGAGAAGTATAAAGTTGTTTTAGACTGTGGTTCCAAACAGGCAGTGTTTGATGATGGTGGAGCGAAGTGGATCTTTCAGGGGGATAGGAAGATTCTTCCGACGTGTCTCGTATCAGCTATGGTGGCAGAGAATTTTCTACAGCAAGGATGTGAGGCGTTCTTAGCTCACGTTGTGGATACTGTTGTGGCTACCAAGGCAAAAGGTCCTAGTCTCGAGGAGGTGTCAGTTGTCCGAGAGTTTGCCGATGTGTTTCTTGGTGAGTTCCCTGGTGTTCCTCCGCCCCGAGAGATTGATTTTGAGATCAATCTGGTTCCAGGAACTCAACCAGTTGCACAGACACCATATAGGATGGCTCCAGTGGAGATGGCAGAGCTTAAGAAGCAGTTGTAAGAATTGTTGGAGAAAGGTTTCATCTGACCAAGTACGTAGCCTTGGGGTGCTCCCATGTTGTTCGTGAAGAAGAAGGACGGATCGATGTGGTTGTGTATAGATTACCGCCAGAACAAGGTCACAATCAAGAACAAGTACTCATTGCCGAGGATAGATGATCTGTTCGATCAGTTGCGTGGTGCTACAGTGTTTTCAAAGATCAATCTATGGTCCGGATATCATCAGTTGAGGATTAAGGTGGATGACATACCAAAGTCAGCTTTTAGGATGAGGTATGGTCACTTCGAGTTTGTGGTTATGCCGTTCGGACTAACCAATGCACCTGCTGCTTTCATGGATCTGATGAACAGAGTGTTTCGTCCGTTCTTAGATCAGTTTGTTGTAGTCTTTATAGATGACATCTTGATCTATAGTCGGGATGACCAAGAGCATGCATGACATCTCCGACTAGCGTTGACCCTTCTTCGCCAACATCAGTTGTATGCCAAGTTCAGTAAGTGTGAGTTCTGGTTGGAAGAAGTGACTTTCTTGGGTCATGTGATATCTGCTGAAGGAGTCAAAGTGGACCCGAGGAAAGTGGAGTCAGTTGCAGAATGGGAACGGCCGAAGACGGTGACAAAAGTTCGTAGTTTCTTGGGTTTGGCAGGATACTACCGGAGGTTTATTAAGGACTTCAGTGCGATTGTGTTGCCCATGATGAAGTTGACTAGAAAGGATGTACCTTTTGTCTAGGATCATCGTTGTCAGCAAGCTTTCCAGAGTTTGAAGGAGAAGCTAACTAGCGCTCCAATATTGGTCCTGCCAGAGCCTGGGAAGGGCTATGTTGTTTTCTACGATGCTTCCAAGAAAGGTTTAGGTTGTGTGTTGATGCAGGAAGATCATGTGGTTTCTTTCACTTCGCGACAGCTTAAGAAACACGAGGAGAACTATCCGACTCATGATTTGGAGTTGGCAGTAGTTGTTCATGCATTAAAGATTTGGAGACACTATCTGTATGGGGAAGTGTGTCAGATTTTTACGGATCATAAGAATCTGAAGTACATCTTTTCACAGCATGAGTTGAACATGCGACAACGTCGATGGATGGAGCTAATCAACGATTATGACTGCACCATCGAGTATCATCTTGGTAAAGCAAATGTGGTAGCTGATGCTCTTAGCCGAAAGTCTTCTTCTCTTTCTTCAAAGAAGGCACAGTTGAGTTCCCTGGTATGCCATAGATGGGATATGTTTGTTTCCTTGCGGCATATGAATGTGTAGATGGAAGTTTCCATGTTAGCTGGACTTTTAGCACATATACAAGTCAAGCCTACACTGAGACAGCGGATCGAAGATGCACAGCAAACAGATGATGCAGTACAGTTGATCAGATAGAGTTCGACAGCAAAAAGCGTGATGGGTTCCATGAGTCTGAGGATGGGCTAGTTTGCTATCATGATAGGATGGTGGTCCCCGATGCTGAGGATCTGAGGAAGTTAGTGCTCGAGGAAGCACACATGTCAAGGTATGCTATGCATCCAGGTTTCACTAAGATGTATCATAGTCTAAAGGATTTGTATTGGTGGCCCGGTTTGAAGAGAGACGTAGTTGAGTTTGTGGCTAGATGTGCGGTTTGTCAGCAAGTCAAGGCTGAACATCAAAAACTGGCAGGTACGTTACAACCCTTGCCGATACCACAGTGGAAATGAGATCATATAACCATGGATTTCGTAGTTGGTCTACCCAGGACAACTAGGAAGCATAATTCCATTTGGGTAATAGTGGACAGATTGATGAAGTCTGCCCATTTCTTACCAGTAAAGACAACATATACAGACGAGAAGCTCGCTCAAGTATATGTGAATGAAATAGTATGTTTGCACAGTGTGCTAGTGATGATAGTTTCTGACAGAGGTCCTCAGTTCACGAGTCATTTCTGGGAACAGTTGCACAAAGCGTTGGGAACGCAGTTGAGGTTCAGTACCGCCTTCCACTCGTAGACAGATGGACAGTCTGAGAGGACTATTCAGACTTTAGAATATCTCCTTTGAGCTTGTGTTTTGTTGTTTCTAGGCAGTTGGGATGTACATCTCAGTCTGATAGAGTTCGCTTACAACAATAGTTATCAGCGGAGCATTGACGTGGCTCCTTATGAGGCCTTGTATGGTAGGAAGTGCAGATCTCCTTTGTGTTGGTATGAGTCTGGGGAATATCAACTTTTGGGTCCTAAGTTAGTGCAGCAGACAACAGAAAAGATCAAAGTGATACAACAATAGTTGAAAGTAGCACAGGACAGGCAGAAGTCTTATGCGGACAATCGTCGAAGACCTTTGGAATTCCAGGTGGGAGACAAAGTGTATCTTAAAGTCTCTCCGTGGAAAGGTGTGCTAAGGTTTGGCCGGAAGGGTAAGCTAGCACCCAGATATATGGGGCCATACCCGATCATAGCACATATGGGCAAGGTAGCTTACAAGTTAGAGCTGCCGCCAGAGTTGCACAAGTTACATCCAGTGTTCCATGTCAGTATGCTGAAGAAAAGTCATCCTGATTCTGGAACAGTGATACAACCAGTTGAAGTTGAGCTTGATGAAGATGTGACCTACGAGGAAGTTCCTATGGCGATCCTTGACAGAAGAGTTAAGAAGCTGAAGAAGGACATGGCTCTTGTTAAGGTTCTTTGGCATCATCGTGGCATTGAGGAAGCCACGTGGGAGCTTGAGGAAGAGATGAGGAGAAAGTATCCCTCACTTTTCTCTTCGGATTTCGGGGACAAAATCCCTTTGTAGGGGGTTAGCTTGTAAGGACCCTAACCTTCGTTTAGGGTTTACCCTGTTTGTTTTGCTTTACCTTGATGTTTAGTTACTTGCTAATCACCTTTAGTGGTGATTAGGGTTTGTTGGTGCTTTGTTGAGAGTTGGAGGGGCTCCTTGCAATCAACCCAAGTCTAGGGTTTGTGGGCAAGTTTGCCACCTTGTGAGGTGTTCCTCCCTCTCCTTGCTTCCTCTAATGTTGAGAGGAAGGTTTAGGCCCATTGCTTGAGTTCCTTTGGGCTTGGTTGTGCTTGTTGGGACTTGTGGTGTGTTGCCCTTGCTTTCTTTGGACCTTGTGTCGGGAAAAAGAGCCTTGTGTCACCCAGGTGTGTCACCCATGGACCTTTGACCATCTTTGACCTCGTTTGTGTCACCACTAGTGGACACTTGGTGCTTGATGCTTGCATGTGGCAATGGCCTTGGACATGTGTTTAGGGCATGCTAGAGTGGTGGTTTTTGCACATGGACAAGTGTCCCTAGGTGGGTGACACCTTGCTTTGGTTTGCTTTGGTTTCTCCTCTATCCCCTTCTATATATGTGTTTCCTTTCCCTTGCTAAGGATCCCTTTAGTTCCTTAGTCCTCCTTCTCCCTTGGTGTACGACACACTCTCTTCTCTTGCAAACTTGGTGGCTGATCCTTCTTGGAGTCTCCTTCTTCCTTGGTGGTGCGTGGAGCTTGGAGCTTGCTTAAGGCGGGTTACATAACTCTTAACCCTAACTACACCACCTTCTTCCTATGTTCTTATATGTTTCTAGTTAGTTTCTTGCTTAGTTTCCTCTTATTTGCCGAACCTTGTGTTCTAGGGTTTCTTGGTGAGCAATACTCCCTTCTCTCCTAGGTCTTGAGGAGTGAGCTTGAGTTCTAGTATCATGAGCAACACTCCTCTCTCGTTTAGGTTGAGAGGTGAGCTTGTGTTCTAGTAGCTTGAGCAACACCCTCCTCTCACCATGGACTTGAAGGGTGAGCTTGGTGGTAGTTGTGGAACCTTGTTAGGGTTACCCTTGTGTTGCCCGATTGATGTAAGAGATGTGCAAGACCCCTCTCTCGTTTAAGTTGAGAGGTGAGCCATCTTCTTGACTCTTTAGGGTTTTGGTGCCCTTTGAGCTTGAGGTTGGTGGTGACCATGTCTAGGTGCATCTTGCCCGATATGGTGTTGGTGGTGTTGTTGCCCGATGTCTTTCCCTTGGTCAGACCTTGGATTATATGTTGTGTGGTGATGGATGACACACTCTGGTCCTTGACCCTTTGGTGTGACGGGCGTCACACTATGCTGAGTACCCTGCTCGAAATGGTTACCCTTGTTATACCTTGTTGTTGTGGATGTGTTGTTGGTCAATTCTATGGTGAGCTTCACCCCCTGGTCCCTGACCTTGTGTCAGGCGATACCCTTGGTCCCTTCTTGGTGTGTGAGTAACCTGGCCGTTACGCGTTAGCCATAGGTGATGGTTTGGTATCGTTATGCCCTGACGTTGCAGAGGCGTTGCTAGTTAGTTCTGTGACGGGTGTCACACTAGTCCTGTGTGTGTGTCAGATGACAGCCCTACACCTTACAGGCGTTGCGCGACACTCCAGTGTCCGATACAGATTGTTGCCCGATAGGCTTGGGTGCACGACACATGATGCAGAGTTGCATGATGCGTCGTTTGCTAAGCTGCACACCTGAGCCCACGTTACGCCCTTGCCCGACGCAGCGTTGCATGTTACACCTTGTGCTTGGCCGATAGGAGTTGGTGTGCTGACCGTTATGAGTTGGATGATAGATGAGGGTGCCCTACCCGATACCATATGTAGTTAGAGTAGTGGATGCTTTTAGTGAGGGTCCCGTCCCTTATGGAAACCGATATGTTGTTCTTGTATCACGTTTGGTTTTGATAGTAACCCTAGATGTGCACGACATAGTAGACGACATCTATGCATCTTAATACAACATCTCATGTGTATGTGATCATCTTGATATTATGAATGATACTGAGATAATGATAAGCATATAAGATGCTTTGCTTAATGATGTGACCTATGCCTATGATCATAAGTTGAGGCCTGATTGATGAAGCATATAATTATCAATGTCACCCTATGTTGATAATATTATCTTTCTTCTCATTCATGATGATTGTACAAACTAACCATGCAGGTCTCATACAGATTTATAGACAGGCAAAGGGCTATGAGGTATATATCTTGAGTAACTCTGATGTGATGATTACTCTTGATAATGAGATAACCTGTATGATGTATTTGACTAAAGTTCTTGGGATTGCTATCCCATGTTGATGATGTAAGCTTTGAGAGGCAGTGGCACTATATGATAAGGGATTGAAATCCCATGGTATGTCATGATCCTTGAGATGGATCTGGATGATTGGCAAGAAGCCAAGTGATAACATGTAATGTTGGATCCCTATGATGGAGCAGGTTGATGTTGATTACAATAAAAGCATAATGATGAGTCTTATGTTGTTTATTTCTGGTTATAATTTACATGTTATATAACTTGGTTGAATCTTGCAATCCATATAAAAGATACTAATAAATCACAGTGAAATATATCATGTAGTTGCCCTGGCCATAGATCCATCATCGTTAGGAGCTGGTGATGGTGAAATGGGTTCTCCTGCGGGTTAACCCGGAGCGCATATTATTGAATATGCGAGGTTTCTCCTAGCCTAAAATAGAGAGGGAATCGAGTGCAGCTACGGCTGCAGACTCGGATATATATAGATATGTAGAGCATGGTGAACAGGCCCATGGCTCAGTGTGATAGAGTATGAATGCGTTCATGGCTCAGAGCATGGTGAACAGGCTCGTGGCTCAGGTATACTAGCGTCGAGACCTGTACTGAGGCGGGCTAGAGGAAGGGTAGCCTATGGAGCTGACCATGTGGCTGAGGCCACTTAAGCACGAGACTGCGGTCCTGCGTTGGTACTCATGCACTGACCACGAGGTGGGAGGTCGTGGAGTCCGGCTCTTCCATTGACCTTGTATGGCACCGGCTCCGGGTTTCGCAGCCGTCGGTTGGATTTGAACGATACGGTTCACTTCCTCAGGGCATAAGAATATGTAATCCAGCCGAATAGTATTTACTGCTTAACGCAAAACACGGAACATTGGTTGAGGCCTTGCTTGTAGTTAATCTTGTTACATCTCGCAGTTACTTATATGTTCCTCATGTTATGTGGTAAGACCTTATAAATCTTTTCTTGTTACTCATGTTGCATAAAGAAATACTTGAGTATATGCCTTCCGTACATCTGGTAAGCTTGACGGTATGAATAGCTTTACTTTATAAACTGCCCTCGTTATATATCTTATCAGTTTTCTGTTGTTGTTGCTTTATCTTCCTGAGGTTTTGTAGTTTCGGCGGGGAGTTATGTTTCTCGCTGGGACTGTGTGTCTCACCCCGCTGGTTTACACCCTTTTTAGGTGTTCGAGCTAGACGTGGTGGTGGTCGTGGAGTTGTGGCCGAGCAGCAAGACAAGCAGTAGAAGGCAAGAGATGGATATGCTGCTGTTTTGGTTGTTTTGTAGTAGAGTCTTAGAGTCATCCATGTACTCTCAGGTCCTTGAAGGTGTTTTGACGTTGTTTCATGATGTATAGCTATTGATGTTTTGTATATCCTGCTGCTGGCCGGATGTGGGCCTTTATGTATGTATAAATAGGTGATGGACTCATGTGATGGTTAGATAGCTGTTCCTCTAAGATGTGGACACGTATCAAGGCTTGTATATGTTTATATAACTTTTTTCCATGCAGGATGAGGATCTAAATGTAATAGTTTCGCAGTTTATCAGCTTCCCACAATTGGTTTTAATTAACCCGTGTTTTTGATAGTTTGTGGTTATGGTGATTTCTGCACGTTTTCGCGTAACACCTCGTTGTCTATGTGATAGCGGGATGTGTTGCCACAATTGTCGTCTAAGCTCTATCCAATTTGAATGTGTCACAACACTCAACAATGTTGTTTATGTGATGAATTAGATCTTCATGCTAATGACCTTAGTGAGGTTGTGAAATCACCTATTTGACAAGATGAAGTCTATCTTTTATCAATCTGCATTTATTGCCTACTTCTGGATTGGTTCTTATTTATCTGTGGCAGAACAAGCCTTTATCCTCACCGAGATAGTTTGTCATAATTCTTTAGCTTTTCCACTTTCATGGCCTACATTTTCACCCCCGCAATCACTCATCTCTACCTGGCTTTTCCTTCTCTCCTAGAGTTGGAGTTTGAAATAGCAGTAGTGTTGTGTAGTTTCTGGCTTGTTCAAAAATGAATTCAGGGCCTAATGTGTACAATGTGTGATCACCACATGATGTAGAATATGTTTGGACCATGCACTAGTACAATAAAGATAGAACGATTGAAGGATTTACATGATACTAATAAGAAACATTTAGAAATGAATAAATTATATAAAAAGTTGAAACAAAAAATTGTCTAGAGTTATGAGTCTTAGCATTTACAATGCCAGTGGTTCTATTCATCATCTCCCTGACAAAGACAACCAAAACCTGACCCAATGAAAGAAAATAAAAGTTATTTTATAAATCAAAATGAGAAAATCATTGTCACTAGTTTCACCACATTGATCAACTATCAATGACCCAATGAAATTACTATTAGATATTTGTTGCAATTAAGATCAGAGTTTGGAAATTAATAGTACCTACTTCTAGAGCGTAATGATATGCTCAACTAATGACAGCTCTATGTTCATGGTGTTTTATCTTATTTGATTCAATGAATAACAATCACTAAACATCATTCTTTGAAAATAAAAATTATTATTGAGAAGTATATTACATAAGAGCAAATATTTCAAAATGGAAACAATTTTCTATCACAATAATCATCTATATTATCAATCATGGAGATTACTCACAATCAATACAAGAGCAAATGATCATTACATAGAAAAATCAACTATATATATTAATAATCATCAATCCTCATACAATAACATCAAATCGTGATACTCCTAGGTCTGTTGGTGAAGAGGATTAGTTACTGATACTTGACATGGTATCATAGTAAATTGTAAAGTGAAGATAGATATACATCAAAATGATGAAAACCCCTAGGAACCTAGGGAACACAAAGTAGACACCTATGAGTAAAATTATTTATTATGAGTATCAGGGTTTATAGAGAGCCATATATAAAGTCTTGTATCAAGGTATGGTGTACCAAAGACACAACATAATATTAAATAAACTAATGCTTATGGGTCTGAGGAGAGTAAGACCAATAAGATAATATAAGGGAAAATAAATAATATAAAATACCACAAATACACCCTCATGTTTTTGTTGGGGATGCACCCTCTAAAGTTGGAGAGTTCACATTGTGTATTCCCATCTTGCAACACATAGAGGAGAAGGATGAAGGTTGAATAGGCTTGGTGAAAATATTAGAAGTCTATTCTCCAATCTTTAAGTATGGTGTGAAGATTTTCCTATTACAAATCGGTCTCTCACAATGTGACAATCAGCCTTAATGTGATTAGTACGTTCATGAAAGAAGAATGTTGGATATATGAATAGCTGTTAGATTTCCGCACTTGACAGTTCCTGGAGAAGAGAGAGAAAAACTTAATTCTCAAATAATAGACATCGCCCATTGAATTTTACAACAAGTTTGTGTCATAGCATGATAGTCTGCCAAATGATGGTATGACCACACAAGAGAACCCAAAATCCATAAATAGATATGATTTCATTCACATCTCTAGCTCAATCAATATCTTCATAATAGTTCCAAGAGATATCTTGATATTGCGCTTTCTTCTAAAGGAGATCTTTATTGGGTGCACTTTTTAGAGCATAGGATGTGGTGTACCTGAATCTAGTGACATGCAAAAGGTTTATCCATGTGTTGACTAACAACATTATCAAAAAAATCAATATTTGGATGGGTAATTCTATGATAAATGAGTTTCCCAACTGTGTGGCAATATTGTTCAGGATCAGAAAAGGACTCCCCCTCAGATAGAACTTTGTTGTTATAGTCTATGAGAAAAGAAATATGACTAGAATTTATCATAATAGAGTCATTCAAGAGGTCCAGTAAGTACTCTTTTTGTGATAAATAAGGGACCTGACAAGAACATATCTTTTCTATGCCCAAGAAAATCACAATTATTGTAGATCCTTGGTATAAAAATATGTTGGATTATTCGTTTCAATGCTGAAATCCCATGAGTATCACTACCAGTGATAATGATATCATCAACATAGATGGCGAGGCTGAAGGTTCCAACTCGAGGAAAATTTAAGAACAAACTATGATCACAAGATGATTTGTAAAAACCCAAGCTACCTAGATTGCCAATGACTTTCATAAATCAGGCCCATGATGATTTATTAAGACCATACAAAGATAATTTGAGATGAAATACTCTTTGGGAATACTCCCCCTAAGTACAAAAATTAAAGTGTTGTTTTCTATACACATCCTCATCTAAATCACCATTAAGGATAACATTTTTAATGTCAAGATAGTGTAGAGGCCAGTCCATGTGATTGGAAAGAGAAATTACAATCCTAATAAAAGAAATGTGGGTGGTCAGTGAGAAGGTCTCAAAGAAATCCAAGCCATATGTTTGAGTGAATACTTTGGCAACAAGACAATCTTTAAGTCATTCCACTATTCCATATGAACTAAAATTGACAAAAAAGACCCACTGAAAATCAACAATATTTTTCTCTTGAGGAGGAGGGACAAGATCCCAAGTTCCTTTCTCATGCAACAATGTCATTTTTACAAGCATCACAACTTCCAATGAGGCTGGTGAAGTGCCTCATGTTAGTTTTTGGGAATATGCATAGAGTTGAGTTGCTAGGCAATGGATTTAGCAATATCAAAAAGCTTGGATAGGCAATAGGTATGAGATATAAATTAACAAAGAGGGCAAGAGTGGATGCCTTTTCAAAGAGTGACAGGGCACACTAGATCCTCAGGCGTGAGCATTGGTGTTGGATTTTGTGACACCCGCCATGCTAAATGAGATTACTCAAAACAAAACATATAGTCTACTAAAAATTATCCACATAACTAGAAAAGAGGATAAGTTTAAAAATGATTTCAACACTACCATTATGTTCAAAAACATTTACATAAAGGTCCAACAACTTATATATCAACACATGCTATACTAGGAATTTTACATATATGTCCAGTGGCATCAGCCACAACCCATTACAAAAGATATGATTCCACATATACATGCCATATATAACCATTGACATACTGCCAAAAACTCGAGTCGATATACATATCAATTACAAAACATCCCCTACTCAGACCTGAGAGTATAGGGACAACTCTAGGATACTACTAACAACTATCCAACCTTCTACTTATACTGCTCTTCTTGTTGTTCTTCTTCACCCCGTGATCCTGATGATAGTATTGATGACCACCTAGATGTGGTGACCCATGAGGTGAGACTGATGTTCCAGCAAGAGATATGACTCTCAACCAATGGTTATAGATTACAACATGTAATTTTATTACTAAATAGATTAAGCATGTTAAACTGACTGAGCAGGTTTAGCAGATTGAGTATATTTAAACACACAAATCCAGATAAATAGATAGACATAGCAATAGGCATAACATACATGTATATGAAGGAAAAAGTAATACTATCATCTACTAAAGAATTAATTTCTTTTACTGCATTACATGACAACTAAGAAGTATACGATGCAAAGGCAAGGCTTAACATCCAATGTGAAGCGTGTTTAACCCTTAACAGATACACTACATGGTTGTATTACATCTTTTATTAAGCCCTGAGGAGTTTTAGGTATACCACCATACTCCAACTAACCAATTCTAAGTCGAAATTAGTGTCATACAATATCTAGGAGAGACAAACTCCTGAGTTCTCATTTGCCCTCAGTCAGTACGAGTCAATCACAACAACATATAAGTCCAATTGCAAAATAGCCTAGTCCTTCCTTAGTATATAGGTCAAGATGCCAGTAATTAGGGTATACAAATCCCTATCATCTGCGGTACAACAACATCTGTCCTCAATAACATGTCATATACTGAATCATAATCATCTAAGATATAGCCTCAACCTCTCTCCTTTGCAAGTATGACCGCAACAATCCTCAAAAACATGCATATACTCAACATTATATGACTTCGAGCTTCCACTAAAGGAGAACTCATTTCACCATCCAGAAAATCTTGACACTAGAATGGATCTATGGCACATGACATTACATGATTAGGGTTTCACTTGATTAGTTAATGCAAATTGGGTATCTTTTAACTACATCAATGAAGTTACATACAAACCCTAGAAGAGTTCTACAAAAATCATGGGTAGATTGCATCTTCAAAAGATATAAAATGTATAATACATAAAGCCTTTCACATGATCACATGATATTGTTTCATTGTCATACATGAGACCATAATCACTATTATAAAATCACTGGATACAATTCCTTGTCTAATCCTGAAGAGGACAATGTTGGATCTAGGGATCTAAAGGGGAGGTGAATGGATCTTCAAAATTCTCACAAGAAAAGTTAGACCTTCAAATTATATCACTTGAAATCCAATTCTTAAGATCAATTTGAAGTCTTATCTAAGCAAGATAGAAAGGATGAGAGAAATCAAAACAAGCACTTAGACTAGGTGGTTAGAGTGGTTCCAATCTCCAAACTAGGAGATAGTAAATCCACTACCTAGAGAGGTCAACCTCTAGGACTTTGAAATCCATGTATACTTATATTCCATCATAAGAGATACAAGGATACCACCATACATCCAAGGACTTACCTACTAAAGACAAGAGTCTTTCACCTACAAAAGTAATTATTCACGTGATCAAGATGTCTTCAGCCTTCAACAAGGACTTACCCATGCTTGCATCAAGTCTTTGGTCTCGAAGGAATTATCCACTCTTCTTGAATCTTGGCCTTTCCCTTCCCCTTAACATAGAGAAGATCTTCATATCTTCTTCAACCATGAAGAAGACCAACAACAACTTCACCTTCACTGGGAGTAGCTTGCTTGAATTTTGATCTTTGAGAAAGGGGATTGGGAAGATGGAAGGAATGAGAGCATTACAAGCACATGAAGGTAGCTCCCTTACAAAATATCTAAATCACTCATAATCATGAAATGCTTTGTAAATGAGAGAGAGAAAGGGGCTCAAAGGATTGCAAAACACTCAACTATATCAAGGACTTAGGATAACATGAATGAGAAAACTTTGAATGAACTCCAAGGGGTCATATTTATAGCTGGGGGTGTTCCTTTGAGTGTGGGATCACTTAAGAACAAAAAATAGCCATTTTACAACTTGCAACGGATCTATTTTCATTTCTAACAACTCTCCAATGGTTGGAATCACTTTATCTATATTTTCCGTATAGTACTCTCGGTCGAGTTTGAATAAAGGTAACTTGACCGAACTGGGAAACTCGACCGATGAGTCAAAATCATTTTTTCTTAGATGATCGATCGATCAAGTTTTGTTAGTGTACAACTCGATCGATTGGTCATTTCAGAAAATTCATCACTAGACCGATCGAGTTTCCAACTCGACCGATAAACAGCCTGTGACAAATTTTCCAAAATGATTTTTGAGTGACCAAACATTGAAATTAAGTGTCCCTGGTTTTTTCTCATCTTAGTTACAAGTCATATCATCAATACAAGTGATTACAAAATAATTTTAGGGTGATTTCGAGTGATTTCCCAAAATGCACATTTGCATTGCTTTTGAGTTGAACTTGGGCAATCTAGGGCTTGTGTAATTTGATCTTTTTCATGTACCTAAACCCTAAAATCAATCTTGAATAAACATATTAGATACATAGGAATGGAATGGTTAAGTCATTATCAAAATATGGACAATGTATACCTCTCAAGTCAACATTATCCCCCTTTTTGACAATGACAAACCATTCCTCAGTCATATTGAAAAGGATATGTAAAATTTACCTTAGCCTTCTGAATTGTAAGGGGATTCTTGATTATAACAATGTGAATTGCTCCCCCTCAATATATGCTCACTCTTACATACATTGTTAGTCTTTCTACACAAATCAATACAACATATATACTATATGGTCCTTTAGCAAGTCACATGATAAAGCATATAATGAATAAGAAAAGGATCACATAGGCAATAAAAAAAATATGGTTGAGTTTCAAAACGTTGAACTTCTATCCCCCTTTTTACATTATCAAAAAGGAAGGGGGTAGAAGATCATAGAAACAAGTCTTCTCCAAGTACAACCAAAACATGCACACACAAGATAAAACTTGCAACCTCATAGCATACATCAAATAGAGACAAGAGGAACAAACAATCTAAGTCATAATCAAAATATGGAAAACATGGCACCAACTCATGATATATAGTCAATCAAAGAGTAAGTGTACATATGATTAAGATTACCACATAAATGGCATGTCCTAAAAAAAACAACTACAAACCAACATGATGATAGAAATATATAGTACATCCCTGATAATGTGCCCATATGTTTTTAGTACAAAATAGTCTAGAAAGATATATATGATCATCATCTACATAATAAAAACTAAAACATCTAAACATCTAGGCTATCGATGTCCACGAAATCATCATCATCAGAGGCTTCTGGCTCATAGTCATCATTTTTGTCTGAAGGTGCAACAAAGACAACAATGTCACCTTCATCACCAGGATCACCTTCAGAGACATCACAACCATCCTCGCCATGATCCTCAGATGATGATCCTTACCAGACATTGATTTTCTCTTTGGGTTGTTGGACCTCTATTTCATGTGCACCTGGAAACCAATAACTAATCCAAATTTGACTTCTACAAGTACATTGAGAAGGACATCAAAGTTGTGGTGGGGATCAGGTAAAATTACTAGGGACGAGAGTCCTCTACTACTTATGAATGGGAGATAGAAAACACAACAATAGACTAGCAATGAAAATTGGTGAATATGAATTGGATATATTAATTGATTTTGCTTATCTCTTTGTATCCCTTTGATGTGGCTCTTCATAGTGCACTTCCTGCTGGTGAACACCAGCGACAACCTTTTGATGAATTTTGGGCTCATTGCCCTTGGGAAGTAGTGTTTTTTATGCGTTTGTGGTTATATGCGCCTAGAATTCCATTTCATTCATGTTTTTTGTTACACGATCAAGTACATTGGTGATGATAAATGAGTTGAAATTCTCTATTTGAATATAGTTTGAAAGGTATCATGTGCTTTTTCATAATTGAAGGAATAGAGACAAGAGTTCTGCTATATAGGTGGCTAGCCAGCTTGTCCTATTTATATTCATTAAGTGATCAATAATTATGTACAGATGGAAAAGTAATTGGGGGCTTAGAGATGAATTGGATGACTGCCAATGAGCCCCACATGGTTATACTATGTGGCTACGTTACCAACATTTTTCCTCTTGATTGGTGCATTGACCATTTCAACACGTGTAATGACTACTCAAGTGACAACTGCACCATTATGCCCCACATTACTATATAGAATATCATTGTCGGACATCCATCAACTGCCCACTTGTACCGGAAGAAATTATCACTATGTAGACCTTCCAAATCTACCAAAACATAATTACTTTACCTTAAATGAGATTTAGATAAATCAGTTTTCTTTGTACTAATCCATGTGCTTTCTTCTTTAGTATTAGTAGGGATGGATTGGATTCAATTTGTACATCATGTGGCTTAACCCGTACATAAACTTCATACAAGATATGGAGGCTAGATAGAGTACTATATATCACAATGGGTTGTTGAGAAATCAAGATTAAACATAGACAATAAACATGAGTTGTGTGATTCTCTAACTGTGAATAAACTTATTTTGGTGTCATAAGGATTTTAATCCCTTAATTTCTTTCCAAAATCACTACACCTATAACTGAAGGTCATACTTATTTGTAGGTGGGACCAATCACACCCCAAACCATGTAGACTCTTTCACAAAGCATTAGGGAGAGTGGTCTAATCACAAAGCTAATTATGATGCATTGAGTATCTTGGCATCTAATCCAAACAATTTAGCTGTCAAAGGTGTTGCTTCTACCTGGAATCTTCAGAATCCTGTCATTTTAATTAGGTGTTTCAATAGGCTATATATTCATGACTTCTAAAGAGTGTGCATATGTTATATTGACACTATGCATTTGAAAACAACATGGAACATTATATGGGTAAATGGTGTTGAACTTCCCTGAATCAAATTCTTTATTATAACAAAGCCACTTTGAACAAGCTATCTACACAAATGGCTCCAATGATCTTCAACTATATCTTATGGATGATTCCTTCACACATTTGCCTCCATGAAAGATAAGATCTACCCCCAAGAAAAGTACCACCCCTTTCGCATTCTAACTAATTCTATAGGAACTGTAACTTAGAGTTGCATATAAATTATCTTTCTTGTATGTAACTATCTACCCTAGTTGCATTTCCTTTTTGATTGTCACTACTCTAGAGATTTACTAAAGACACCTCATCACACTAAACGAGATTACTCAAAACATATAACATGATTAACTACTAACTAATCACATATCTAGAAAAGAGGAAGAATTAAAACCAAATCATACATCATGAACAAGTTCTGAAACATTTACATAACGGTCCATCTTTTTCATTTTCATATACCATTACAAGTAATTACATCTGTTTCCAATGGCATCATCCCCATCTTGTCTACAAAAGATATTTCATATGTACATGCCATATATAAAATCACTGACATACTGAAAAAATCTTGTGTCGATACAAGTATGTCATCTATAAAACACAACCTATACCTAGACCTAAGAGTATAGGGATGACACTAGCACTCTACTACTAACATCAATAGTTGTCCAACCTTCCATGATTAGTGATCACCAGGCTGCTCCTCTTCCATGACGCGAACTCAACCACGCTGCCCGCGACCACCTAAAAAGATGTCATGATACATGAGATGAGACCCAGTCGCATTTAGAGATATAACTCTCTATAAAAGATGTTGATTACAATAGTTTATTAAATAGTAAATAAACTGAACATATAAAGTATTGAATAAGAAACATGAGCAGATTGAACAATTTAAGCATACTAAGAAGTTAAGCAAATATGATTTACCATCAAGCAGAGTTACTCAGATTTCAAGTGTGCATCATGTTTGAACTATGTAGTATAAAGACAAGGTAAGGGCTAACTCAACCAATGTGAATGTATTTAACCCTAATAGATTTACTACATGGCTTGTATTACATCTTTTATTATGGAATGGGGAGTTTGAGTCATACCACTTAAAGTCCAACTGACCACTGCTTGGTCGCAATCAGTTCCATATAAGATCCAGCAATAGCCAAACTCTAAGATCTTCTGTATAGTCAGTCGGTATGAGTCTACACCATAGTGACATCTTAGTCAAACTACAAAAAAACAACATATAGTTCTACAAACAACTAGACTACCTTGGTATAGGTCATAGCCCTTGAAACCAAGGTATGCAAAGTAAAACTTTATCACGTGATAATCAACATGACATGACTGTAGCCATTCTCAAAAGGAGGGATACGTATGATCGCAATTAGGCCTCCCTAAACACTTGGGGTCAGGATAATAAGTACCCCACATATTCAACAATATGCACTCCAAGTTTCCCTTAGGAATGCTCATCCACCATCCAGAAAAATCTGGCACTAAAAGTGGTTCTATGGCTCAGGGATCTACATGATTAGGATTTCACTAGAATAATTATTGTCAATTAGTGAATTAGGACTTCATTAAACAAGTGGACATTTAAACCCTAATTCTTTTCTAAAAATAATGTGAGTATAGAAGCTTCATAAGATATGAAATGATTGGGGTATTAATCTTAATCATATTACCCTAAGCTATCATTCATTGTCAATTAATAGACCACACTTGCCATCATACCATTACAAGGTACCAATTTCTTATCACAAGTTCCAAGCACCTTATTGGGACATGAAGAGGATTTGATCTCAATCAAGGCTTCAAACATGCCCAAAGTCATTTACACCATCACACCAATACCTATAAGATCACAATTACCATTCTATGCTTTAAATAAGGCTCAAAAGATCATCAACTCATATGTGTCTCATAGATTTTAACATGAAAAGGTAGTATGATATTAAATTAATACTACATTGAGGTTTCAACACAAAAAGAGTGTAATACATTGTCACATTAATCATTCAAGATGGATGATTATAACGAATCACCATCAATTAGTTACATTAAAGTTAGGTGTAACATGCTATATCACATTAGATTTACACATCCACTTATTATTGTGATTTATCAAATTTAAACATATAAGGGAAAAGGTAAGACTACAAGTTCAAGAATGTTGTACCATCAATTTCTGATTATTAGAGCCAACACATAATACTATGGAATTCATCCTAATCCATTGGATGTTAAAGCATCCAAACTTATCCATTGAATCCAGTTCAATATTCACCATGGTTGATGATGATGAAGATAATAAGAATGAACAAGGTATGGTTTAGGTTATAAAATCTTTTTAAGGTTATGGTTGTGGTTAGTCTCATCTTATGAATGAACATGTGTAGAATTGTAAGTTAAACCTTTTATGTTAAGGGTTATCAAATATTTTTAAGGTTATGGTTGTGGTTAGTCTTATCTTATGAATGAACATGTGTAGAATTGTAAGTTAAACCTTTTATGTTAACGATAAGAAAAACCCTAAGGTGGGTAGTACTCTAAACATTTTGAGGACGAAATTTTTATAAGGTGGGTATAATTGTTACACCCTAAATTTTTGAACCTTATAAAATGACCTTAATTTGAAGCCCTAATTTGTTTTTGTTCCAAAATTTATGTTTAATATATAGACTAATGTGATGATGGTTCCCAAATATGTTACATAACATAAATTGGATAACTTTTGTACTAAATTGAAATTCAATATCATCAATTTAGCCCTAACTATTACATAAGTCACATTTAGGGTCTAATATGAAATTTACCCAATCAACGTTCCTTTTATGGCCGCATAATTTTACCATAAGTTGGTGTTGATAATTTGATGATTTATCTAAAATTTTATCCTCAAATTCATTTTAATCCTATATGATTAATTAAAGATTTATGTTTAAAAAATGAAATATAATAAGCTAAGATGGTCAAATTAGGAAAATAATTATTTTTTTGGGTTTCTTGTGTCCCAATTAGGTAATACACAAAATTTGAGAATATTTGGACTTTCCTAGATACCCCAATTGATTTACGAAAAGAACTAGTATAGTTTTTATTCAAATATCATCGATTTAAATGAATTTAGCTGAAGTTCACAGATTTCAATTTTGTCACATAAACCTTTTTTTTTATACCTAGTCAGATTTGGACCCGGGTCCCGGAGGCATCTGTGAGTAGAGGGACTCCCTCTCTCACCCAACTCTTTCAGTCTCCCACATGCCACAATAACTAGCCACCTCTCTCCCTCCATTCTCTCTCTTCCTCCTCGATTCCACACGAATTAGGGCTCTTTTTACCATCAACAAAGCATTCTGAACCGCCTGATCCAAAACTCGATGGGATTTGATGCTCTGGGCTCCCAGTCGAAAAGGGATTGTCAAACCCACCTTGAATAGAACTCATGTGATCATAACACATCACCACGAGCACATCAACTATAGTCGTCGTTAATCCCTCAACATCTTCCCCGCTATATACCCCAACTCGACCTTGCTTTTGTTGCCTCCGATGTCCTATAGCAACGACCAGGATGCCCAGGGACCATCGTGATTTTGGGGATGTTGTCTCACATTTTCCCCAAACTCAACGAACCGTTTCTTGCATCCCATTCAATCCCAAGACACATGTACCGTTTTCCCCCCATTTTCTATTGTTTCAGACTGTATTAGCAATTCGACCTCCGGACCCCCTTTTGGTATTGTTTTCCTACGATTTGCCTTCATTGGCATGTGTTGTACATGCCCAAAGTGTTAATTTTTTCCTTATGATTCCTTCCTTTTCGAGCTTTTACCTGCTTGCTTAGACCTTCCATGCCTGGAGTCATGTTACTTCATCTGTCCACCGATGTTTGCGAACTCCAGCTCATTGGGTTCGGCAGGTGATGTAGATGGTGCCCAACACCTTAGTTCTTAACAAACATGGAATTTGATCAGGGTTTTTGTTCTTCAAATCCTATTGTCTTCTTGTTGTTCTTCGCTATATCGAACAGAAGAACAGGCCCTGTGGTGATCTTCCAATTTTTCCCATCGAGGTTTGATTGAATATTTCATGTTGGCGTGGGTATTTTCAGGCTTTCAATGTACCTTTATCTCTTTGATACACACTGACTTAGCCCGTCTCCGTGGTAGGCAGACAATATCCTATTCGGCCACCTAATATTCAGCCTAGCCAGTAGAAAAATTGGTTGTCATTTTCAACATGGATTTATCTTGATTTTTGATTGGTCGAATCGTTGAAAATTTATATCTTTTTATTGGTACAACCTATGGGGTCAAGTTATATATCGATTTTTTTTTCAAATTTTTGAGATCTAGATGAGGGACTAAGTTTAAAAACCTAATTCAACTCCATTTTTCCATGTATAAATCAGGAAACCCAAAACCCTAGAATTAGGTTGAATATTAATTATTAATGAATGATAACAGTTATAACATGGTAATTAGGGTTTCTTAACCCCATGATCGTGTTTAGGGTTTCATCAACCTAAGTAATAAACTTGGATCTTCTCTAAGAGAGATGTATGTGGTCCATGCACTTTGAACATAATTATTGGATGATTTTAATTATATGTGTACAATGAATGTTATGAATGTATTATTTACTATTTCAATTGTTACAAATTCAATGATTGTAAAAGAAACTAAAAGTTAGGCTTTGTTGTGAATATTTATTGTACCATATTTCATGAACATTAAGAGTAATGTCAAGAATAATGTTTAAGAGAAATTTAAGAGTTTTGAGAGAAATACAATGATTAAAATATAACTTATATAAGGTCCTCACTAAGAGGCTCCTCAAAGCAAAACTAAGAGGTACTTCGGTGCATAAGAGAAGAGGCACTCTAGTGCAACCCAAGAGGCACTTCGGTTCATACGAGCAGAGGCACTTCAGTGCAAAATACAAGGATCCTTATATGGGTCAAGATAAAAGACATAAACTAAAAGCAATTATCTCTTTTTCAATGTTTAATGTTGAAAGTTTATTTTTCAGCTTATATGTTTTTCTTTAAAGATATAATATGTTCAATTCCACTTACCAATTTATTTGATGCATGGTTGGGAATGTGATGCCCATAGGAAAGGAGAAATGTCAAGGATAAAGCCATCTAAGGACCAATTAAAGAAGATGAATAAGAAGCTCAAGGACGTCTGAGACCTTACCTGTGGGGTGCCAACTATCCATAGAGTAGTTTTCCTTTATGTTTATGAAACATGTGTTTTAGTTTAGTGTGAGTTTTATGAGAAAGTGTAGGTTGTTTAAGAGTAAAGATGTTTAGTTTTGTTCATGTATGAGTTATGTTGAGGACATGAGCATGGGAACTGTTATTTTATCTTGTGTTGGTTTATATATGAACTTTATTTTTATGCAACAATAATCATTTTTGTGACATCCCAATGAGATCTATGCTTCCACTTAGTGTTGTGCATGTTTTAGAAATTGGGGTGTTATACTCGGTCATCACCATCAGTTGTCCTGAAGACAACCCCACCGGTTGTTGCAATGACAACACCATTGATTCATGTGTTAGAGAAGAAATCAGCCTAGAAACCCTAATAGGGATCATCATTTGATAGGTGCTTTGCACCATCAGTTGTCATACCAACCTGACCTAAGTCATCTTGTACCTTAGGAAGAATGTGTGAATGGTTAAAGGTTCATCTAGAACTAGAAACAGAACAGGAAACACCATAAAAATCAAAATCCTAAGCAAGCATAGCTTCTTAATGCTTAATTCATCATTTTAAGCAAGAACATGACCTAACAAGCTTATAGTAAGCAATATAAGTAAAGAGGGTTATAAAACTCAACTCTAGGGAGAAGAATAGACTTCTAGTAGAAATAAAAATCGAGCAAGAAGGTAGAAAATCAAGAAGAAGTTCTAAACTCGACATAGTATCACCTTTCTTCACAAAGAAGAAGCAAGAAAGGTAGGTTCTTGAGCTCTAGAGCAACTTTTACCATGGACAAAAGAATTCTGACCT
The DNA here is from genome assembly GCA_963693085.1 of Alisma plantago-aquatica. Taxonomy (NCBI): domain Eukaryota; kingdom Viridiplantae; phylum Streptophyta; class Magnoliopsida; order Alismatales; family Alismataceae; genus Alisma; species Alisma plantago-aquatica. The sequence goes on from OY856409.1 coordinate 883,510,056, forward strand.
AGAGGTAGGTGGAAGGAAGAAGAACAGTAGGAGAAACAAGAAAGGAGAATGAGAAACTTACTCGATTTGTTCAGGAACACTTTAAGGTAGCTTCACAAACCCTAGAAATGGGTAGATCTAAGCTTTACTTGCTCCAGCAAGAAATTCGGTCACCTTCTTCATCTTTGGGTAGCTCCTCTACCAAAAAATGGAGAAAAGACGAATATATAAGTAGGAGAAAAGTGATAGAGACTAGAATTTTACTTTGGGAGCTTAAGGACAGGTATATAAGCTTGAGGTTAAGGAAGAGAAGAAGCATGAGGTGTCTAAGCATCTCTCCATGCGTCCATGGCTTAGAGCTTCCATGGACAAGCAAACAGAAGGTCCACCAGCTGTTTGGAATTGATAGGCCATTTTTTTATGATCTCCCAGGTCCTCCACCAGCTGTTGGACCTCCCAAACCATTGTTTGATGATGTTTAGGTCAATAGGTGGTTGAACCATCGATTGATCACCTTATAAGTGAACCATCGGTTCAAGTGAATCACTCCAGCAAACACCATCAACCTAGGACCCTCATAGCATGACCACTGGATGTAAAACTATCTGGTGATCACTAGATGTTGAACAAACCATTGGAAACACCAGTTGTTAGCCTTCAAGGTGGCTCATCCATGGAGGGGTAAACCGTAATACACCCTTGAAGGGAGTCACCATCAAACCAAGGTACATTTGAGCACATCATGGCTCAACAAGCTCAATAATGATAATAAAATATCAAAGGAACATAATGCATGTGACAAATTCCTAGAAATCTGTCCCATTTAGGTAAACTGTAGAAAATTCCAAATGTACATAAAATTTCATAACTTGCACAAACAATGTCCAAATTGGACAAAATTTGAAACTTAAGATTATCACATGATATTAAAACTTCTCACAAGGTTATATTAAGGTTACAAGAATACATGTATGGTAATTAATCGTGTTCAACACTTTAAGAAAGGTCAGGGGCCTTACATATGATGTTTTGTATCCCTGTACCTTGCCCTTTTAGATGCTCAGGTCAGCCGCATGAGATGAAAACAATGAATTTTTCACTGGGTATAGATTAAACATGTGTTATCAATTTCATTATTCTCCCTTTTCCTCTTACCTAAAAGGAAATTGTGATGCCCCGACGCGTCACAAGTGAGGTTACTCAAAATAAAGTATGGAATTATCATTAATAGCAAGATTACCATAAAACAAAGTAAATTAAAACTGATATCACATATCCACCTCAAGTGGAAACATATTACATATGAGTCCAAAAAATCCTTTTGTCATATATCTCATGCTAAAATATTATTACATATGATGTTCACATGATGTTACATATCATTCTTCACTGTCTCACTAGCCACCACTTGTTACATATGATAACATGTTCATATACATACATGTCATATCACTTCAACCAGGCACACTGCCAAAACATTGTCTCGATATACAACATCTAGAAAACCTCTTGAAGGACCTGAGTACATGGAGAACATACACGACTCTACTAAAGAACACAAGAAGCTTATCCAACCTTTACATAGCTACTTCTCCTCTTGCTGCTCAGCCTCAACAACACGATCTCTACCTCTTCGTGCACGACCACCTAAAAGGTGCGGACACCCACATGGTGAGACCAAATGTCCCAACGGTAGGTATAACTCTCAGCCAACATCTATTATAAGCACAAATGCATTAAAATAGGTAGATATTATTATTATTTGGTTGAGAAAATTTGATGAAATGATATGTACTAAGTCGGTAAGATATACTAAGCATGTTAGGAAGTTACCACTGATTAGTAGAACAATTAATACTTTAAGAAGGAATATGAAAAGCATGTATAACAATCGACTTCTCTTACCAGCTTATAATTCAAGAAATCAATACGAAAGATAAGGCAAGGGGTAATCCAATGTTAATCGTATTATACCCTAAGAAAATATACTACACGACTGTATTATGTCTTTTATTATGCCCTAAGGAGATGAGGTATACCACTTGTGCTCCAAGTGACCACTGTTAAGTCAAAATCAGTGCCATAAAAGATCAATGGAAGAGTCAGAATCCATGATCTCTCCACAACCTCGATTAGTTTGAGTCCACCAAAGTGACATATCAAGTCCAACTACAAAACATCCTAGCCCACCTTGGTATATAGGTCATGACGCTAGTGAAACTAAGATATGACTACAAGCATTTTACTACCAAGGTATGATCGTAGTCATCCCAGTAACTGTATCACATATACTGAACCACATCATCGGAGATACAATCTCGATTGTTCTCCGTCCAGGATATGACCTCTACCATCCTAGTGTATTAAGAATACAAGAAGATACCTCGACTTGCACCCCACATATTCAATAATATGCACTCCGAGTTTTTTGTATGAATTACCCATTTCCCCATCCATCTAATACTGATGTTGAAGATTGATCTATATCACATGGCAACTAGATGATTAGGGTTTCACTTGATTAGTTAAGGCAATTGGGTATCTTTTAGAATCAATCAAGTTACAACGTACAAACTTTAAACAAACTCAACAAAGATAAGGGCATAATACAACTTCAGAAGATATAAAATGTTTGAAGTATAAACATATCACATCATCACATGATATCACTACCATACAAAACTATCATCATTATCATACTGTCATGGGATATCAACCCTGCATCACATTTCTGGAGGATAACACCTCACACTAGGCATAAAACCTCTACTAGGTCATAAGACCCATCACATCATTGTGATATCAACATGCCTCATTGAGGCTCATAGCCATCACCCTGTATCATATGATTACCACCATAGCATTCATGAGCTATGATAATCATTCAAAGTGTCTCATCAAGGCAAGATCAACAAGAATAGCATACCATGGGATTAGGGTTAGGGTTTCACATTCATAGATGATTGGGGTTTCATATTACCATTCAACCATCAAACCATGCATTATCTCCCACTTTCTTGAAACATATTAGGGTTAAGTCAAAATCATCATTAACTTGAGTAGTTAACCATACAAAAACCTTAAGTATCAAGCATGATTTACATGTACATGTGTAGCAACCTTACCATGTTACACATATGTAGTGACCATGTATTCATGTATGTGTGTCGCTAACCCCTTAAGGTAGGTGTTGTGATTGATTAGCATAGGTGTCAACATGTGTAGCGAATGAAGGGGATAACCCTCTAAGGGTAGATACCATCAAACTAGAACACATGTTGCAACCAAAGCACACACCAAGTATATCAACCAATCAAGGCAAACATATATTGTGACCAACACAAACATTCAAGTGTATCGACTACAACAAGGTCTCATGAGTGTTGACCTTCAAAGATGTTAACCATGTAGTGACCTAAACATCAACACATGTGTCAACTGAAACAAGACCAAGTTGACATTGTTCCCAGACAAGGGCATGTCCACCGCAACAACAACCCATAACTTGTGTCGACCAAAAACACTAGGGTGAGCATAGAGAGCACCACGGTTAAACAACATCAACCACACACAAACATCTTCAAAACAGATATAAACCAGGAGCAAAACATATGGTGAACATCAAGGTAGTAAGCACCATCACAGAGGGAAAAACTCCATACAAGATGGACATCAAAAACTCTCAAAATGACCTCTAACATGATCAACCAAGAGACAGAACTATGAGAGAGAAGACCAAGCTTTAACCTCAATAAAAATGATCCAAACCTCAAGAAAAATATAAAGGTCGAACATATAAAATGGTGATAAAGCCAATGATCGCAATGCATTAATAAACATCACTCCAACATCACATAGAAATTGGGCACATGAAATTAGAGATTAGGAAAGAGAGCAATCTATAAGAGAATACTGCAAAATCATAAAACCTAAATCATGATAACATCATCTTCCATATTAATCTCACATATTGGATATAAAATTAGTAGCATGAAAGCACAATTAAGGTGCAATAAAAGAAGAGGTAAAAGAGTTATATAACTCGCCATAAGGAGTGATCAAGATCCCAAGATCACGAGCTCCAAGAGAGAAGATGAAACTCCAACCAAGATCAACACCTTGAATACAAGATCACCTCCAAATAGAAGAACACCATGGTCAAAGAAAAGGTCAAGAAAAGAGGGCAACAACCCTCGATAGAACAAGAAGAAGAAAAAAGAGAACTTCTTCTCACATAAGTACCACCATGGTTATAATACAGTCTCTAACTTTTATCAGGGAAGATCATCAAGATAGCCACCATGGTTCCACAATAGTCTCATGGCCAAGAGGGAGAAAGAGAGTTAGGGTGCAAAAAGTAAAATGAGATCAAGGGTTCAAAACCACTTACCAAGAAAAGGGATCACTAAGAAACACCACCAAGAAGATGATCAAGCCCTAGATCAACACATGCAAGGTTGATTGGCCACCAAAGCACCTAGATGAGTCCTTATTTGCTCCACAAAGCTTCAAGCATGAGAACAAAGTGTATGGCAGAAGGAGGGCCAAAACATATGCTTGCAGGAAGAGGAGAAAGGTTATATATACAAGGGATGAGGGAGGTAAGGTAGGTATGAGGTCTCAACATATGAGAGCATATCCAAGACACTTGTCCACTAAGGAAATAGCCATGAAACCACTCAAAACATGCATGCATCCAAGGGTGACACAACTTAGGCAGGGTATCGACCACTTAGGTCACCCACACCCCCTTGTTGCAGTTGCAACACATCAAGGTACACCATGTATTGGCCTCTACAAAAGATCACCAAGCAAATCTGGTCGAAACACTCCACAAAAAGGCAAACCCTTTGACCAAACCACACCTAGGGCACCATGGTTGAAACAATCAACACCTAGGTAGGTGTTGTTGTCACAACATTCATCTAAGAGTGGTTGTGATCGCAACACTCACAAATCCTAGCAAGGTTGATACTCAACAACAAGGCAAACCCTAGAAACCCTAGCATCACCACATGATGCCACATCATCAACCATGGTCCAAGCAAGGTGCCCAACATCTTCTCTACTCTCATGATGCTAAGGCATAAGAAACACACTATATATGTGACAAATTGCAAGATATCCGCTCAACTTGGGTAAATTGCAACTTGGTCCAAATAGGGATACATAGCTCAAATATCATCCAAATAGGAACAAACTAAAAACATAGGATTGTCACATGTTACAAAACCATATTAGAGGATTAGATTAAGGTTTTAAGCATCTTATTAAGAAAAGAAAAAAATGTTATCCTAAAAGCTAGGTTTGGGGTCTTATAGAAATGCACTCATCCTTCATATGTTTTAATGATAGGAGACCATTAAAGACATTTAAAAAACTCTTATCTATGCTTTCTTTGAGAATGGTAATAAATATAAAAGACCTAAAACTAGAACCCATATGACAAACAAATTCCTTTTAACTTCCAATTTTCTATGACTATTAGGGAGTATATGCTATGAATCTTGTTTATTTAAATATTGTTCATAAAATCTTGTATGATGGGAAACCATTGTATTTATATACACAATGAATTTATCTAATATATAACACTAGCTTCTAGTTAGTTGAGATTTTTGGACCCCTATGTAACGATACATATGCTAGTATGGCTCTTGTTTGTATATTTCAAATGGAAAACTTTGACATCATCCTAAACAAAAAATGTGTACATATAAATGGTCAGTTATACATGTAGAAAGTAGAAATAAAAAGACAAAATCTTGATTCCCATCAAATGAAATTCTGCAAAGTATTCTCCTTGCTCCCACCCATGTCTTCCTAAATGGTGTATATGTCATAGAATTAATACCTTGTATAAGACCCTAACCTAGTTTTATGATTGACCATTCTTGGTTGATTTAAATGGGTGATTATTAATTAATTATTAAATTATGTTTTGATATCAATTGACATATCTATGTTTCAATTTGGTCTAGTTTGGATTTTGTTTGCATAATTTTTGCAAATTTATGTGCTATTATGGACCTTGATGAAATTTCCCTTTCCTAGGGATCTATATGTACTTTTAACACATGCATGTTTTACTTGATAAGTACTCTTGACATGTTTTATGTGGTTGCACCTTTGGATTCTTGGGTGCACCATTGGATGTTTGCCTCTTTTCCTTCAAGGTTGAAAACTAATGGTTTCTCACATCACGACATTAATCGGTGAATTTCCATGTAGATTGAAGATTCGATGGTTTCACCATGTGAGTTGAGGACCTGATGGTTTCACCATGTGATTTGAGGATCTGATGGTTTCCCCATGACGCTTGTGATCTGATGGTTTTCCCTTTTTGGCCTAAGAATTGTTGGATCTCTCTAGAGCACACAAATCGATGGTGCTTTAGGTTTTGCAAAATGGTGAATTAAAGCATGCAAACCAATGGTTTTATTGGAGTTGTAACTTGTTGGTTACACAAGTGAACAAATTGATGGATCTCCTTGGAGACAAATCGATGAAAGTTTTGATAATGAATAGAAAAGGAGATCTCGATTGTTAATAGATGGCAAGATAGTTTTCAACCTTTGACCAACTTTCTCTCTCTAGTTATATATACCCCTCTCCTCTCTTCCAAATGAACCTTTTCATCCCCTACACTTGTTATTGGTTCTAGGGAGGTCCAGACCCTTCAGTTGATGAAGGAGGAGCTTCTTGAGGATGAATCTTGACTAGAACTTGGTTTCATGTTGATGTAAGACTTGGATCTAACTTCTCTAAGACTGATCGGATCCTTATAACCTATTATTTTGCTTTATATGAGTAAGATATGTATCCCTAACCTCGTTTACTTGATGTTCTCTTTCTTATCTCTTCTTCCATGGGTGTAACCATGGTGTTCTTGATGAAAACGTGTGCTTGTGGTTGAAGAACCCCCTTTTTTCTCTCTTTTTCCCTAGACCTTCTCCGTTCTTGAAAATAGCAGCTACCTTAGAGTTTTGGAAGTGCAAACCTAGGGTTTCATCTTGTGTTTTTTTAGATGCCTTGTTTTTGGACGTTCTTCTTCACCTTTAGGCAAGTTATATAACTTTCAACCCATTTCTTGCTTAATTTTAACTTGTTCCATGAAGATCTTACCCTAGAAACTTGGTAATATAAAGAGTGATGATAATTTGTGTGTTGTTTGGATATATGTGTGGTAGTTTTATGTGTTGTTAAACTATCCTTGGATCTTATGAATGTTTCGTATTTCGAAATGAGCTATCTTGGACTTACAAGGTTTGAACCAGTGGCTTCATCCAGTGTAGAAGATGATAGTTTTACATAGTGTAAGAACAAATTACTTTATTTAGTCTAAGAATGGATGGTTTTACTTAATACGTGAATCAATGCCTTAACTTAACATAAGAACTAATCATCCCATTCATTATAGGAATGATGGCTTTATTTGGTGTATAAATCGATGGTTTTATATAGCATAAGAACGGATGGCTTTACTTGGTGCATGATTTGATGGTTTCACTAAGTCCATGAAGTGATGGTTTTGCTAAGTCTATGAACCGATTTCTTTGCTTGGTGTAGAATCAGTGGATTCAGTTGGAACATGAACCAACAGTTTTACTCAGAGAGTGAATTGATTGCTTGAGCCAATGAATCGAGGGTTTTCCTATGTGTGTTGTTTTGGTGATACAAGCCCAATCCACACCTTGAAGTAATGAGGGTTTAGTAGTTTTATTTTCTTTTGATGATGAAAGAATGAATGGATGAATTCATTATGCTAAAAGTAACTCTTTTATGCCACTCTTGAAAATGGAATAACTCCTATGATTTATGAATGTTACGCTAAGCCTGGATGTAACAAGTTTGTTTGTGACATGTTGAACCCTCTACAAAATCTCAGACAATTATGATGTTCTGATAGGGAAGTTATTGTCATTTCATTCTGAATGGATTTTTGGGCTGTTTTGAGCACTAGTTGGAGGTTTAGTCCTCTTTATGGATACAAATGGAAAAGTATAGCTTCTGGAGTTGTCATGTACAACTAATTAATGAGAATATCTTAGAATTTGTATGTAATTTGGTTGATGTAGTATAAAAATACTCAACTTTTAAATTAATCAAGCAAAACCCTAATCATGTAGTGCCTTGAGAAATAGAACTATTCTAGTGTCAGGACTTGCTGGACAGTAAAATGTGTATTCTAAAAGGGAACTCATAGTCATATACTATTGAGTAAATGTAGGTGTAGGGAGGGTATATCCATTTCATCCTTATCCCAAGGTTTTGGAGAGAGGTTGAGGCCATGTCTCATATATATATAGATATATATAGATATATATATTTACATGTATATGTGTGTATATATATATATATATATATATATATATATATATATATATATATACATACACATATACATACCCATATACATATATATATATATATATATATATATATATATATATATATGTATATATATATATATATGTATATATATATATATATATATATATGTATGTATATATACATATATATATCTATATATATGTATGTATATATACATATACATATATATATATGTGTATATATATGTATATATATATCTTTATGTATATATATGTATATATATGTATATATATGTATATATATGTATATATATATATATATATATATATATATCTCTGTGTGTGTGTGTGTGTGTGTGTGTGTGTGTGTGTGTGTGTGTGTGTGTGTGTGTGTGTGTGTGTGTGTGTGTGTGTGTGTGTGTGTGTGTGTGTGTGTTTGTATGTGTATGTGTGTGTGTGTGATCAAGGATGGATGTAGACACACCTCAGATTTTAGGATGTATACCTTGGTATCTAGTGTTGTGACCTGTGTACCCAAGGTGGACTAGGCTTAATTGTAGTTGGAAAATTATGTCACTTTGGAGGATTCATACAAGCCGAGGGGGAGAAATATTAGGATTTCGGTTCTCCTAGATCTTGTACAAGTCTGATTTTGATTTCGCTATCATCAACTCGTAGTTTGAGTGGTACACCTCAAATTACCCATGGCTTAATAAAATCTGTAATTTAGTCATGTAGCATATATGTAAGGGTTGTCTAATGACTCACATTGGATGATGATATTTGTTTTGTTCCTTTTAATTATGTAGATGCTGATGATGTGGTAAGAGAAATCAACTGTGCTTATGATTTTAACTTCTCTTGATCTTTTGTCAATTATGCTAATATTTCAATTTTAGTAATGTTATCTAGTTTAGTTGTTTAATAACATATTCTCATGTAAGAAATAGACATTTTTGAGAGTTATATCTCTTATTGGGACATATATCTCACCTCGTGGGTCAGCACATCTTTTTAGGAGATCGCCAGCAGTGCTTCCAGACCTATGGTAGTGAAGAGGAGCAGTTTGTAGATCCATAGAGGAAGAAGGTTGGTGGATTGTATGGTTAGTCCTAGAGTTGTCCATGTACTCTCAGGTCAAAGCAGAGAATTTTTGTAGATGATGTATATCAACTCAAGATTTTGGTAGTTTTCTTATGCTATTTAATTGTTATTAATATGTGGACAATACCTTTTGTATATATATTGTTGCTGAGACCACCGATCAGATGTAAAGATACCTAGTATAGTAATATGCATTTATGCAAAATGATGGACCTCTATGTAAGTATTCTTGGACATGTTTAAGAACTTTAATTATTAGGCACCTTTTTAGTAAAAACAATTATTAGTGTTTGATCATGTTTTGGTTTTGAGTAATCTAATTTAGTGTGATGGGGTGTCACACTTTGTGTATCACCATCTCATTTTAGTTGGAACAACATTAACTTGATAAAAAATTGTCACATAATATAAACATTAATAGATTATACCAACCCAAGGCATAAATAAACAACCTTGATACAAGCCATAATTCTTATGCCAGGAATGGCCTGCTATACCTTCTAGTACATAAGATATTCTTCCCTATTTGGTCTATGGTATTGACATGATCTAATACCTTTTGGTTTGTGGAGTTGATAGGAATTTGTACTAGTATACTGCTCTCATTTGTTCTTGATAGGAATGTGTACCTATAATATTGATGTCATAGGTTCCTGATAGGAATTTGCACCTGTAATATTGCTCTCATTGGTTATGATTCCATGAGAAGTCAATTTGAAATTCATTAAAGCAATTGACTTCCTTAGGTCCTAATGTGTTCGAATATGTATTTGTAATATTGAGTTTATGTTTGAATGTGTTTGAGCCTATTTGAGAAAAGCTTTATCACTGCACATAATGATGTGGCTACTGCTCTAATCACTGGAAGCCCACCCTCCAATACTGCTACTTGTTGCAAATATTTATGGTTGATGCATGAGATATTAACAAACAAGATGAATTTGCTAGTAGGAGCCTTTTGTTTGCAAGTATGATGTTCATAATTAATGATCATCATTTCATGTTGACCTATATTATCACTAAGCTATTAAAGTGAGCTAGGCAACCAATTATTTAGCTTTAACAAATCATAGCAGTATAAGGCTTGTATAATATGAAACAAGAGAGAATGATAACTTACTTACTATCTATTTAACAACATTTAATAAGTTGTTTTGTTCATGTTTGCTTACTTTCAGTCATTGCTTTTGTGGTAGGAAATGTTAATTCTCCAATCGCTAATACATATTTATGTCTACTTCTAGAATTATGTATAATTAATTGACAAATAAGAATTATTTGTATCATTTTTCAAATGAAGGCTATGATTTTTACCTTAAGAAGAGTTATTTGAATGTTATCCGTCAAATTTGGGTAGTTCGGGTCAGGTTGGGTGCACATGTTTAGGTTCGGTTGTTCGAATTTGGGTTGTTGATATTTCCAAATTAAAAATATTGTTTAGGTTTGGGTCCAGTTCCCATTTTTTAATTTGTGTTTGGCTTAGCTTGGAAAATCCTACCAATTTCCATGCCTATATTTGTGTTGGATAAGTGTAAACATTATGTTGATTTTTTGTATATATGATATCCAATGCTCTATCATTAAGGCCCCTAACCTAGATTGGTGGTTTGGTATGCTTTCTTTTCTTAATTAATAATCCTTTGCGATGTTTTGTTATCATGTGACATGCTTATGTTTGAAGTTTGGTCCTGTTTGGATGTTGTTTGAGCTATGTTTGCTTGTTTTGGACCAAATTGCAATTTACCGAAGTTGAGGGGTCATCTTGAAATTTGTCACATGTAGGGTGTTCCCTTAGTGGTTTGTCATCTAAAGAGAGATAAAGATGCTTTGGGTTGCCTTGTGTAGACCTTGGTGAATGTGTGGCATCATGTGTTGATGCTAGGGTTTATAGAGTTTGCTTGGTGTTAACCCCTGATGGGCCTGAGTGTGGGTAGCGACCTTTGCCTCAATCTTAAGGTGAGTTTTGAATGTGTCTTGACTGAGACACTTCCCTTCCCTTGGGTGTGAAGGTCGTGTCCATGATGATCTTGGGTCAACATAGTTTCCTTTTTTAGGAGTGTCTCGACCTAGTTTAGTGATGGTGTTTTTGTTTTGACCAGGGTGATGTTTTGTTCTTGTCTCGACCATCCTTGGAGTGTCTCGACCACAACCAAGTGTTGGGGACCCTTGTGGTCAAGACCCACCATTGGTTATATCACCCTTTCATGCATTCATGGTTTAAGTGGATGCATGTGTTTTTTTTTTACAAGTGTTCCTTTGGTGCTAAGTGTTGACACATCATCTTCAACTTACTTCTATCCTCCCTTGGTATATAAACCCTCTCATCTCCTTGAAAGTGATCTTTTTCATCAATCATTCATCTTCTTCCTCTTGTGCTCATTCTTTGAGCTTGGTGGAGCAAGGGGGTGTTTCCCTTGGTGCTTTAGAGATGGATCTACCTTGCATGTGGTGTCTTGAAGCTTGATCTTCTTCCTTGTAGTGGTTTATTCCCATGGTGATCTTGTATACAAAAGTTGTGATTTTAGTGGATCTCATATTCTTCCTTGGGATTGTGTGCTTGGAGCTTGTCTTCTCTTCAAAATAGGCGGGTTATAACACTCTAACATGTTCTATTACTAACACCCTTCTTTGATGCTTGCATGTTCTTGATATATATCTAAAAGGTGATGCTAAGATAGTAGATGATGGTCCTAAGAATTAGGGTTTATGATCTTGTAGTTTTCTCATGAAGATAACTCTCCTTATTAAACCCTAATCCCTTTGTGCACATTTTCTTGGTGGTTTTAAGAAGATAGTTTCACATGTATCTTGAGCTTTGGTCTTATCACCGTGTTATAAGTTTCGATTTTCATGTTCTTCCTTGGAGTTTTGGGTGTTTTCTCTCATGTCTTGAGGTTCAGTTTTCTCTTCCTTAAGTGGTATTTTTAGATGATTTCCATGTTGCTCATTTTAGGGTTTGCTTGTTACGACCCATATCAGGGTTAGTCAATAAGTACCTTGATTAGCGTTAAACACCTCAATTAGGGTTGAATATCAAATTAAACATCATGGATAATCAAGATAAGCTAAAATGCGAATTAATAGCTAAGATTTAATCACCTGAGGCAATTAATAATGTCAATGTTGATTATTTAGTACATTAAGTTGAATCAAGTAATCACAGTTGTAATTAGAGTTTTGATCCAGTAGAATTGTCCATTTAGCATGTTTTTCACTTTGAGGTTATAGAGAATTCCGTGCTTAAACCGTTGCAAGAAAAATCACTCGAAACCAACTTCTGAGTTAAAAGATATGGACATTTGAGTGTTTAGGGACCTAGTTGTAATTTTCGGTTTTTTGCTGGGTAATTTACATTTCGGCCCCTCCGCGACCCTTCTCCCTTATCCCTTCTTCACCCGACACTTACAGAACCAGAACCGCATGAAGCGGCGCCCGATAGAATAGGGCACAACACAAGGACGATTTTGGGGGCGATTTGCTGGAGCTCCAAGCTCCGATCCAGGCGCTCTTCTTCCACCCTTCTTCTTCCTCCCCTCCTTCCCCATTCCGCCCTAGCTCTAGGCAGTACCTCGACCTGCTTGAGCGGCCGGCCAAGCAGCAGCCGCTGCTGCGCGGGATGCCGACCAGAGGCCCTCCTGGGCGCAGCTAGTAGCTCAAATCAGCACCCATAAGTTCGGCCAAGAGGCCTAAACAAGCATCCGCAGCCAACAGCTCAGGTTTAGCTCCTATCTTGGTTTTTTTTCAATCTATACGTGAGGGAGCTCCTGCTGCTTGTAGTGAGTTCGATCCAGTAGCATCTTGGCATAGCAAAGCACCATGATATTGTCCGCCTCGACTCTAATTTGGAGGTCTGTTCATGAATCTACAGTTTCTAGTTTTCAATCGAACTCCCTCTCCAACCTGAGCGTGAAGCAATTTGAATCCAGGGCAAGCTAGAGGTTGAAGACAACCAGAAATAGCCAGAAACCGGTACTTGGATGCATTTCTGGATGAATCCGGACAGTCCAAATCGCGGTGAGTAGGGTTTTACTTATTAATCATTAATAAACTTAGGGTTTGAATATGTCCCGACTGTGTGTCGTTCGGCCGAATTGCGAATGATTCGGCCAAGTTTCTTTATTAAGAATGACGAACAGTGTTTTGGTCGGCCGAATTGGGTGTGATTCGGCCGAGTTTCCCTTTATAGGTTATCGATCAGGGTTTGGATCGGCCGAGTTGCGGGTGGATCGGCCGAATTGTCAGCCGATCGACCGAGTTCCCAGTTTGGTCGGCCGAGTTCCAGAAGGGTGAGTAGTAGTTCATTTAGAAATCATTATTTAACTCAATTTAAATGCTTAATTACTTCTGTATCAGTTAGTATAACTTTTAAACAGCGTAGTACATACAATAGAGTATGTTAGTTTCATTGGAACTTGAAATACCTAATATGCTTAGTGAAATTGATGAAATTTCCTGTATTATACTTGCAATGTATTTGCTGATTTAAAAATAGATGTTTAGCATTGAATGTGGATAAATGATACTGAATCATGTTTAATGATGATAAAGGATATATATTTTCTTTATGTGTTATTCAAATTGTGCAATATGCATGAAATGTGATGTTCCTGTTTATATGTTTAATTGTTAATTAATTAATAGACCTAAGTGCGCTAACACCGTAGAACCCCTAAAGGAAGGTCTGTTACTTAGGGGTGAAACGCGTGTCCAACATCAACCGGTTGAGTAATTCTGGTGGCACGAGGATAGAGAGAGAGACAGTGTCTAACAACAACAGTGCGTGTGTCACGGTGGCACTGGGAAAAAGAAAGAAAACTTGGTTATCTAACACCATTCGTGCTTGTGTCACGAAGGTAACCCTGTGACTCTCCGCCTGTGTGCTCAGGTTAAAGGAGGAGTCGGGTGCACTCAGAGTAGTGCTTTGAGGCCGTAGAGCCTATGTTTCTGGCCGAAGAGCCAGGGGTCCTGTGGCAGAGCAGGACTGGAGTCAGACTTAGCATTTCCCGGGTGTGTCGCTAAGTCTTGTACGGTGGGACCGTAGCATGAATTTGCTGTGGATCTTTATATGCAGAGTACACTACATATATTTAGGGCATAATAATAAAATGAATAAATAATCAAGTAGGTTCACAGTAAATTTATATAACTGTTCATTTACCTAAAATACCGGTTGATGCTTAGAAATGTGATGAATATCTGTATATCTGTAATGTTATTAGAACTGCCTTGTTTAGTTCTGCATTTATGTTTACTTTCAATTTATAAACCTGATGAGTTGTTTAGTGATAGCTAAGTGAAATTCTATTCACTGAGCGAGTAGGCTCATACCTCTACTCAAAACATTTTCAGGTTATCATCAGGAGCAGGAAATCAGAAGGATCGATTTATCCTTACGCCTAGTCGATAGAAGGTTCGTAGTTAGTAGTTAGAGGTCTCTTAGTCCTTTCCCCTCGATCTTTAGGACAAGGTGTGAGTGAGAGAGAGAATGTGTATAAGATGTAAATTAACTGTTATGCTTTATTTTATGTCAGATAATGTAATATGTTGTAGATTCTGTTTATATTGCTATTCAATTTAATAAAGATGCTTCCGCAGTTTGTTTAGTTTCATTTTACAACATAAATCGGATTATCCTATGAATCTCTTAAAAATGCTTTAAAAAGTGAAGAGTGGTTGGCTTATGTGTAAATCCCATCCTGTTGCGTCATAATCTTGTGGTTTGTGGTTAATGTGAGATTGGGGCGTGACAATTTTTGGTATCAGAGCTTTGGTTTGAGTACATAGTTACTCAAGGTCAGGGGACGATAAGAGACCAATAGGATTAAGGTTTAGGTGTCTTTCTTCTATCTGTAATTTTCTAACAGGAAGTGTTCTGTTATATTATTGCAGATAGCAGGAAGAGGAAGTGGTCACGAGAATCAAGTAATGAGTTTAAGATGAGTCGTTAAGAATCATTAAGGTCAAAAGATAAAGTTATAAGTAAGACGAATAATGAATGATGTGTTGTAGCTCTGGAAGATCTGAGTGTTTAGATACCCTGGCCAGGTGTCTGAATACTTAGATTGACCAGTATCAAGCTACTCTGTCTGTTCTTCTCTGGATGCCCTAGCCAGGTATGCAGATGAAGGATAGGCTAGAGAGAAAACCCTAGAAATCTTAGGGTTAAGAAATCAGAAATTAATAAAGGAATAAGAGATTACATATAAGATGTGATTCAACTCTGTCTATCATTGTTTATTTGATTTAAAGATCACTTGAAATGCTTTTATATGTATGAAATGAAATTTTCAGTTTGCAAAGTAAACATGATTCTTTTATATTGTTATGTCGTGAAGTGAATTGTTTAATGTTTGTTTCCTTTGTATTAATGTAGACCCGAAACTGTGTTTAAATGAGTCTGTCCTGAGTGGATACTCTTTCCACATGTTTAAGGTTAATAGGGGTTGATTAATCTCAAGTAGCTCTTGGCTTCAGGACTACAGGTTCGGCCTGGTCCGGCTGGCAGGATGCGTTACTGAGATCTAATGACTCCTATTAACAGTAAAATAAGAATAGATTCTGGATGATTTAGACCCATAATATAGTGAGAATGTATATACACTAGGATGTTTTAGCTATGATAAGAAGTCTAAATGTTCTTTGTTCTTAAGAATTAAGGTTTGAGAATTATAGACCCTAATCGGCCCAAAATAGGGTTTTGATGATACATAAACACAAATTTGATAAATAGAATGCCTCACCAAATGATTTTTTTGTATTCTATGTGTAACCCTGTTTTGGCTAAAAATTGGGATATGATTTGGATATATAAAATGTGAACAACATTAGAAAATATCAGAATTTTTGAAGAATGTTCTGACCTGTTCATCGACCGAGTTTCAAACTCGACCGATCACATTTTTCTGAATAATATAGCAGTGTGGTAATTGAATTTTATCTTTTTATTGGTATATCCAATTGATCTCAAATTTTAACTGTGTTTGAAAAACACAATTTTAGACACTCTGTTAGATTGGCGTAATTTTTGGATGACTTTTGACCCCTACAGTGAGGGTGTCGGCCGAGTTTGTAACTCAGCCGAACCTGCTGCAGACTGCAATATAGCAGTGCACTGTTCGATTTTTAATTAATTATTGGTAACATGAAATGATCTTAAATTTTTATTTGAGGTCTATAACTTCATTAGGTATAACATATAAAATTTCCAGAATTTTTGGAGCTTTTGTTAGCTGTTTAATAAACGAATTACAGAAACTATTGTGAAAACTGAATGTTCAGCTAATGTAATTAAAGTTGAGTGTTGGGTTAATATGCTATTGACCCAAGCAACTCAAATTGATCTATACGATCAACCACACATACACACAATAATGCTATGTTACTGATATGGACCAAAACCCTAGAATGATTAGAGTTAAAGCAGATTAAGGGATATCATTAGTGATGCAACCTTGAATACTAGTAACTTTGTAAAAATAAGATCTTGAGATTTGTTCTATGAAAAGTAATCTGGCTTTGATAGTGATCTAGGGTTTTAAGGTAGTTAATCTGAACGGTACATGAGCAACATGTAATGACTTAGAGAAAGAGTAAAACATAAACCTAAAATGTAATTATAAGAAAGTAGCATAGAAAGCAGAGTATTACCCGATATATGATATGAAGATAGTTGATGTAGTTCATGTTTTTAAGACATGGTGTCACTATCTTTATGATGTGACAATGGATTATCACCCTGGTAAGGAGAATGTGGTGAATGATGCTTTCAACAGAAAGTCAAGTTCAACAGCTAGTGCATTCTCTATGGCAGGTTTCAATAGAGACCTGTTAGTAGAAATGTGGGAGTTGAACTTAGACTTAGGGGTGACAGCACAGAGTGATTTGATTGTACAGATGTAAGTCAAGCCTACTTCTTATGACCAGACCAAGGAACTACAATAGGGTGATAGTGAGTTAAACCAGACTATATATGACATGATAGAAGGAAAAGAGACTAGAGTTTAAGTTTTAGATGATAAGGTGTTGTATTAGCATGACATGTTGTGTGTACCTCGAGATAGAGTAAAATTCTTTTAAGGGGAAAGGCCGAAAGAAAAGATTTTTTTTATGGAAACATATGTATTGATGTATGCTATGCTTTCAGGAAATACTAAGATGTATATGAATCTCAAGAAGTTGAAACGGATGGTCAGATATGCAGAAGGATGTAGCTGAGTATGTGGTTAAAAGTAGTGTGTACCAGTAGGTTAAGGCTGAACCCTGGAAATCTATAATTACCTTGTAATCTTTTTCTATGCCTAAATGGGAATGGGAATTTATCACAATGAATTTTGTGGTAAGATTACCCAGGACACCTAGAGGTTGTGATTTGATATGAATGACTGTGGATAGATTAATTTAGTCTGCTCACTTTCTTCATATTAAGTCGACCTTTGATGTCTCGAGACTTGATTAAGATATACATGGATAAAATAGTAAGGTTGCTTGGTAATCCAGTTTCAATTATATCATATTGAGTTTAAAAATACACAACTGATAATGGTACGGTTTGAATATAAACCCAGGAAACACAGATTTGGTAGATCATTAGATGTATGATTTCAAGCTAGCAAGACAACATTAAAATATGTAAATAAACCTAAATGCATGCTTCTTGTTATGTTAATGTGTGTAACCTGACATTTTCATGAATTGGCACATTTCTCTGAGATAGTATCAGAAATTCTCTAGTACTATTAAATATTTGTGATATGATACGTAAATAACTCTTAATTGAGTTATGTGGTGCATAAACCAGGAATTTGGTTAATATGCACGTATTTCGAGAAACTTCAGATAATCGATAAATATTACAGATGGTTTCTTATAAGTGGAGTAAATTACTCTTATTGGGGTAATAAGATGTTCAATTACATGAATTTAGTATGTATGTGCCAAAATTGATTTGAGTTTGGAATATTTATAAAATTTTAATCTGTCAACATGCATGATGGAAAGATTACTCAGTAATTACTATGATTTGAAATATACTGCTCTGCCAGTTCCAGAATGATACCGTATTGTGATTTGAATTGCAATCAAACAGATGAGATAATGGAAACCCTAAGAGTAGGGTGTTGCCATGCGATTAGTGAATGAGATAAACCTAAGAGTAGGGTGTTGGCATGTGATGAATGAACAAGGCAAATGAAACCCTAAGGATAGGGTATACGATGAATCAAGTATTTTATTATCAATTTTCATTATGAGATGTGATGATGTTTAACAGTTATATTGCATGACTTTATTTTAGTACCAAGTTGACATGCATTCTGTTTATTTAAGAATTTAAAATGTTTGTCTGCATGAATAGTATGATAATTTCTCAGTAGTTATCGTAAATTGAGATACTGTTATAACAGTTCTGGAAAGATAATGTTTTGTGAGTCGATCTGGAATCAGATCAAATGTGTCCTAGGTTAAGGGACCTATGCAGATGGTTGATTGGAGGATTAAGAAACTCACAAATTGTGAGGTACCATTAGTGATGGTTTTGTGGAGAAATCTTAACCTAGAAGAAGCTATGTGGGAACACGAGTCAGAGATGAGTAACAAGTTTCATTTCTCTTTTAGGAATTTCGGGATGAAATTCTTATAAGGGAGGGATATTGTTACGACCCATATCAGGGTTAGTCAATAAGTACCTTGATTAGCGTTAAACACCTCAATTAGGGTTGAGTATCAAATTAAACATCATGGATAATCAAGATAAGCTAAAATGCGAATTAATAGCTAAGATTTAATCACCTGAGGCAATTAATAATGTCAATGTTGATTATTTAGTACATTAAGTTGAATCAAGTAATCACAGTTGTAATTAGAGTTTTGATCCAGTAGAATTGTCCATTTAGCATGTTTTGCACTCTGAGGTAATAGAGAATTCCGTGCTTAAACTGTTGCAAGAAAAATCACTCGAAACCGACTTCCGAGTTAAAAGATATGGACATTTGAGTGTTTAGGGACCTAGTTGTGATTTTCAGTTTTTTGCTGGGTAATTTACATTTCGGCCCCTCCGCGACCCTTCTCCCTTATCCCTTCTTCACCCGACACTTACAGAACCAGAACCGCATGAAGCGGCGCCCGATAGAACAGGGCACAACACAAGGACGATTTTGGGGGCGATTTGCTGGAGCTCCAAGCTCCGATCCAGGCGCTCTTCTTCCACCCTTCTTCTTCCTCCCCTCCTTCCCCATTCCGCCCTAGCTCTAGGCAGTACCTCGACCTGCTTGAGCGGCCGGCCAAGCAGCAGCCGCTGCTGCGCGGGATGCCGACCAGAGGCCCTCCTGGGCGCAGCTAGTAGCTCAAATCAGCACCCATAAGTTCGGCCAAGAGGCCTAAACAAGCATCTGCAGCCAACAGCTCAGGTTTATCTCCTATCTTGGTTTTTTTCAATCTATACGTGAGGGAGCTCCTGCTGCTTGTAGTGAGTTCGATCCAGTAGCATCTTGGCATAGCAAAGCACCATGATATTGTTCGCCTCGACTCTAATTTGGAGGTCTGTTCATGAATCTACAATTTCTAGTTTTCAATCGAACTCCCTCTCCAACCTGAGCGTGAAGCAATTTGAATCCAGGGCAAGCTAGAGGTTGAAGACAACCAGAAATAGCCAGAAACCGGTACTTGGACGCATTTCCGGATGAATCTGGACAGTCCAAATCGCGGTGAGTAGGGTTTTACTTATCAATCATTAATAAACTTAGGGTTTGAATATGTCCCGACTGTGTGTCGTTCGGCCGAATTGCGAATGATTCAGGCCGAGTTTCTTTATTAAGAATGACAAACAGTGTTTTGGTCGGCCGAATAGGGTGTGATTCGGCCGAGTTTCCCTTTATAGGTTATCGATCAGGGTTTGGATCGGCCGAGTTGTGGGTGGATCGGCCGAATTGTCAGCCGATCGGCCGAGTTCCCAGTTTGGTCGGCCGAGTTCCAGAAGGGTGAGTAGTAGTTCATTTAGAAATCATTATTTAACTCAATTTAAATGCTTAATTACTTATGTATCAGTTAGTATAACTTTTAAACAGCATAGTACATACAATAGAGTATGTTAGTTTCATTGGAACTTGAAATACCTAATATGCTTAGTGAAATTGATGAAATTTCCTGTATTATACTTGCAATGTATTTGCTGATTTAAAAATAGATGTTTAGCATTGAATGTGGATAAATGATACTGAATCATGTTTAATGATGATAAAGGATATATATTTTATTTATGTGTTATTCAAATTGTGCAATATGCATGAAATGTGATGTTCCTGTTTATATGTTTAATTGTTAATTAATTAATAGACCTAAGTGCCCTAACACCGTAGAACCCCTAAAGGAAGGTCTGTTACTTAGGGGTGAAACTCGTGTCCAACATCAACCGGTTGAGTAATTCTGGTGGCATGAGGATAGAGAGAGAGACAGTGTCTAACAACAACCGTGCGTGTGTCACGGTGGCACTGGGAAAAAGAAAGAAAACTTGGTTATCTAACACCATTCATGCTTGTGTCACGAAGGTAACCCTGTGACTCTCCGCCTGTGTGCTTAGGTTAAAGGAGGAGTCGGGTGCACTCAGAGTAGTGCTTTGAGGCCGTAGAGCCTATGTTTCTGGCCGAAGATCCAGGGGTCCTGTGGCAGAGCAGGACTGGAGTCAGACTTAGCATTTCCCGGGTGTGTCGCTAAGTCTTGTACGGTGGGACCGTAGCATGAATTTGCTGCGGATCTTTATATGCAGAGTACACTGCATATATTTAGGGCATAATAATAAAATGAATAAATAATCAAGTAGGTTCACAGTAAATTTATATAACTGTTCATTTACCTGAAATACCGGTTGATGCTTAGAAATGTGATGAATATATGTATATCTGCTATGTTATTAGAACTGCCTTGTTTAGTTTTGCATTTATGTTTACTTTCAATTTATAAACCTGATGAGTTGTTTAGTGATAGCTAAGTGAAATGCTATTCACTGAGTGAGTAGGCTCATACCTCTACTCAAAACATTTTCAGGTTATCATCAAGAGCAGGAAATCAGAAGGATCGATTTATCCTTACGCCTAGTCGATAGAAGGTTCGTAGTTAGTAGTTAGAGGTCTCTTAGTCCTTTCCCCTCGATCTTTAGGACAAGGTGTGAGTGAGAGAGAGAATGTGTATAAGATGTAAATTAACTGTTATGCTTTATTTTATGTCAGATAATGTAATATGTTGTAGATTCTGTTTATATTGCTATTCAATTTAATAAAGATGCTTCCGCAGTTTGTTTAGTTTCATTTTACAGCATAAATCGGATTATCCTATGAATCTCTTAAAAATGCTTTAAAAATTGAAGAGTGGTTGGCTTATGTGTAAATCCCATCCTGTTGCGTCCTAATCTTGTGGTTTGTGGTTAATGTGAGATTGGGGCGTGACATTGCTAGTCATGAATCCTTGGGTTTTAATCTTGATGGTGTTTGGTTTTCTACTGAATGATCTTGTTTTGGCCAAAACAGTTATGAGCCTTGGTGTTTTGGGTTGAGTGATGTCTTTTCTTGTTTCTTTGAGGGTCGAGACTCCTTGCTTTCAGTTCTGGTCGAGTTGCATGGTTTTTATTGATCGTAACCTTTGTTGAGATAGTTGATTGTGAAGCATAGTTGGGTGTAGCGGTTGTGACACCTATGTGTAATGGTTGATTGAGATGCCTTTCTTTGATGTTGGTTGTTCCATGTTCTGTTGCGGGCACAACGTTGTTGTTCTATGTTGATCATGATGTTGTTTTGTGTTGCGATCATGACACTGCGTTATTCTTCTGGATGAGATGTTTGTTCATGGTACAAGACACAATGCCATGTTGCATCACGGTCACGACACTATTGGAAACAGTGGGTGCGATGCCTTGATGGCTTGAGGTCACGATGCATGAATGGTGTGTGGTTGTGACATGTTTTATACCATAATGTGATACACATACCCATGCACATGATAATGATACCTAGTATTGCTGACATGATGCCCTAATCATGACCAATCAATGATGCCTTGAATGCTAATCTATTCTAAGAAAGTGGGAGAAGGTGTACCTATTGTTTGGTGATTTCTTATAAACCCTAATCGGCGACATATGTAGCCCTAACCCTAATATTGGGAGATATGATGTGCTTACTTGTCTCACTTGGGGTGGTTACCATAATGTGATATTTTCTGTCTCTTGTTTATAAATCTCTAACCTTATAGTTGATAGGTATGCCACGACCATTGCATGTTGTGGTGATTCTTATAATATAGGGTGATGATTATGTATGTTGTTGAGGCATAATGTGGCGATGTATATGCATGATTCATGTGATTGGGTCCTATGACCTGGTGATGGCATGATGTCTATTGTGAGGTGATAGCCTATAGTGATATGATTGAGCAATATATGTTCCCCAACGATGTGACATTTGTGGTGGCCTTGTGAATGGAAATGCTATAGGAAACATGTGGTGGTTCACACCTTTTACATTTTATATCTTTTGAAGTTGTACTGTACCCTTATTCTTGTAGAGTTTGTTTTATCTTTATAAATTGCAACTTGATTGAAACTAAAAGTCACCCAGTTGGCTAACTAATCAAGTGGAACCCTAATCGTGTTGGTTCCCTATGCCATAGATCATTTCCAGTGTGAGCTTTAATTGTTGTATTGGTGAAATGAGAATAACAATGAACGTATATTTTTGAATATGTGGGGGTGCAAAACGAGTGTTTGCTTGCATTTATAATTATAGTTTGTGTGAGATGACCATGTGTGAGCCAATCTCCTTGTTATATGGATAGCCATGTTTGAGCCAATCCTTCTTTTAAGAAAGGCTGTGCGTGAGCCTATTCTTCTAGCATTGTTACTTGTACCAAGGTGGGTAGGTGTTTATTTATGGATGGACATGTGTGAGACAATCCTTTTGTTGACTATATGTCACCTTTTTATAGTTGATTGATATGTCTTTGTGGTGTTTTCTCTTGTGCTGACCAAGAGGTGTGGAGATGTCTTGGATTCTGGATCTTCCATTGACCTTGTATGGTACCGATTTTGACTTAGTAGTGGTTGGTTGGATTTGGGTGGTACGACTCAAATTCATAGGGTAGTAATAAAAGATGTAAGATAGTCATGTAGCATATGTGCCTAGGGTCAAATATGAATAACATTGGTTGAGCCCTTTTGCCTTATCCTTTTTCTAGTTTCTTTAATTATAAGACAGTAAGAGAAGTTGACTGTTATACATGTTCTTCATATTCATTTTTAGTATATAAATTGATCTATTTCACATGGTAGCTGCCCAGTCTTACTTAATCTACATAATCTATTGATTACATATCATTTAGCTAAATCTGCTCAACCTGTATGGTATATTATACACCTGCTTAGTGTGTAATTTACCGTCATAGCTTATTTGTGCTTTAATAGATGTTAGCTGAGAGTTATATCTCCCGTTGGGACATTTTGTCTCATCCTGTGGGTTTCCACATCTTTTAGGTGGTCGAGCATGAGGAAGTAGAGAACGTGATGTTGGTGCTGAGCTACAAGAGGACAAATAGTTGTTGAAAGGTTGGGCATGCTACTTGTGTATAGACGTGGAGTCCTATGTGTTGTACCTTTACACTCAGATCCTTGGGGAGGCTTTGTTGTACGTAATGACACAAGATATTTTTTTGGCTTTTTTGTCGTAGTTGTATAGAGATAGCATGTATGTATATGAATAGGTTATCATGTGTAACAGGATGTGGCTAGAGAGTCAGTGAACAACATTTGTATAATCTTTTGGGCATGTGATATGAGATATAGGTGGCCTTTGTGGACTTATGTGGAATATGTTGTAACTTTTATGGTTATGTGAAATCAATTTTAATCTCCTGTGTTTTATAGTATCCTAGATGTTTAGTTTTATTTCCATAGTTTCGTTTTGAGTAATCTCACTCGAGGGGCGTGGGGGCATCATAGTTTGGTTGATATCAGATCTTTAGGTTCGCTGAGTCTACAGGGGCATAGGACTAGGGTTGTGTATGGTCTAGTGTCTTCTAGTTTATCTTATGGACACTTATGCTTATGCAGAAGAAGAAGAAGAAGAAGAAGAACAAGAGTCAAAAGGATGGCCAGAGAACATGAAGAAAACGTTGCTGAGAGTGGTGTTGTTGCACCAAGTGAAGGTGCAAGAAGGTAGTATGTTGATGGGAGGGTGCCTAAAGTGCCCCAATTTGACCCAACCGTGATGGAAAATCTAGCTTTCTAGTCCATGTTTGGACAATTCATGGAAACGATGACAGACATGGCAGATAGGATGCCTATCCCCCAATCTAGGGCAACCATTCTTTATGCAAAATCCTCAGGTAATGGGAAGACCTTCAAGGGGTTGAGTCATGTTAGAGCCATGAAGTATGCTGGTAGTGCAGATCCAGTAGATGCAGATCTTTGGGTGATAGAGATGGAGAAATCCTTTAAGATCCTTAGCATTCCTGAGGCTAATAAAGTGAAGCACACAGTGTAGCTTCTAAAGGGAAGTGTTGCCCATTGGTGGGCCATCGAGGAGGAGAAACGGCCAGATGTTGATCAGTTGGGAGGTGTTCAGATAGGTATTTGTCAGCAAGTACTTCCTATGTACCTATCTTGATGAGAAGATCTCTTGGTTCGATAAAATCAGGAAAGGATGAATGATGATCAATGAGTGTGAGGTAAGGTTTATGGAGTTGTTGAGGTTCTATCCTCACATAGAGGTGACATATGAGGAGAGGATTAGATGTTTCAAGAAGGGTATGAATAGTGAGCTGACGACAACGATGGTTACTTTGGAGAATCGTGAGAAGTTTTCCACTTTTGTGGAGTTTATTAGGGAGATTGAACGGTCTATGGACAAGAAGCGTGAGAAGAATGCCAAGAAGCAACCGACATAGTATCATGGACAGACTTAAGGAGGCTTTAAGAAGCCTAGGTTTTCTACACCACCAACTCAGTAGAGGTCCAGTGCACCGACGCATTGGTCACCAGTAAGGGCAGAGGCCTAAAATTTTCACCGGAAGGAGCCCACAATACATCCTTAGTATCCATGGCAGGGCCATCGAGGCCATGGTATGAGAGCAGGATGTGATACAAGTGTGGCCAGGTCGGGCATACTAAGCAGTTTTGTTCCATGAAGGATGATGAGGTGACCCAACAGTCAAGGTAGAGTCAACAAGGCTTTTAGAGACCGAAATATAGTAGTGGAGGGGACAAGAACGTGGACATGCATCATAGGATGGTTCTTCTAGATAGCCTAGCAGGGGATGAGGATGTCAGCAGGAGATGACCAAATTCTATGCCATGATTCATCTAGAAGAATTGGTCAACCCACGAGTGGTGACAGGTTAGATGGAGTTATTTCATTCTGATTTGTCTTCTTCTTGCTTTATATCAATTTTTCTTGACCTGAGTGTGATGCACTCTTTTATCACTCATGAAGTGATTTCTAGTATCTATTTTCCTTTTACCCATAGACGTGATAGCCTTTGTTTAGAAACCCTATTGGTTGGTTCCACAGAGTTGTGGGAGGTGTATCCTTCTTGTGTCCTTTCTTTTTTAGGACATAGTATTCAAGTGGATCTCATACCACTTAAAATGCATGGATTCAATGGGATCCTTGGAAAGGATACCTTGGAGAAGTATCATGTGGTCTTGGACTGTAGTTCCAAGGTGGTGACGTTCATACATGGTGCTGAGATGTGGATCTTCCAAGGAGATAGGAAGATTCTTCTGACGTCTCTGGTGTCAGTGACGGTGATGGAGAATCTAATGAGGCAAGGTTGTGAGGAAGTTTTGGCACATGTTATGGATACTAAGGTAAGGAATCTTAGTATTTAGGAGGTTCTAGTGGTTCGTGAGTTTGAGGATGCATTTCTAGAGGAGTTTCTAGGTGTTCCCCCACCTCAAGAGATTGATTTTGAGATCCATACTCCTGTGTACCAAGCCAATAGCCCAAACACCATATAGTATGGCACCTCCTGAGATGGTAGAGTTGAAGAAATAGTTACAAGAGATTCTTAAGAAGGGTTTCATCAGACCGAGTATGTCACCATGGGGTGATCCAATGATGTTTGTGAAGAAGAAAGATGGATCTATGAGGTTGTACATAGATTACATATAGTTGAACAAAGTGACTATCAAGAACAAGTATCCCTTACTAAGGATTGATGGTATGTTTGACCAGTTGTGAGGAGATGAAGTGTTCTCCAAGATAGACCTGAGGTCAGGATATCACCATTTGTAGATCAAGGCGGATGACATACCTAAGTCAGAGTTTAGGACTCGATATGGTCATTATAAGTTCATGGTTATGCGGTTCGGGCTAACTAATGCACCGACATCATTTATGGATCTGATGGATAGGGTGTTTAGGCCTTATCTAGAGAAGTTCATGGTGGTATTTATATATGACATCTTGATATACTCTAGGAATAGTGAGCAGCATGAATATCATTTTTGTCAGGTGTTGACTGTGTTGAGGCAACATCAGTTGTACACCAAGTTCAACAGGTGTGAGTTTTGGCTAAAAGAGGTGTCCCTTCTAGGACATGTAATATCTTTTGAGGGTGTTCATGTTGAGTCCAAGAAGGTTTAATCTATGATAGAGTAGGAGAAGTTGAATACACCAATAGAAATTTATAGTTTTCTAGGTTTGGCATGATACTACAAGAGGTTCATCAAGAACTTCAGTTGAGTGGTGTTACCCCTAACAAAGTTTACAAGGAAAGTCATGCCTTTCATGTAGGATGATAAGTGTCAACATTCCTTCTAGTGTTAAAAGAAAAGTTGACTAGTCCTCCAGTGTTGGTTCTTCCAGAGCAAGGGAAAGGATACGTAGTCTTTTGGGATGCATCAAGGAATGGTTTGGGTTGCATGCTAATACAAGACAAGAACATGATTTCTTTTGTTTTGCGACCACTTAAGAAACACGAGAAGAACTACCCAACCCATAATCTGGATCTAGCTATAGTGGTACATGCCATGAAGATATGGAGGTACTACCTTCATGGTGAGAAGTGTCAAATCTTCACAGATCACAAAAACATGAAGTACATCTTTTTTGCAGCAGGAGATGAACATGCGACCGAGACGCTAGATGTAACTAATCAAAGAATATGACTACACAATTGATTACCATTCAGGAAAGGCAAATGTCATGGCAGATGCGCTAAGCAGGAGGTCTTCTTCATCATCTTCTGTAGACAAAGTGCAATTGTGCTCTTTGATGTTCCACAAGAGAGACATGTTGGTCTCCTTACGGCAGATGAATGTGAAGCTAGAGGTTTCTTTGTTGGCTGGTCTGTTGGAGCAATTACAAATGAAGCCTACATTAAGGCAACGGATCAGAGATGTACAACAGAGTGACCCTATGATACAATAGATATGATTAGTGTTCGAAAATGAGAAGTGTGATTTCTTCCACAAGGCAAAAGATGGGACAATTTTCTACCACATCATAGTTGTGGTTCCTGATGTTGATAATCTGAGGAGAATATTTTTGGAAGAGGCTCACTCTTTGATGTATTCTATGCACCAAGGTAGCACCAAGATGTACCATAACTTGAAATATTTTTATTGGTGGACTACCTTAAAGTGAAATGTGGTGGAGTATGTTGCAAGGTGTCATGTGTGTTAGAAAAGTGAAGGTAGAACATCAAAAGCCTGCAAGCACGTTGCAACCGTTTCCTATACCACAATGGAAATGGGATCATGTGACAATGGACTTTGTGGTTGGTCTCCCTAGGACAACTAAAGGTCATGACTCCATATGGGTGATCATTGACCGGTTGACCAAGTCAGTGCATTTCCTTCCTATGGAGATGACATATACAACATAGAAGCTCGCTAAGATATATGTCGATGAGATAGTGTGTTTGCATGGTACTCTAGCTACCATTGTGATAGATAAAGGTCCTCACTTTACAAGTTGCTTTTTGGAGCCTTTACATACAGCTTCTGGTACATAATTAAAGTTCAGTATTGCCTTCCACCATAGATAGATGGTCAATCTAAGAGGACCATACAAACCTTGGAGGATCTATTGAGAGCTTGTGACTTACAGTTTTTAGGTAGTTGGGATCTTCACCTCAGCCTGATAGAGTTTTCCTACAATAATAGCTATCATCAGATCATTGATATGGCACCCAATGAGGTGTAGTATGGGAGACATTGTAGGTCTCTGTTGTGTTGGTATGAGACTAGGGAGAACCAGCTTCTAGGTCCTGAGCTCGTGCAACAAATGACAGAGAAGATCAAAGTGATTCAACAACGATTGAAGGGAGAACATGTGATAACACCCAAATTTACATGTATTGGCTAGGTATTTATGTATAGTTTTGTGCCACTTTAGTCTAAATATGCCCAATAATGCTCATGTTTTAGTACCTTTTATCTTGTAATAGTTAAAGTGGCTAAAATAGCCAATAAAGTAGCCTATCCTGCCTTGATTTGAGACTAGTAGGCACCGAGCTTAGATGGACAACTTTCTTCCTATTTTCTCTCCAACTAAGGCCCACTGAATTGTATTATTTGATATATCATTAGTCTGAGTTATTATCTTGGGCTCAGTTTAGCTCTAATTACTTTCTTTCATTACCTAATTCTCTTCGTACATCTATGTTCAATTTAATTGATTTAACCTCTATGCTAATTGGATTTGTATCCTTTATATGCATGTCGAATTCTATCTTTTGGGCCCGATCACCCATGCCAATGCAGCATTGTGGCTACACCTTGTTGATGCATGGATAGCAGGCTCTCGGTCGAGGTGTTGTTCAACCAAACCTGCGGTTTCCACCTTCTACCCCTGCTCTCCACACCGCGGTCATAGTTTCTTCCTACCCTAAAACCGCGGTCGCGGTTTCCACTTTCGCGACCAACTCCCTTTTCTTCAGCAACAACCGCGGGCACCCCCTGCAGCAGTCTTCCCCCATGCAACTACCGTGCCTCGACTCCACGATCATCTGCCACCAGCACCGCAACCCCCAACAACCCGAGCGGCTCCGCCTCATCACCTACAAATAACCACGAACAGCCTCCCTCACAGCATCACTACCCTCTCTTGCTATCTCCTGTGATCGCCTTCCACTACCGCCTCCTCTTTCTCATCTCCTAACACCGCAACCACTTCCCTCTCATGAAAGATCACGACCTACTAACACATAACTACAGTCGCAGTTCCCATTGTACCCTAACCGCGGTTGTGGTAATTTCTTCCCAACTACCGTGACCTCCCTTCCCCTCACCCCATGACCTGTTCTCCCACCTGCGGTCTGGAATCCTCTTCACACCATGACCAACACCTACCTCGATCGCGGTTCCCCCCCTTGCAGCCAGTCATCACCTGGGGGCAATCCTCTACAGACCGTGACCCGACCTGCAACTCACAACCACCTCTTCAACCCACGATGCCGTCTACACCTCACCGTGACCGAGCAAGCATACACTGAGACCTGCGGTGTGAACAACTGCGACCCGACGCCATCTCAACCTTTACCAAGCCAGCAACAGACTATGCCTACGGTCATCACACCTTCAACCATGGTCACGCCAATCTTCATTCCCGAGGTCATAACCGTGGCAAAACCCCTTCAACCACGGATAGTTGTCGCCCTTAGCACTTAACACTCACCGCGACCAGAGGAACCCTACACCACGGTCACAGTTTTTACATCCGCAACCCCATCATCCACAAACCGCGACCCTACTTGATGCCAGACCGCGATCAAGTGTTGTCCAGGGACCACGACCTAAAAGAAACCGCGACCTATGTGATTAAAATACCTTGATCGAGGCACGTTCCAAACAGGACCCCCGATCCAGTACCTATAAATAGAAGACTCAGATCTATGAAAAAGGGGGGAGTCTTGATGCCGAAAGGCTGCTGGATTGGAGCCATAGCCCCGTGGGAGCATCCCAAGGTCTGAGAGGACCAAGGCACTCAACCTACATGCTCCAATAGCCACCAGCCTCCACACTCTCTCTCCTCCATCTCCATCTCAGATCTACTCTCTCCAAAGGCGGAAGCTAAGGAGAGAGAAGATCTGTGCCACGTTCATCCTCACCACTGAGGAGAGAGAAGATCCACTTCACCTCCATCCTCCACCACTGGTCTATGATCTCTAAAGGCGAAAGCTGAGGAGAGAGAAGATCAGTCTCCACTGACATTCTCTCACCTCCATCAGGCTGCTATTCGGAGCAGATCTAGAGAGAGGGAGGACCGAGGAGTAAAGAAGGACAAAGAGGAGGACCAAAGGACGAGATCTAGCCTGCACGGAGGCCAAGGAGTGAGATCCACCTCTCCTCTACGGGCTATATCTCTTCCTTCTTCTCTTTCATTTCAGATGTTTTCTTTGGTTATCTGTACAAACGATGTTCATCCGTCTTTGTTCGGTGCTAACAATGCTTGTCTATGGCTAGTTAGCTCCTTCTTAGCTATGTAGCCCGATTTGGGCATGTTTATGTACTTTTGCCTTAAGCAAGTAGTTTCATTCCATATATAGTATGATGCTTGTTTTATCTTCTCTCTCTAGTTGTAATTTCTAGTTTGGTTGATCTCTTTCTAGTTTGAACTGTTGTTTCTTCCTGTATCGAGAGATCCGCTGTAGGGATAGCTAAGAGAAGATAGATTGGATCAGAACCCGAGAGGAGGACGATCTAAGGTACTCTATTCCTAATATCTCTGGATGTCCTAAGACCCGAGAGGGAACTTAGCATATTCTGAGGTATTGATATGTCATCCTCGAGAGAGGCTCAATGACATATCGTTGATGGTTTTAGTCACGCATCACGAGAGCAAGTGGGATGACCCCATAGGACAGATGACATTGTGCATACTAGATGCTTGCTTGGGTGTTCAAGGGTTGTCTATGCCCGAGAACGAGTGCATAGACTGCCCCATTTGTGGTTACATAGCCAAGAACTCTCTTTCTCTGATTAGTAGAACCACGAGCTCTGTTTTGTTTTGTTTTCTTTCCTTTTCTTTGTTTTGTTTTAAATCATGACAACCCGCTAGACTAGCTCTAGCACATACTTTTCATCAACTATCTCTTTTGGCTTATCTGACCAAAGAACGAGATATGTGGTGTCCTAAACATCCCCACGTCCCTTTGTTCGACCTCATATATCTACTTTGACCTCGTAATAAAAGTTGCGGGGGTCTTTGAAGGTTTTGGGTTATAAATTTAAAAGTCTGACTCACTTCTGAGCCGATCAATAGGATAGGAAGAAGTCATATGCAGATAACTGGTGTAGAGCCTTAGTGTTCTAAGTGGGAGATATAGTGTACCTCATGGTCTCTCCTTGAAAAGGTGTTTTGAGGTTTGGGAGGAAGGGTAATTTGGCTCCCAGGTTTATGGGACCTTATGTTGGGAAGGTGTCTTCTAAGTTGTAGTTGCCACCTGAGTTGCACAAGCTACATCCAGTGTTTCATGTTATCATGTTAAGGAAGTGCCATTTGGATACAAAGAATGTTTTGTAGCCTGTAGAGGTGGAGCTTGATGGGGATGTGTCCTATGTAGAAGGACTTGTGTTGATCCTAGATAGGATGATCAAGAAGTTGAAGAATAAGGAAATCATTTTGCTGAAGCTTTTATAGCATCACCATGTCATTGAGGAAGCCACATGGGAGCTTGAGGAATAGATGCAGAGGAAGTACTCATCTCTCTTTGCGTAGGATTTCAGGGGGCAAAATCCATATTGGGGGTTTATGGTTGTAAGACCCCTAACCTAGCTTAGTAATTGGGTATGATTTCTTTTCTTAATTAAGATGCTTAGAACCTTTATCTAATCCTTTGAAATGTTTTTTTATCTTGTAAAATGCTTATGTTTAAAGTTTGGTCCTATTTGGATGTTGTTTGAGCTATGTTTGCTTACTTTGGACCGAATTGAAATTTACCCAAGCTGAGGGGTTATCATGTAATTTGTAATAGGGTCTTCCCTTAGTGGTTTGGCATCTATAGAGAGATAAATATTCATTGGGGTGCCTTGTGTGGACCTTGATGGGTGTGTGGTATCATGTGTTGATGCTAGGGTTTCTAGGGTTTTCTTGGTGTTGACCCTAGATGGGCCTAAGTGTAGGTAGCGACCTTTGTCTCGATGTTGAGGTGAGTTTTGGATGTGTCTTGACCAAGACACTTCCCTTGGGTGTGGAGGTTGCGACCATGATGGTCTTGGGTCGAAAAATTTTCCCTTTTGAGGAGTGTCTTGACCTAGTTTGGTGGCGGTGTTTTTGTTTTTACCAGGGTGAGGTTTTGTGATTGTTTTGACCATCTATGGAATGTCTCAACCACGACCATCTATTGGGGACCCGTGTGGCTGAGACCCAACATTGGTTATATCACCCTTTCATGCATGCATGGTTTAAGTGGATGCATATGTGTATCTTTTGAAGACAAGTGTTCCTTTGGTGCCTTTAGGTGTTGACACATCATCTTCCACTTACTTTCCTCCTCCCTTGGTATATAAACATCCCCTCTCCATGCAAGTGATCTTTTTTGTCTATCCTTCACCTTCTTCCTATTGTGATTGTTATTGGAGCTTGTGGATCAAGCAGGTGTTGTCCTTGGTGCTTTGGAGGTGGGTTGACCTTGCATGTGGTGTCTTGAAGCTTGATCTTCTTCCTTGTGGTGGTTTCTTCCCTTGATGCTCTTGTGGCTAAAAGTTGTTCTTTTGGTGGAGCTAATCTTATTCCTTAGGATTGGATCTTTTCTTCTCTCTAAAATAGGTGGGTTATACAACACTCTACCCTCTTCTATTATTAGAACCCTTTTTTTATGCTTTCATATTCTTGATCTATATCTAAAAGGTGATGCTAAGATAGTAGATGATGGTCCTACAAATGAGGGTTTATGATCTTGTAGTTTTCTCATGAAGATAACTCTCCTTATTAAACCCTAATCCCGTTTTACACTTTTCTTAGTGGTTTTAAGAAGATAGTTTCACATGTATCTTGAGCTTTGGTCTTATCATCATGGTATAAGTTTCAGTTTTCATGTTCTTCCTTGGAGTTTTGGGTGTTTTCTCTCATGTCTTGAGGTTTGGTTTTCTCTCCCCTAAGTGGTTTTGTTAGATGATCTTCCTGGTGCTCATTTTAGGGTTTGCTAGTCTTGGATCCGTGGGTTTTAATCTTGATGGTGTTTGATTTTCTGCTGAACGATCTTGTTTCAACCAAAATAGTTATGAGCCTTGATGTCTTGGGTTGAGTCATGTGTTTTCTTGCTTCTTTGGGGGTCGAGACTCCTTGCTTTTAGTTCTGGTCGAGTTGAGTTTTTTGTGTTGATGTAATACATCTTGAGATGCTAATTGTGACACATGGTTGGGTGTCGCTCTCGCGACACCTATGTGCAATGGTTGGCCATGACACCTTGCTTTGACATTGGTTGTTCCATGTTCTATCACGGGCGCGACATTGTTGTTCTATGTTGATTGCAATGTTGCTTTGTGTTGCGGTCGCGACACCGTGTTATGCTTCTGGCCGAGACGTTTGTTCACGGTGTAGGACGCAATGCGATGTTGACTTGCCATTGTGACACTATTGGCAATGGTGGTTGTGACGCCTTGATAGCTTGAGATTGCGACGCCTGAATGGTGTGTGATTGTGACATACGTTTTATACCATAATGTGATACACATACCCATGTACATGATAATGATACCCAGTGTTGTTGACATGATGCCCTAATCATAATTAATTAATGATGCCTTAAATGCTAATATGTTCTAAGAAAGTGGGAGAAGGTGTACCTAGGGAATGGTGATTACTTATAAACCCTAATCAACATCATATGTAACCCTAACCCAAATAGTGGGAGCTATGATGGGTTTGCTTGTCTCACTTGCAGTGGTTACAATAATGGGATATTTTCTCTCTCTTGTTTAAAAATCCCTAACCTTGTAGGTGATAGGTATGCCATGGATTGTGCATGTTGTGGTCATGATTATAATACAAGGTGATGATTATGTATGTTTTTGAGGCATAACGTGGCAATGTATATGCAAGAATCATGTGATTGTGTCCTATGATTTGGTGATGGCATGATGCCTATTGTGAGGTGATAACCTCTAGATATATGATTGAGTGATTTATGTTCCCCTATGATGTGACATTTGCGGTGGCCTTGTGAATGGCAATGGAAACATGTGGTGATAGTGTGACAAGTTCACACCTTATACATTTTATGTCGTCTAAAGTTGTACTATACCCTTATTCTTGTAGAGTTTGTTTTGGATTTATACATTGTAACTTGATTGATGCTAAAAGTCACCCAATTGGCTAACTAATCAAGTGGAACCCAAGTCATGTAGATGTCCTTTGTCGTTGACCCTTTCCAATGTCAACTTTAATTATTGAATTGGTGAAACGATCATAACTTGGAGTAGATATTTTGAATATGCGGGGGTGCAAGTTGAGTGTTTCCTTGCGTCCACAATTATAGGTTGTGTGATATGGCCATGCGTGAGTCGATCTCCTTGTGATTTGGATGAGCATGTGTGAGACAATCCTTCATTTAATAACATCCATGTGTGAGCCTATTTTTCTAGCACCATTACCTACACCGAGGTGGGCTAGGTGTTTATTATGGACGGCCATACGTGAGATGATCCTTCTATTGAGTGCTTGTCACCTTTTTGCAATTGGCTGATATGTCTCTGCGGTGTTTTCTCTTGTGTTGACCAAGAGGTGTGGAGAGGTCATGGATTCTGGCTCTTCCATTGACCTTGTATGGTACTAATTTTGACTTAGCAGTGGTCATGTGGATTTGGGTGGTACAACTCAAATCCTTAGGGCAGTAATAAAAGATGTAACACAACCATGTATCATATATGCCTAGTGTCAAATATGAATAACATTAGTTGAGACCTTTTGCCTTATCCTTTTACTGATTTCTTGAATTATAAGATGGTAACAGATGGAAAATGTTATACATGTTTTTCATATTCCTTTTTAGAATATAAATTGATCTATTGCTCAGTGGTAGCTGCCTAGTCTTGATTAATCTGCGTCATCTATTGATTACATATCATTTAGTTGAATCTGCTCAACCTGTATGGTATGCTATCTACCTGCTTAGTATGTTATTTACCGAATAAGCTTATTTGTGATTTAATAGATGTTGGGCAAGAGTTATATCTCTCACTAGGACGTTTGGTCTCACCCTATGAGTTTCTACATCTTTTAGGTGGTCGAGCACTTGGAAGTAGAGATCGTGTTGTTGGTGTTGAGCACCAAGAGGATGAGTAGTTGCTGAAAGGTTGGACATGTTGCTTGTGTATAGAAGTAGAGTCATATGTGTCATCCCTGTACACTGAGGTCCTTGGGAAGTTTTTTTTTGTATGTATCGACACAAGGTTTTTTTTAGCTTTTTTTCAGTTGTTGTATAGAGATGGCATGTATGTATATGAATAGGTTATCAAGTGTAATTTGATGTGGTTAGAGATCGAGTGAAAAATATATGTATAATCTTTTGGGCAGGTGATATGAGATATAGGTGGCCTTTGTGGACTTATTTGCAATATTTTGCAACTTTTATGGTTATGTAAAATTGGTTTTAATCTCGTGTTTTATGGTAACCTTGATGTTTAATTTTATTTTCACATGTTTTGTGTAATCTCGCTCATGGAGCATCTGGTCTTCACACTACCATCCTAACATGCTCGAAGTATTTTAATGGTTTACTGAAATAACTCCTCATCCAATCATTAATTTTGTGAGGAATGAGATTTTAGCAGAAATCATGAAAGCGACTCCATAGAAGAGCATTCAAACCTATTCATTCTCAAGTGGAGTGATAGTGATACTTATTGGAGTTCAAGCAATAGGACTCTGTAGGCTACTGAAATGAGACCAAGTAGCTCAAGTGGACAAACAACATCAATCCATGATTTGAGAAAATGAAGGTAACATCTTGACTCTCATGTAATAGAAAATGCTCAAAGAGAAGAGGTGGATATAGGGTCTTAAAGCATTGGTGATATTACCCATTATAGGCATACATGTAATGTTGGATGGGTCCATGGCTCCTCATCAACACCCCCAGTGTAAGCAACTCCCTCCAGTCCTCTAGTGTGTAGAGATACCCATATGTGACTCAACTGAAGTAACAATTTGTTCATTTTGTGACAGTGGCGGAAAAAGGATCTTATGAGAATAAGATAATTGATCTAATGCTTTTAGAGTGAGAGTGTGTTTGGATTGTCTTATCTATAGGCCAGACATACTAGGCTACCAGTAGCTGACCAGTACATGGTTGATGTTTTGTCCCAAGTCGTATGAACATTGTGAAACATATTTTATCATTAGAGCATTTATAGGTGTGGAGCTACTAGGCTACCAGTAGCTGACCAATAGATGGCTGATGTTTTGTCCCAAGCTGTGTGAACATTGTGAAACATATGTTGTCATTAGAACTTTTTGCATTTGTATATACAAGATGATATTCCCATCACCTTGCTCTTGTCAATACAATGCTCAATTCAAAATTTCAAGTATGTTGTGATTCACTCATTAGGGTTCAACAAATTTAGGTCATGAGGTTGTGGGTTCTTTTATCATTGGGTTTGAGTCATGTTTTATTATTGCACGTCGTGTTACATTAGAGTCATATGTACAGAGTGTTGGATAAGAATAAATTTGACAAAGTGATTATGTACAACATTACCACTATAAGCAATGAAATCCTTCTTTATGCCTTTGTAATGTTCTGTTAATGACTTGGGTTTTTATCTTCATGTTGTATTGATTAAGTTGTGGTTTCGTTAAAAAAATTTGTTCCTCTAATAAACTCTTGATGCACCGGTAGGCAGTGTAATATATTAGACGTTACATCCATATATATGTTGACCATACATGTAACCTATTAGCCATCACTTTATGAAGTAGGTGACATATGTTATTGTGAGTTCTCTCAAGGTGTGGGTGATCATTAATGTTGTCTTACTTATTGCTATGTCTTAGAATATGAAAACTACTAATAGGTGACATTTATTCTACATACTCTACATAGCAGAAAGCCCACACTCAATATGTATATACATTCTCAGGATGATAGGTAGCCATGTCACCCTTTAGGTTAAACATTATATACATGAATATTATCTATGTCCTATTTTTAGTGGTGGATAACATCAAGCTTCTGGAAAACAAGTTCACACCCCCTCTTATTTATAAGATAGTAAATATTGTTCTTTACTTGTTTGTATGTTTGCGTTAGATGTGAAGATTGTGCACCATATTCATCATTTAAGAAATGATTAACCATGATAGGATCGTCATGTCACAAGATATAAAAATTCATAAATACTAATAAGCTAACAGTTTTTATTTCATAATAACTTTCTTCTTAGCACATAGTAGGCTAAGATAAGATAACAGAAAGCAAAACAACATTAATAAAACATAACAGACACATCATCTTATTAGATACCATAAGAGATGGTAACAATATGCACTATTACATCTTCTTAGCATCAACCACCGGTGTGCATTCTACTAAAAAAGCATATGGGGAGGCAGTGGAAACTGTCCATTCTAGGATTGGTGATCATGTTGCATGAGGAGTCCGAACAACCGTCATTTCGGCCTAGGACAAACTCCCGTGGATTACTTCCCTAAGTACAGTGTCACAGCCTAGGACAAACTCCCATGGATCCTTGGACATGGAGAGAAGATTCGAAGATTCTAGGATAGTTGTCCTTTTCTACCCGCGCCGCAGTTCCAAGGTATGACCTTTTCCCTCTTTAGTTTTGTCGATTATTGCCTGAAAAACACCATGCCACCATCAGACTAGGATCCTTGAGCTATATCCATCTCCGTCTGCACCGGGTTCCCTCCCATGTCTAGCAAGGATAGGTGGCACCTATCCAACCTTTCCTAAAGCTTCATAGCTCGAGAATTTGTGAGGGATACATGGGGTTGCCTCACCTAGGGTGGTAGTCGACCGACGTCGTGAGGTTGGAGACAACTTAGAACATTATATATGAGATGCCCCAACATGCACACGTAGAGGAAAGAGCATGGGAGTCATTTCTGCCCATATTCCAGTGGATCCGAATAATAATAAAAAGTAGTTCTCTTGTTGATGTGTCAAAACGTATTTGGCTAATAAAAGGATTAACTTAAGAATATTGTAGAAAATCATTAGTAACTCAGATTGAGGCATGTAATATATGATATATTATGAGAAAAATGAGAGGAACACAAATAATATGGTTTCATACTCTAGATCAGAGCCTGATTTCAAAAGTATCATGGATACATTTTTAGTAAGTGATTAATGCATAAAAACCCTAGACTTGAGTATAGGATATTGAATACATGGAAAACGTCTATTTTTGTAATAATACTGATATTGCTATATAAAATGATAATCCAAGATGATTATAGCCAGAATGATGATAATTGGAGTTTCTAATGTGAATAACCATGAATATGAAGAATTAGGATTAAAGGTCACATCTTGTGATGTCATTAATAAACACAATTGAATCTAAGTGATCATCATGAAAGGATATGTTGGATATAGTAACTTCCTTTTTTGTTTTGTGTTTGTCTCTAAAAGGGATGACGTCATTACTCATTAATGAGTAGCAAAATTCCACTATATTGTACGAGTTATAGTGCGCACAATTAATGTAATTATTGAATTTTATTGGAATTGGGTAGGGTCCATCCCCTCTCATGTTGTTATGTGGCTTCTCCAATGAAAATAAAAAAGAAAATTTATCAAAAACAATGGCAGTATACTAAGTATGCAATCCATTTAGTCAAAAAATGATAAAAGAAACACAACAAATAAGAGTGTGATTAAAGAAACAAAGTTGATATAGAAATCCTCACATGGAACTGACATTTTTATTTGAAACAAATGAAAAATGAAACCCAGTAATGGTTAGGCACAAAGGATGAGACGAAAAGGATGAGAACACATTTCCTTAGTGGGTAGGGCACTAAATTGATTAATATTACGCAAAGTGATTTCCATGGGTAATTCATTCTACTTTTAACGGACAGGTCAAGCACTTGCCTAATTGTGTTTGAGAGTGGCTCTGGCACTAGGTTTGAGTCAAGTTTTGTTGTTGTGCATCATGTTGCATTCAATTCATACGTACAGAGTGTTGAATATGAATAAATTTGACAAAGTGATTATGTACAACATTACACATTGTAAGCAATGAAATCTTTCTTTATGCCTTTATAGTGTGTTGATTAATGTCTTAGATTTGTATCTTTGTGTCATATTAAGTTGTCATTTTTATAAAAAATTGTGTTCCTCTAATAAACTCTTGACACAACAGTGGGGAGTGTAATTCATTAGGCATTACACCCATATACTGTTATACATGTTGTCCATGCATATCACCTATTAGCCATCACTTTATGAAATAGGTGACATGTGTTATTGTGACTTCTCTCAAGATGGGTGATCATTAATGTTGTCACTTATTATTGTGTCTTAGAATACCAAAACTACTAATAGGTGACATTAATTCTACATATGCTACATAGCACAAAACCACACTCAATAGGTGACGTACTTTGTCAAAGTGATAGGTAGCATGTCACCTTTTTGTTTGAAAATTACATACTTGAATGTTTGGTAAATGTCTATCGTGTCAAAAACAAATCCACACCCCTCTTATTTATAAGATGGTATATGCTCTAAAATATTGTTCTTTTCTTGTTTGTATGATTATGTGAGACGTGAAGATCACTACTAAAAAATGAGGAATAGGTGACATTCAAGCATGTAAAGCTTAATCAAAAGGGTGACATAGTTGTACATCACCTTAAAAATGTATGTCACCTAATTGGTGTGACCTTTGTGCTATGTAATCTATGTGGAATGAAAAT
The DNA here is from genome assembly GCA_963693085.1 of Alisma plantago-aquatica. Lineage (NCBI taxonomy): Eukaryota > Viridiplantae > Streptophyta > Magnoliopsida > Alismatales > Alismataceae > Alisma > Alisma plantago-aquatica. Next base: position 883,550,350 of record OY856409.1, read on the forward strand.
CACCTATTTGTACTCTTCAGATTCTAAAACATGGCAATAGGTGACATCACTAGCCATCACCCACCATAAAAAAATAACAGCAACACATGTCACCAGTTTCATAAAGTGATGGCAAATAGGTGACAAGCATCGACGACATGCATATACATGTGGTGCCCGACAAGTACAATAAGAAATTACACATCCTCAACACCATATTAAAAACTTCATACATGCATGTTTTAACAAAATCACCAGCTCATTTTCAACATAAAACGTATACCATTTAACATCACATGGCCATTGTAAATGCATAGAGAACAATCTCATTTCTTATAATATATAATGTCATACATGAACAACTATCCAACTTTACCCAAATACAACAGTATACATATGACCCAGATACAACACGTATACAGATGACCCATATGCAAACAACTTACACCCTTTATTTTGGTATCCCAAGTTCTCCTTGCCAGTCTCTTCTTTACATTTTTTAAAAAGATTTACAAATATAGTTTTCCTATACACGCTTTGCCACACATGACATAAATTGAGAAAAAATAATGATGCAGGTAGACAGTGATTGACATCCAATAACTCGGCTTGCAAAGGAAAAATTGAAAAACATGCCATTGCATGAACAAATTTCTCAGTAAGCCATACTACCAATTCACAGCAACATGTACAAGGATCACTGATCTAGTGTAAACTAAAAGATCTCAAAAACCAAATTAGTTGGACAAGGATCACTTCTTTTGCATCAACAAAGTTCTCAGTAAACCACTGCTACAAGATCATAGCAGCTTGGACAGGAATAGATCCTCCAGTCATGAGAAAGGCAATCATAAAACTAAAATTGCTATAAGACTATGAAATGGCTAGAGGACTGAAGGAAGTCAAGCCAAGGTCTATTAACATAGCTCCTAATAAACCTTGCTATAGGATCATAGTAGCTTGAGCAGAATAGCCCTTCAGCCAAAAGAAAAGGCAGTCACCGATCTGAAAAAGCTATAAGAAACTGAAAACAACAAGAGCACATGTCAAGACAAAGTCCATCAATAATTAAAGATTCATGTCATAGTATTTTTAATTAACCTCCAGAGGGAGCCAACTCTAGGCTCTATATTTAGGGAAGATGTGTCATTCTAATACAAGTTTCTACTTGTGGGTATGTTTTTTAGTATGACTGGACATCTTTCAGATAAGTAGTAATGCTACATATATGTTTAAATGAATGAATTTGACATTAATAACAATTGCAATTGAAATAGAACAAAGAAACTATAGACCAACATTGCAAAAAGCTTACCCCAGTAAACTGAATGATCCCATGAATATATTGAAAAGTTTGACAAAACAATGTCATATATCATATTTGCTAATTTCGTAGGAATATAGTTTTAGAAGAATTTCCTTCTCATACTATGCAATCAATGTTATAGTATCTCTCTCTCTTTGAGGATGCCCTCAATCTCCAGGAACATGTACTAATGTGTATGAAACATAAGTAATCAGTTAAAGATTATTTGGTAAAACCTTGTATATGATGTAAAGCCTTTATTCATTAATTGAAAAATCCATTTAGATGCTACCATAGACATACAACTTAAAATAAGTAACAATAGATTTACATAGTAGGACATTTACAATGTTTCTAATTAACTAAATGGAGTAGAAAATTGAGTACAAAGTTGTCCTTGATGTGTCATGTCATGTAGGAAATCACGGCACATAGCAAAGGGTTGCAATGGGCCAGGAGTACCAACGATACTGACCAATATAGAGGGGGAAAGTTCTGCACTGGGTATTAAGTGGTCAAAGGAGGGTAGGGGAAAACATACTATGCGAACAAAATCCATGCAAAGAGGAGGCAAAGGGAGAAGGAGCATCCAAGTAGGAAGAAGAATAAGAACAACAAAAATATGGAAATTGATAGAAACTAATATATGTCAATCCACCTGAAAATTAGACTTGGTGAAAATTACCATGCACCACCATCTGAACTAAAATAACACAAACCATACCATGAGTATAACCACTCATTTCTGGTATGATGGTTTGGTTTGAAAAGAAAAACCAAAATTCTAGAATGGTTGTTGTAGGAACCAAAATCATTTTCTTTAGGAGTATAATTGGAGATGAAAAACATAATGGACAAAAAATGGTTTGTAATATTGTATTTCAACTGAAGAGTATTAGTGGTGGGTATCAACAACCAATTTGATTTATTCATGGCATTACAACAAGTATACCCCAATAAACCATATGAAGAACCTGTTGAGGCCAGGAACCCCATGGTGGACAAAGAGTATTAGTGGTGGGTTTGTGGTTGATGGGGATAAGACCGCCTCGAATACAAGAAGAGATGCCTAGATTGGAAAAATGAGGCAAAACACATGATGTCATACTTCACATTCATGTGTTCTTTTCATGCATATATATATATATATATATATATATATATATATATATATATATATATATATATATATATATCTGTGTGTGTGTGTGTGTGTGTGTGAGGTGAAGTCCAAAAATCCACGATTTAACACATTGGTCAACTACATTTACCCATTATTAACGGTAATGGATAGAGCCTATACATTGTTGTTGTGGATGGCCATCATACACTAGTACGGAAATGACATATAACGTCACATTTGATGGCGTCGTTTAAAATTAAAAAATCGATGCCAATATACTACAACGCCGACTAAAAACAACAATTGTCACATATATGTGAAGGTCGGTCAATTTACAAAAGACACAGGTATAACTTTTTCTTTAGTATCAATTTGTTGACATAAAAATCGACATCCAAAATCACCCGCAAAATACAATTTTCCAGGTAAAAAAATTTGCCTCCAAAATTTTCAATTCGGCATTGGTTTCTCTAAAACCAACGACATATGTTTCACGCCAAGCCCCCGCGAAAATATTTGTCCCTAAGTAGTCATCAATTTTTGACAAGGAACTGACGACTAAACATCCTTCATGAGGCAAAACTTATCCCCTCATATGTCATCAGTTTTTAGAGAAACCGACGAGGATGTTCGTTCACTTGTTGTCCCCGTGAAAATATTTTCCCCCAAATTTTCCTATTCAACTTCGGTTTTTGGTTGGCAACTGACAATTATGATCGTAACTCAAGAACAATTTTTTTTGTTATGTTATGTGGATAGATGTCGGTTTTTGTATGTAGAAATTGATAACAAACACCCTGACCGGGTGCAAAATTTTTTATTTATAGTTGTTGATAGGTGTCGGTTTTCATGTATGACCGACCCCTATTGGTGTTAAGCATCGAATTTTTGAAATAATCGACGCCGATAGTTAACTTGATAGCACTCGCGCAAACTAGACTCTTCCCTTCTATGTTTCATTCCTGATTAACGCTAGGTTTGGTGATTCCATTGCTGCTTGCCGTGCCTACGATCTGTGTCTTCCAGTCGCCACCTCTGCTCCTCCACTACTCCATCCGCTCCTCTACTTACCTACCACTATGAGGAGTTTGGACCTGAGGATGCCGATGAGTTGTTGTTCTCACTGCCTGAGGACACTGACAAAGTGATTTGTTGTGCTCACAGCTTGATGAGCTACTGCGCTCAATGCCACCGAAGCTTTGGAGCTCAATGTTGTCAGACTGCTTCCCCTACTACTATAGGTAAGTTTCATATCCCCAATCAACCCATGTATCAATAAACAAATATGCATGTTTGAGCCAGGTATCAAATAAAACCCTAATGTTACATCTCTGATTTAGTAGTGATGTGTCACCCTAACATTTACATGAATCCATATTGTATGATGTGGATTAATGATGACAATGCATGAGCTAAATTGAAATTTTGAAATAAATTATGAATGATAGGATACCTACATTTATGTGTGTAATGATTATCTTGATAATGAACATGCATGTACATTGGAGATGTCAAAATCAATGTTATAGAATATAATACCTAGACTAGGGTAGGATTAGCACTCCATGATTTTACTATTGTAAATCAACCTAGGATATGAACGATGAAACCAGGATCGTAGGCATATAAATGACAACATTGTATTATGGCCTAGAAACCCATCTGGGATTTACTCATTAGGAGTAAATCTTGGATAGTCCCCAGTTTCGAACTGTTCTTGAACACTTAATCTCACTTAGGATGTAAGTGTATAATGTATATTCAGTTTTCATGATGTTTTGTCATCACTTCCCCATTTGTTCTCCAAGTACATATCTCAGTGGGCATTTGCCTATGAACATTTGTGTACTTAGAGAACAACAGGGAAATGTTGTCAAAATTTTCTTAAAAACCCAATACACATTACACTTACTAGTTAGATTTGATGTTCAAGAATGGGATAGGTGGTACACAATTATTATATATATATATAGTACACATTTATTATATATATATATATATATATATATATATATATATATATATATATATATAACCTTGGAATCTAATCTATTATCCCTAAGCCCTAATCTTTTAACACTAAACCCTAATCTTTAAATATTTTAACCCTAAACCCTAATCTTTTGATGATAAACCCTAATCTTTGAATCTTTTAACCCTAAACCCTAATCTTTTAATGATAAAACCTTAACTTAATATGCAATCCCAAAACCCTAATATATACTTGTTTTCTCTTTCATCATAGAATGGATAGATCATGGATGTCCATTCAAAATCATTGCACCCTAGAGTTTATTTATTGTATTGAATAGTTTATTGGATTTGTGGAGGAACATATGAAACAACCTGGAGATAGGTTCTACTTTCCATGTAGGCATTGCGGTAACAAGTTGAAAGTCAACACTAGTGATGAAATCAAAAGTCATGTCATGTGCAATGGGATTCTACAAGGCTATACAAAATGGTACTAGCATGGAGATATTTCAAACCTGAAATCAGTAGATGTCAACAACAGTGTTTGTCTGGAAGAAGAAATTGCCTCCAATGATGTAGATGTGAACGAACCAATTTCAGTAGACATCATTGATGAGATGCTGGATAGTTGTAGGGTAGAGCACAGAGATCCACCTCCCATGTTTAAGAACATTTTGCATGATGATGAGAGACTGTTATACACAAGTTGTACTAAGTTTACAAAGCTTAAGACTGTGTTGAAATTGTATAAGCTGAAGGTTAACAATAGATGGAGCAACAAAAGCTTCACATCATTGTTGTCTTTGTTGAAAGAAATTCTTCCTGAAGGAAACGAGCTGCCAATCTCAACATACGAGTTAAAGAAATTGTTGTGCCCAATGGTAATGGAGGCCAAGAAGATACACGCATGCCTGAATGATTGTGTATTATTTTAAAAGGACTATGTGGATTTGAAAGATTGTCCAAAATTTGGTCTGTCAAGGTATAAAATGATGACTTTGGGGAAGTCTAAAACTAGTTCTCCTACCAAGTGATGTGGTGTCTACCAATAATACCATGGTTTCAATGCTTGTTTGCCAATCCGATAGATGCGAAGAATTTTAGGTGGCATGCAGAGGTTAAGAAAAATAATGACGGGATCCTACGACATGCTTCTGATTCCCCACAGTGGAAGAAGATTGATTTATTGTACCTTGAATTTGGTGAAGAAGTCAGGAATCTAAGACTTGGGCTTTGTACCTATGGGATGAATCCGTACGGGACATTTAGCATCCAACATAGAACTTGGCCTTTTATGCTTGTTATATACAATCTTCCTCCCTAGTTGTGTATGAAAAATAAGTACGTTATGTTGTCATTGTTGATATCGGGCCCTAAACAACCTGGAAATGATATTGACATGTATCTTGAACCTCTGATTGATGACTTAAAGAAACTTTGGAGTGAAGGTGTGATGACCTATGATGCTTCACATAGAGAGACATTTTGTTTGCATGGTATGTTGTTTTGCATTGTTAATGACTTTCCAGCATATAAAAGATTGGCGAGAAGGGTGAACCATTCATATTGGCATCATAGGAGAAACAAATATTTTATATCGATGATACCGCAAATGAAAAATGGTCAGTTGTTCTTCATGGTAAAAGATAGTTCATTGAAGATCCTATAGATGAAGAAGAGTACTATGATAAGTATGATGACTCGAGTCCATTCTCAGTTTGGTTGCGAACACCAAATATTGAAGCTAACGATGACTTATATGTGTGCGGAGATCACATCGAAGGAATGGTAACTAATAAAAGATCACAATATTAGATGTATGTTTTTATTTTTTGTATGTTTAATTTTTTTGAATTTTACATCGATGTGAACTTTATAATGTTATATTATCTTCTAATTATGTTAAATGTTAAATGTATGATTTTTTTAATGACACTTTCAGATAGCTGACCATGAGTGTGATGATCATAATGATGATTACCGTGAGGGTGAGGATATCAATGAGGCGCCACCTAACAATGTAAGTATTAAAATATATCCTATATTTCTATCTATATGTATATTTATAAGTTATATCCTATAAGTGTTTTTTTGTCAATTTTTAGGTTGAGGATGTGCACCCTGAAAACCTTGTGGCACTTGATGAGAAGCAAAAAAAATTGAAAAAGCGAGGGTCGTCACTATGATGAATAAGTTACTACAACAAAGGGGAAATGGACCAAAACTAGCTATGGATTTTGATCATGTAAAAAATCCAGTTGGAGTGAACCACAACTCATTTATTTCATATATTGGGGCTCTTACTCATATCCTTTTTAGTCCTCATTTAGAATCTTCTTGGCATAAAGTTCCTAAAGGGAAGAAAGACTTAGTATGGAAAGAACAATGTGTGAGTTATTATCATTTGCAATTCTATATTGCAGAATACTAATTTTTAGGATACTAGTCTATTAAATATATGAAATTTTGCAGAGTAGATTTGAACTGGATGAAAGCCTACATCGTAAAAAGGTGATGCAGTGATGTGGGAGGGTCCTAAGGAACTATAGGAAAAATCTCACCCGACTATACATATAAGATGCTGAGAACAGGAAGAAGTCAACCATTGAGCAATGGAACTACCTAAAACCGATGGTCTGGGAGGCATTTGTTGCCAAGAGAAATATCGATGAATTCAAGGTATTAAGCGCCACTCCCAATTTAAATAATATACATTCTTATGAATTCACCTATTCATGATTGACCTTTAGTGTTACTAACCAATTCAATGTGCTTACTAACAAGGATATTAGTGATGCTCATAGAGCAAAGCATGCACTAAATGTGCATGACCACACGATGGGTCCTAGTGGCTATGTAGGCGTTTGCAAAAAACTATTGGATGTTGTTGCTATTGAGTCTACTGCTACTCAAGAGACTGGTGAGTCTTCTATTGTTACTCCTGCACCTCTGTCTCGCCATGGTGTGTGGATAGCTGGGAGGCAAAACAAGAAAGAACATATAACCAAGCCCACAACTATTGAGGCGGCTGCAAAATTGGTAAAATTCAACTCTAAGAGTAATCGATATTGATGATTGCTATGTTTACTTACTAATTTCTATTGATGGTGATTAGCAGGAGCTTCACTAGTAGAGGAAGCAAGGCAAGTTCATCCCTGAGGGCACAAGGGATGAATTGACATTTTCTCTAGGTAACCCAGAGCATCCTGGACGTGTTAGGGCTACAGGCACTGGTGTGGGCACAAAAGCATTCTTTGGGCCATCACAACACAAACATGTCCCAAAAGTAGGATTTTCAAAAGTTGAGGTAACCTATTCTTTTTTTAGAATGTTATTGCAAAGGGAATTCAATAATCAAAAGATAGCATTTCTTTTGTCCATGTATAGGTAGATGAGTTAATTGATAGGAGAGTCGAGGAAGCACTTGATAAGAGAGTCGTGAAAGCACTTGATAAGAGACTCCAGGAAGCAGTGAGCAAGTGGTAGGCATCTCAGGATGCCACTCAGACAATACATGTGCCATGCCACTCTTCCCCTATGGTAGAGGTGGTTGGGAGTAATCTGGTAGACCCACCACCTAGCATGTCCATTGTAAATATTTTTATGACATAGTATCTAGTCATTTCAAGATGATATGTTTTTGTATATATGTATATAACATACTCTATGAAAATTTGTAGGGGTTGAGGTCATGCCATCTAAGATTCAAAGAATTAGTCATTGCAGAGGCCAAGGCTTACCCACACCTTCTAGGGCACACGATTCATGGAACTCTAGTATCCAATGGTTATATTCGTGTGAGCCTGAGGCTTGTGTTCCATCATTAGAGGCATCATCCATTGCCATATGCCCACCCAGATGCTGACATGCTTGGTGAAGTAGAAGGCAGAGCGATATTTTGGCCCAAAATGGATGTCTTCTATACTGATCTTGTATGGTAAATTTACATTACGTTAATTTGTTAGCATGTATATACAAGTCAATTGATATGAAATTATATATACAGGAGAAAAGGAAGAAACCCACTACAGCTCCACCTCCACCTCCTCCTACAGTACAAAGTTGGCTTCCAAAGGACCTATATGACTTGGTAGGTCCTAATTGTAGGGGTATGGAAATATGGATAGGCAAACATAACAAACATTGTCCTATACATATTTATATTTTGGAGGATGTTGCAGGTCAATCATAAGATAACACTATATATATACAAGATATATTGGAGTTGTTTAGGTATGATTGGTTGAATACATCTATGATAGAGCTTTGAATATGGTGAGATCTTGTTTATATATGTATATACCTTGTTTTATATATGGTGATCTGGTTTCTTATATATTAATGCATACATAATATATGTTTTGCAGCCACTTACACAGGATCTGTAAAGAATTTTCATTTATCCATGTGGGATTTCTAATTCAATTTTTTATCAGTCTTGTTGATAAAGACCCTTCATCAGTTACCTTATATTTCTCTGTCACTTTTAAATATTTTGGTAAAAAAAGAAGAGCATGATAATAGCTCCATTCAATGTTAAGTTTACTTTGCTTATAATTTAGACTTAAGAAAATAACATTTTATCGTGGATTTTGAGTTATATATTTTCAATTTTCTTATCTCTAGTAGTAAGCAATGGGAGCTACTGGTTATTGTCCACAAGACATTCACTATTTACTATCTAGATCCTGAGGGGAACCAATTAGACATGCATGGACATGTAATGAAAAGGCCATTATTTACGTGAGAAATTTTTCATATTTATATTCATTAACATTTATTATTACATTACTATTTAGTAATAAAATTTAATGTGTTACATTAACATGTACGGCTTTAAAATATTTCAAAAAAGTTGGAGGAAACATGTGCAAGACAAAGAATAAACAGTTAGTTTGGGAGAATGTGAATGTAGTTTCCTGACTCCAATGTATATATTATTTATGTGAACTATGCTTGTTTTTATTTATTAACATTTTGTATGTTGAAATTTATAGTGTGCTAAACAAGACAATGGTTGGGCATGTGTATACTACGTGATGAGATATATGGACCTAATTGTCGGACATATTGTACTGGAAATCAATAACTGTTATAACCTCAAATTTCTTAAAATATAATGTAAAAGGCTTTTCTCTTTTAATGACTAAATGAGATCTTTTTATTTGAATTGTGATGATTTTCGTGTGAGATGGCTTTGATTGTTTGATTGTGGGCCTTGAAGGCCATAAAGCCCAATTGAAAAGAAAAAGGAATTAACAAGGAAAAGAAATTGACTAATAAAAGGGAAATATGCGAATCTGATAATTAAAAAGGAGATAATGCTAAATTAATATTCCCCAATATGGGAATTCGTGCCTTTGAGTTTCCTTGAGGTCTAAGGGACGCAAATTGATGAGATAAAGGCAAAAGAAATAATGATAGGAATTAATGGAGAGTTTTTAATAAGAAAACTTGGGAGAAAAGAAATCCCATTCATACATTGCTTTTTGATTCCCAATTTTCGTACAGAGATAGAGAATATTAAAAGGAACTTTCCTTTAAATTTTGAGACCAATCAGATTTATATATTGAGAGATATTAATTTTACAAGATATAGCCTTTTTGGGAATTTCCCTGAATTAAAAATATAAATGGGATTTTGTTTCCTTAGAACGCGAGCAATCCAGCCCGTTGGATCTTGATCCAACAGCGGATGCTCATCGTCTAAGTCCCGCTGGGACTAGGACTCTGCGTGGAAACAGGGGGAGTTTCCCCTTTGATTTTCTCGGAATCCAGGGAACCTCATCACCTCATAATAATCCCTTTAGGTTCGGGAGATAGAATCGCGCAAGATCGACCCGTTTTTCTTTGAGTTTCGTCGCCGTTTGAGAAAACGCCCAACTGGGCAGGTTGACGCCTCGACCCTATAAATAGGGGAGAATAATCTGAGGCACCAGCAACACTTTCGTCTCACCCAACCTCTGCGGAAGAGCAAGAGAATTGTTTCCGTGCCTCCAATTGGAGGATTCGTTCAGACCTACACCCCCCATCATCACAGAGACCCTCACCGGAGTCCGGCGGGTAGGGGCAACTTCGGCGTGCACTTGGCGGGCAATTGAACCTCTGATCTAGTTCTTCGGCGGGAGTCGAAGCTCCCCAACCCTTTAGTGCGGTCGCAGGAGAAGTAGCGCCCAAGGTCAACTCCAGAGTTGACCGCCGAAGCTACAGACCTCGACGCGAGGTCAAGGAAGAAGAAGAAGCGGTGATTGACCATTTTGCCCCTCGCCTTCTTCAGTGGTGACAAGGTTAGGATCGCCCTTTTCTGGTTTTAATCACATAGCATAGGCGCGTGAAGTTGTGGCCGTTAGATCCTCCGTGGATCCACGATCCACGGATCGGACAACTCAGTATTTTTCGGATTTAGCAAATAAATCAATTAAGATGTTTTATCTTAGAAAATTTATATCTAGAGCTAGGAGGCTCGTATGGAAAAACTCAATACATGAAAAATGATCAGAAAAATATGAGGGATTTAACAAAAATAGTTTGAGACCCTGAATCTGACTCGTTTTGTAAAAGTATATATCTAGAATAAGAAAAAGAGTTAATTTGTGGATAAAAACCCTAATTGTTGATAAAAAGGGTAATTAGTCTTGCAATTAAGATAATTCGAAGATGGTTAACTTATTTTCTGTTTTAGATAATTATTAACCTGTTTTGATGATAGAATTACAAGTTTAGAGTTTTATGACTCTATATGTGGATTAAAGGTTGGAAACCCTAATTTAGAAAAGGAAATGATGAAGTAATTCGAAATTAGGGTTTAATGGACTAAGTTTGATCTTAGGAATCTTAATGGATGATAAGGCGAGAAAATTAGGGTTTGATGTATAATTTGATAAAAATAAGGTAAAAGCAATAAAAAGGAAATAAAACCCTAATAATGGTCAAAACCCTAAAAAGGGCAAATAACCTAGGAAAACCTTAGTATTATTGAATCATAATGACATGATTAATAATAGAGGAATTAAATGCCTTTTTCAGGAGATTGTGTGTGTGCTTGCTTGATTTCCTGGTTGATTAAGTTAATTCTGCATTCAAGTCTTCAGTAACAGGTATGTGGTTAAATATGAGTAACCGCTTAGTTTTCTCGAGAGATTTCCGAATGTTTAATCGCATTGAATGCAACTAAACAGTTTGATTGTTCATACTGCAATTATAAAGTGAATATGATTATCACAAGTAAATATAAATGTGGATTCCCGCACCTACATGCCACCCTGATGAATGATAGAGTCAGGCCCAGGAGGGTAGACCAATGGGCACCATGAGAGGTGACCGATAGACACCAAGCTCGGGATTGAGATGGTGGTCTATGATGCATGACTAATGGGCACCCTATGTGGTGACTCACAGGCACCAAGCTCGGGATTGAGAAGGTGGCCTTAAGTCAATGGCAAAAGAGAAACCCTAGAGAGGGTAATTCCAGGGTTAGGGTAAAAGCGGTGGGGAATGTCACATGAAAAATGTAAAATTGCCTTGTTAAATATCTTGGTTGCAATAGTTACATTGTTAAACTTATTTGAGAAATTTTGATTGCCTCCACATACCAACAATTGCTGATCGATGTTTTGTTTGTCGGCATTTTAGGTATAACCCTGAAAGCACAAACAGTAAAGTGACATGTTTGGAAAGTAAGAATAAAGTACAAGGAGGATTAGATAGAGGAATTACAGTCTAGGATAGATAGTTTCCCAAAGTTTCAAAAAGGTAAATAAAGTTTTAAATTTTTACTGCCAATACTCAGTTTAGTAGTAGAATTTTATAATTATCATTGATTATTTGTTGAACCTTTGATCCTGTTAATTGAATAAACGGCTCTGGCCTTCGGGTCTCCCTTAATTGGGGGTTACCGGGAGGCGGGGTCGTTACAATTGGTATCAGAGCGTAGGTTCACCATCTAATCATTAATAATTATTAAATTTTACAAATTCCGTAGAACCGAGGGAGTTATTAGAGGATTTTCCGAAAGACTGAGGTGACTAGAAAAGGATCACATCCGGGGGCTGGCAAAATTTTCCTCCGCACCGCTAGTCGGAATACGAGGACTCCCGGATCGTGTGACTACCTGGCCGATGTCTTAGGATAAGACTCGAAATAAGATACCTTTAGGACTCTCTCATCTTGTTCGTCTCTTCTCAACTCAAATTCTTTTAAGGATTTTAAGGATTAGGGTTTTCTCTCTCTTTCTCACCCTCATGTGACATGGGTAAGAAAATTAAGGATTAAGGAATCCTCCACCAAAAATTAATAAAAAGCATGTAAATAAGATGTCATGGACATAAGCTTAATAGAGTAAGCGTAAAGATACATGCTTAGGCCTTATGACACGAGATGTCATTGCCCTCAGGAGAGATCTGAGGATGGACCTCCTTGTCAGGAGGGTGAGTAGAGAGAGTTAGTCTTGGAGGTAGAGACCTCCATTAAAAGTAGAAACCTAGCACATCCTTTGAGGATGATGTTAACCCTAACCCTAAGTGAAGGTCAGAGAGAAAGATGACATGATGAGTTCGATATCATGGTTGACCAAGCGTTTGGTTGGACATGTCTTTGGGATGCCATAAGAGGTTAAATGATCAAGTACCATGGCAACCCAACCCTAGAAAGGGTCATGTAGGTTAGAATGAAGGATAGCTCCTTCATCGATAAGGTTAGAGAAGAACCTATAGTTACCCTATGGGCTGTGGCAAGTAGGATATAGCTCGCACCCCGAGTACGCCAGTAGTGCTGACAGTAGGATGAAACCCTGGCTAGAAGGGCACAACGGATGGCTTATGAGATAAACATAAAGAGTTAATGATGATCTTGAGCCAAACAGGAGTTGAGAAAAGGCTTCACCCAGGCAGGGAAATGCTCGTAAGCGTGATCCAATTTCATGGAGAGATGACCTCTAGTTGTAGGACTGGAGGTGGAGTTAGCTCTGGAGAGAGAGAGCAGGAGTCGAGCAAAAGAATCCCAAGACATGAGGAACAGTGGGCAGTTGAGGATGATGTGACCTAGGTGAATGATAGTGGTTGCCTTATGCTTGACCCCTGAAGGCTGATGATGTCCTGGTTAGCTTGAGGGTAACCAAACCCTGGAGAGAGGGTGATGCTTCTATACCTATGGTATAAGTGATTACCTACTGGGTGAGATAAAGAGTGCTTTAGACCCTGAAGAGGTTAACTCACCAGTTGGGAGGCTTTATACCTAGTTAGTTTACTGGAAGAGGTATCAACTCCAAAGTGTTAATTGAGTAGAAAGATCATGGGAGTACATGACATACCTTGGACATGCTTGATTCGTGGTTGAGCATGCAGTTGGATACCCAAAGGAGAACCTAGGGTTCCTAGGCCTAAGAGGGGAAGCTGTGTATCCGATGCTCATAATGAGGTTTGAGTCTCTATAGTTTCGAGCATGGTGCTCTTAATGTGTAGAGGTAAAGGAAACCCCTCAAGGTAAGGGTATGTTTGATGAACCCCTCACCACTAAGATGGTCTAATGCTGATAAAAAGAACAAGTATGACCTAGCATGGTTTAATAGGTGGTCTGCCTGTACCTTAGTAGCTGCTGGGTTAGGCATGCTCATGAGAATGTAAACCCTATGGACGGTTGTGACCTTGTTGTCAAGAGTTGTAGTTTCCTCCCATCCTGGGAGGGGGATCCTTTGGTAGGGTGTATACCAGTTTTGTTGGTTCTGAGGTAACTTAAAGAGGTTTCAGAGGATCTTGTGAAGCTAAGTGAAAAGTACATGGCATGAGGAAGAACCTGTAGACCCATAGATAACCATCTCTAAGTGCATGTGGATGCGTTACCATGGAGGTAATCGGTATGGGGCTTGACCAAGGTAGGTAGGATGACATGACCCCTATGAAGGGATGAAAGTCAGTTATGAATGCAATGAGAGATGAGGAAGGATTGGGTGAGGTTCTAAGATGAACATGTACTATAATGGAATCCTAAGTCTATCCTAGGGTCAGGTAGGGATAAGACCGATGGAAGGAGTTGCCTAATTCCCTAGTTGCACATGACCATTGGGTCGGGAGGTAACAGCTATCATTGTCTGAGGGCCATGGGTTAGGAGATTGATCACCTTCGTGAACTCATGAGGCCCAAAGGGCAGATGAGTAGGGCACTCTCTGGATGCATAAGGGAAGAGGGATGACCCCAAAAGTGCTGGCACCCTATAGACCTAGAGGAGATGACAAAGGATTATGTAGTAACCCAAGTAGGTTCGAGACCAATTTTCCATGGAAGTTATTAGCTTTAATATAATGATGATTGTGAGGTAGAGACATGAGTTGCACGTTCCAATTTAAATTTAAAGGTGTACTGGCAAGGTGGATTGTACCATCTCTACTCTTGGAATGGGAAGAACTCTGTATTTGGACGGCCGCTGAATGCTTATTTCTTCTTGTTATGGGAGTGAGAGATAGGACAGTACGCATGCCATACACCAAGGATAAAAGATGATGCGAGTTGGAACGTTGCTACGAGGTATGATGAAAGAGATGATAACATACCCTTGTGAAGTGAATGGTACATGGATGGTATACTAACACTAAGAGTATTAAGGAGATCATCTTGTGAGGATGTGATACTGTGAGCTATATGGAATTTGCAAGATATGCAAGGTTGAGTTTGATCACCATGAGGGTGAGCTCAGAGTTTCTTAATGAAGACAAACTTAGAGTCTGAGAGGAGATGATAAGTTTAACACATGGAGGTGCATGTCTTCAACATACCTAACCCCTAAGGATAAGAAGTGGTAAAGAATGCTCTGGTTGAGATCTAACTGCCTAGTTTAGTTAGAGGCTAGAAGAAGTTGAGGTTGTTCGACTAACCCTATGTTTGGAAAGAAGATGTGTTTTGGCTAACACTCGGATGCAATAAGATATGTTGAACAAGTTAATGGTTGTTTGGTTAGCCAGTTTAGTCCTTGATATAGTGAAAGGATGATGATAGAACCTCAGATACACTTCTTTGGATAGGAAGGTAATAAAACCCTTTTGAGAGTGGTTTAGGGTCTCCGAGGTATCAAGCTTGACGAATCATAACAATACAGGAGGTCATGTTATACCTTGGTACTACAAAGATAGTAAGTGATGGTAGCATTCTGGATGCTTAAAACAAAGTTGCATGTAGCATATGGCCATGCAAGCCAGGAGGTGAAGGAAAAACACCATTAACCCAGTGCATGGATATAAAGTATAAAGAGTTCTCGAGAGGGAATGGGAGTTCATCACAATGGATGTTGTGGTAAGACTCCCCTAGACCAAAGAGGGTCGTAGTGCAATATGGGTTATGGTAGATCACCTTACCTAGATGACATGAGAAAGAAAGAGTGTTGAACTACTTAAGAGAGAAGATGGTTCAACAACACAAAGATGTGAGTTCCAAAGTTCTTGGATATGACCAAGGTTCACTTCCATGAAGTGGAAGTAGGTACATGACAAGCTTGATGATAGTATAGTTTATCACCCCTAACTAATGGTTAGTATGATCCAGACTAGAGGGTCTGATGAGAGCAAGTGTGCTTGTTTAGGGTGATACCAAGAGACAGTTATAACAATGTGATGTTAACCACCATAACCTTTATCGGGATGCAAGAAGTTTTATAGAGAGGATGTATTGGTCACCACTTCATTAAGATGATGTTGGTGAAGGAGGCCTCACGAAGGTCAGAAAAGAACCACAGTGTGCGCAGATGAAGTCACTTTGATCATGCAATGGCTGAGAGAGAGAGCCCAGTGGTGACATGAGTCACAAGCTGATGCAAAGCAGACTGACATGCAGTTCACTATGGGAAAATATGTGATGTGAAATTCCGACCCCTCTAAGCTACAACTGAGAAAGCTGAGTCCCCGATATATGGGTCCATTTGAGATGGATTGGTGGAAATGATTGTGTTCAGCCTTGCCCCTCAGGATAACATGATGTGTAATGTGTTCCATGAGTCCGATCTAGAGCACTATGTGAGTTACCCAAGCCAGGTGCTGAGCCCTGAACCTGTTCAGCTTTTGAGAGGCTGAAATGTCCTGAGTCACCTATGAGGGTACGATATACCAAGGTAAGAAAGAACTCAGATGGAAGAATATGAAATGATGAAGGTTCTTGGGAAGCACCATGGGTAGGGTGAAGCCACATGGGAGCCCTGATGGACATAAGAAGACTTATCCTGTTTGTTTACTTGCTTGATGGAATTTTGAGGGCAAAATTCCTATAAGGAGGGGAGGATTTATAACCTCAAATTTCTTAAAATATAATGTAAAAGGCTTTTCTCTTTTAATGACTAAATGAGATCTTTTTCTTTGAATTGTGATGATTTTCGTGTGTTATGGCTTTGATTGTTTGATTGTGGGCCTTGAAGGCCATAAAGCCCAATTGAAAAGAAAAAAGAATTAACAAGGAAAAGAAATTGACTAATAAAAGGGAAATATGAGAATCTGCTAATTAAAAAGGAGATAATGCTAAAATAATATTCCCCAATATGGGAATTCGTGCCTTTGAGTTTCCTTGAGGTCTAAGGGACGCAAATTGATGAGATAAAGGCAAAAGAAATAATGATAGGAATTAATGGAGAGTTTTTAATAAGAAAACATGGGAGAAAAGAAATCCCATTCATACATTGCTTTTTGATTCCCAATTTTCGTACAGAGATAGAGAATATTAAAAGGAACTTTCCTTTAAATTTTGAGACCAATCAGAGTTATATATTGAGAGATATTAATTTTACAAGATATAGCCTTTTTGGGAATTTTCCTGAATTAAAAATATAAATGGGATTTTGTTTCCTTAGAACTCGAGCAATCCAGCCCGTTGGATCTTGATCCAACGGCCGATGCTCATCGTCTAAGTCCCGCTAGGACTAGGACTCTACGTGGAAACAGGGGGAGTTTCCCCTTTGATTTTCTCGGAATCCATGGAACCTCATCACCTCATAATAATCCCTTTAGGTTCGGGAGATAGAATCGCGTAAGATCGACCCGTTTTTCTTTGAGTTTCGTCGCCGTTTGAGAAAACGCCCAACTGGGCAGGTTGACGCCTCGACCCTATAAATAGGGGAGAATAATCTGAGGCACCAGCAACACTTTCGTCTCGCCCAACCTCTGCGGAAGAGCAAGAGCATTGTTTCCGTGCCTCCAATTGGACGATTCGTTCAGACCTACACCCCCCATCATCGCAGAGACCCTCGCCGGAGTCCGGCGGGTAGGGGCAACTTTGGTGTGCACTTGGCGGGCAATTGAACCTCTGATCTAGTTCGTCGGTGGGAGTCGAAGCTCCCCAACCCTTTAGCGCGGTCGCAGGAGAAGTAGCGCCCAAGGTCAACTCCAGAGTTGACCGCCGAAGCTACAGACCTCGACGCGAGGTCAAGGAAGAAGAAGAAGCGGCGATTGACCGTTTTGCCCCTTGCCTTCTTCAGTGGTGACAAGGTTAGGATCGCCCTTTTCTGGTTTTAATCGCATTGCATAGGCGTGTGAAGCTGTGGCCATTAGATCCTCCGTGGATACTCGATCCACGGATCAGACGACTCAGTATTTTTCGGATTTAGCAAATAAATCAATTAAGATGTTTTATCTTAGAAAATTTATATCTAGAGCTAGGAGGCTCGTATGGAAAAACTCAATACATGAAAAATGATCAGAAAAATATGAGGGATTTAAAAAAAATAGTTTGAGACCTTGAATCTGACTCGTTTTGTAAAAGTATATATCTAGAATAAGAAAAAGAGTTAATTTGTGGATAAAAACCCTAATTGTTGATAAAAAGGGTAATTAGTCTTGCAATTAAGATAATTCGAAGATGGTTAACTTATTTTCTGTTTTAGATAATTATTAACATGTTTTGATGATAGAATTACAAGTTTAGAGTTTTATGACTCTATATGTGGATTAAAGGTTGGAAACCCTAATTTAGAAAAGGAAATGATGAAGTAATTCGAAATTAGGGTTTAATGGACTAAGTTTGATCTTAGGAATCTTAATGGATGATAAGGCGAGAAAATTAGGGTTTGATGTATAATTTGATAAAAATAAGGTAAAAGCAATAAAAAGGAAATAAAACCCTAATAATGGTCAAAACCCTAAAAAGGGCAAATAACCTAGGAAAACCTTAGTATTATTGAATCATAATGACATGATTAATAATAGAGGAATTAAATGCCTTTTTCAGGAGATTGTGTGTGTGCTTGCTTGATTTCCTGGTTGATTAAGTTAATTCTGCATTCAAGTCTTCAGTAACAGGTATGTGGTTAAATATGAGTAACCGCTTAGTTTTCCCGAGATATTTCCGAATGTTTAATCGCATTGAATGCAACTAAACAGTTTGATTGTTCATACTGCAATTATAAAGTGAATATGATTATCACAAGTAAATATAAATGTGGATTCCCGCACCTACATGCCACCCTGATGGATGATAGAGTCAGGCCCAGGAGGGTAGACCAATGGGCACCATGAGAGGTGACCCACAGACACCAAGCTCGGGATTGAGATGGTGGTCTATGATGCATGACTAATGGGCACCCTATGTGGTGACTCACAGGCACCAAGCTCGGGATTGAGAAGGTGGCCTTAAGTCAATGGCAAAAGAGAAACCCTAGAGAGGGTAATTCCAGGGTTAGGGCAAAAGCGGTGGGGAATGTCACATGAAAAACGTAAAATTGCCTTGTTAAATATCTTGGTTGCAATAGTTACATTGTTAAACTTATTTGAGAAATTTTGATTGCCTCCACATACCAGCAATTGCTGATCGATGTTTTGTTTGTCGGCATTTTAGGTATAACCCTGAAAGCACAAACAGTAAAGTGACATGTTTGGAAAGTAAGAATAAAGTACAAGGAGGATTAGATATAGGAATTACAGTCTGGGATAGATAGTTTCCCAAAGTTTCAAAAAGGTAAATAAAGTTTTAAATTTTTACTGCCAATACTCAGTTTAGTAGTAGAATTTTATAATTATCATTGATTAATTGTTGAACCTTTGATCCTGTTAATTGAATAAACGGCTCTGGCCTTCGGGTCTCCCTTAATTGGGGGTTACCGGGAGGCGGGGTTGTTACAATAACATACAATAGGTATTAAATAGTCTCATTAGATAATATGAAATATATCAATCTTATTAATTATATATATTATATAGTCTCATTAGATAATATGAAATATATCAATATTATTAATTATATATATGTCATTCTCTTTGCAGGTGTTTAAAGCTAGTAACTTCATTACAGGTGAAAAGTTTTTATATTTACATAGTCCCTGTACGATGGAACAATTAGATGATATAAGAGAACAATGGGCAAAACCTTAGAAGAGCTGGAAATTTTTTATTATCATTGGAGTACTGATGATGATGATGATGATGAAGATGACAAAGAATGGCATTTCTAAACTTTGATGTCATAATATTATTTCTGTATTTGATGACATTTTAAACTTTTAAAGAAACATATATATATACATGTCTGAATTTATCTTATCTATATACGTGTGTGTGAATGTGAGGATGAATGAATGAATGTGCTTCTACATGTGTGTCAATGTGAAAAGAGATGAATGAATGGAACTATAGGTTGCTACATGTGTGTGAATATGAAATGGAGGAATGAATGGAACTACAGGTTTCTACATGTGTGTGAATCATATGAATGAATTAAATGTGCTTATGCATGTGTGAATCACATGATCTACATATAATATTGTCCATCTTGTTAATATTGTAGGTTTGTGGCCTGTTGTTGGTTGCAATCAGAGGATGTTGTAAACCTGCAGTTCAGAACTACAGGTTTTGCATCCTACTGACCAGCCAGACAGTAGGCCTGCAAGCTGATAAGAAGAAAAAAAAACCAAAACTTAGTCATCAGTTAAATTTAAAAACACTGACAATGAATGTCCAACTCGCCAGTTAATTATAGTAAACCGATGCTTGTTGTTCGAATGGTGTCAGTTATTTTTTGGTTATCTAAAATATCGTCAATAAATTGAGGTCAATGGAGTTGGTTATTTATAGAAAATCGACAACTATGGTCTAACTGGGGGCCAATTGTTTTTTTGACATGGAGAATGGCGTCGATTTTTAACAAATAACTGATGCCTATGGTCCCACTACTGGTGGTTCTTTTTTTAGTTGCAATCAGGGACGACTTTATGTCGTTGGTTTTAAACCGACATTGTAGACATCTACTTTTAGTGTCACCCACTTGGGTGTCTCTTGGAAACTGACGTCAAAAGTCGTATTTAATCTTCGTTAAAGGTGATATCTGAACTAGTGATATGGGAGTGGACAAACCAAAAACTATACCATTGCCATCACTATTCCCAACATCCAAGTAATTAGGAAGGGGCATTGCAAGGATGGAGGACCAAGGAAAATATTTGGGGGTCCTGCTCTTACACTATATAATCTGCAACCTTGACATATTCAAGCACATTAAAAAGAGCATAAGGGAGAATAGAAGTGTGGTTAGTAGGGTGCAATATTGCCTTTGAGCATGTGTGATCAAAAGTGATCAGTACCAGAGTAGGTTAGGTATAAGAATGTTAGAAATCTTATGAAGAAATCCCTATGTGTTGCGGTTGAGGTCGGACTAAATAGAACCTGAAACTAGATGTTTCATGCATCCTATTATATGATGCTAATTGTCTTCTTTCATCCTTTCACATAAAGACTGCCTTTGATGGATTATGATGGTGTTAAGACATGAAAATTCTTTACTGATTCAGGCTTAGATAGTGCAACACTTAGTAGCCTATTATAAAAATATAGACTCTTATTTTTAGCAATTGAAGGTAATGGCCCCTGATGACATTCAAATGAGATATGTTTATAAAAGAGTACCTTCAAAATCTAACAAGTCTCACTAAAATGAATTTGAATTTATGATTATGGTATAGGAAAAATTCACACAAATGGAGTTTAAAATTTTTGAAAACACAAGGTAATATATAACAATTTTCTTTCACAATCATGACTAACAATGAATTGAGTACAAAATTGAGTCATGGTTAGAATCTATAACAATCAAAGTAGAAAGTTCAAGATCATGACGTAAGAATGTTGAGAACTAGAGAAAGGTGAATTTGAAAGATTGATAGAAGTAATTACCTGAAGTAGTTCTTTTTCTTTGACACCCCTATGGGACAAATGATATTTCTAATTGGAGCATGCTCATCATTTTATAGGGTGCACAATAGTGTTTCCAAAGTCATTGTTTGTGGAACATCATTAAATTTAAAAATGTGCAAGTTGATGAGAGGATCATGAGCAAAAGACTGAAGACAAGGCCAACAAACCAAAGAGACGTTTTATTACAATACAGCAGAACATGTTAACTAATGCAAATCATCAAAACACACTAAAAATTATAGAAATAGTAAGCATGGACACATCAAATATGCATTTCTAGTTAAGATTTTTTAGGAACCCATATAGGGCTTTTCATTCATATAGAGTAAGTGAAAAATAATAATAATAATGGAAACAAAATATATAAAGACCCAGGACCCCAACTACTAACCAGTACAAAACACAATTCCCACAAGGCTCCTTTGAACTTCCAGACAATGGCATTGTAGAAATTTACAAAATGCTTCATGTTGATCCACAAAGAACTTTTCAAGTTTGATATGTGTGAGGAACACATTTAGAAGGAAAATACTCCATGATCATAGGAAAGGAAACATCCTATGAGATCCAGTACCAAAGAACAAATCTGCTAATATAGTTTGGGGTGTGTTTGAACACTCCATTACAAATAGTTCACAATGCAAGTATACATACTATATTAGCAACATCAAATGAAGATCTAAACACCATCTAGTTTCGAGAAGATATGAACAACCACAAATGGAGAAAGTGATGCAAGCTAACTAGGAAAATGCATTAATATTTGATCAATATAGTTACACATCATAGTTTTGGCATAAGTTTGTTGGTAATGTCACCTACAAAATTAATTTTTGAACCCAAAGTTTGACGGATAAATTTCACTCCTTCATGGGAATCTCTGGAGTAAGATTAAGTTAGAAGGTCAGTGATGGTAGAGGCATAGAGTTCCAGTGTAGTTTTCATGTCTACCAGGATGACTAGGTTAGTGTAGGTGCATTCTATTATGGATGTGCAATAACATAAATATTGGAGTAGAATTTTTGATGAGCACCTTAGTTTTAAACAAAGAGCATGATCTTAGTGCTAAGTGGGGAAATGAAATTCTGAACCCATAGCTATCGAAGGGGATGAGTTAGGTCAGTGTGAAATATTTGTTGTTTACCTTGTGTCTAAGGTCTTGATCTTGGCCTGAGGGGCGTTGTCCTACTATCTTGTTGTTGTTGCAGTAGAAGCTCCACTATGGACTCCTTTGGGGATCTTAACATTTACCCATCCCCACCAATTAGATGTATCTAGGATTCAAGAGATTAATATGAATCCAAACACTTGTAGAAGGACCAATAATCATCACGGGGACTCCAGAGCACATCATCACCAGAAGGCATTTTTTTTAACATCTTGTCTTCGTCGGCACCACCACATGGTAACAAAGAAATGAAGGGATTAGAGTATATAGAGACAGAGGGAAAATGAAGTATTCGAGATATGGTGAAGGAAAAAATGATGAGAACCATTATATCTTACATGGGAGACGTGCCACCAGAGGCGGTCCAGTGCCTTGATGATGGTGGTTTGCAGTTTTAGGGATTACCGACGGAATGTGTCTTACCCAAAGGTGTGTCGTAATCCATCACAAACTTAGCGCATCATGATCCAAGGGCCCCTCGGTGGCTTTCAGAGGACTTGAGGTGGAAAGATAAACGGGGGCGAAGGGTCAGAATCAGAAGGGGGCAGGGAGGAGGGACATAGTCGGAAGGGAAGGCGGGGACATAGAGTCAAAAGGGGGTGGGGTGCAGCAACCATGGAACTGAAGATGAGGCGGGGTGATGAAGAGATGAAGTCAGACGATGAGGGAGGAGGCAGGATCATGAAGTTGGAAGAAGTGGGGTTGCAAAGGGATCGCAAGGGGAATCATGAAGAGATAAATGCATGAGTGGTGAGAGTGGGGCATGATGTATCGACAGTGTGAGTGGGAAATTACGCATATCTTCCCACACTTATTTTATTTTGACATTACCATGATGTATTTTCCTCTAGGTGTTGTTTGGTTTGCTACCTCATCCGAATTACGCATTGTATTTTTTGGTCATGTAGGCACTAATTCTGACTAACCCAGTCTAGTTCCAGTCTTATTTTCTTTGGAAAAAATCAGACTGAAGTGATCCATTTTGGGTTCCATAATCCTCTAATCCAGATCAAGTCTTGTTTTGTTTGGAAGAAATTAGATCTTGAATCAAACAAGGGCCCAATATTTAAGGTCCAAATTATTTAGACTCAAGACACTACATGAAGATGCACTTCAGTTAATAGATTGGATACTCATTTTATGAATAAATAAATCAAGCTACATACAATTATAAATGTAGGTCAAAGGTGAAATACAAAGAACAACCAAGCAAACCAAGAGAAAAAAGTACACTTACACGTAAAGCAAGTGGAGGTGGAATTAGGGAAAAACTATAGAGGTGATAGTTTGTGGCCCACATCATGATAATTCCTTCTCACAAAAAGTGAGAGAATCTATATTTTGTATATAAGTAAGACGCATACCATGTCATGAAAATGTCCTCTCAGAACAAGTCCCTCGTAATGCATTTCGGAGGAGCCACGATGCATATCATGACATTTTCTTCTCACAACAAGTCCGTGAAAATGAATTCGTGAGGAGCCAAGACCCATATGATGATGATGTCTTCTCACAAAAAAATCCTAAAAATACATCTGGGAGGATCTAGGGCCCATATCATGATAGCATCCTCTCAAAGTAAGCGAGTCTGAGAAATGTATGGCCATGCTCATGTGAGTCAATATGTGATATTGAGCTCACATAAATATCAGACAGTCTTCTCTAGTTCAAGTAACATGGAACAATGAAGAGAGTGATTATGCCATGCCTCGAGTGCAATATGTATATTAGAGACAAATGAACTATATGATCAATTTAACATACATGACTTGAAGGATGAGATCACACAGATGTCAAGAGTAGACATATACATTCTCATTATGTCCCTAGTCGGTTTTTACTGTGGAAGGTTGATAGAAACCATTAACAAATAAGACTAGAGTGTGAATGTTTAATGATAGAATCTCATTTCATGACATGAAAATATCAAAGCAAGCACACAGGTACATGTTAGGGAAGAGTGTATCGAATAGACACACCTTGAGAGTGACGCATGGAAACCATCATTGGTGGTCGTAGTCATCTCTCGTAGTGAAGGAGGTGATTGTGATTCTTAGATCCAAAATCATCACACTCATCACATGTCGCTGGGTACGCTTTGATATCATCAAATGTAGTTTTGAAACATGGGTTGTTATAATAGTGATGATTGGGTGACTGTGACACATGGGGATATATTGTGAGTGATAGAGATGGGATTTGTCCCTCCTAGTGCAGTGTAATATCCTGACCACTTGATAAGAGAGACTGAGAAATGCATGTGCATGCACATGTGAATCAATATATGATATTGAGTTCATATTATCTCAGACAGTCTACTCTTAGTTCAAGAAATACAAGATGAACATTGAGAGGATGATGATTCTTGTGGTGTAAGGAATTAATGTTTGCATTAATTAGAATTGATTTTTTTAAATTGGTGTGCGATTGGGAAACTGGGAAATGACTGCTCGCAAGGTGAGACAACCGTCTCATAGGTCAAATGGTTTTCTGTCTTGTAAAATGACCATTTTGGGTGTCGCAGGTTGTGAAAATTCAAGATGTTTCGGTCCCTTCCACTCTCACATAGATTGACAAACCAGACCCTAACCCCTCCTATAAATAGAGGGATACTGGGGGCTTGTCAGAACACAACTCAATTGCCTCTGACAATTTTTGTGGTCTCTGATTGTGGTAACTAATTGTTGTGGCTTCACAAAAAGCATAAAAAATAAAAGTTGTTACGTTTTGGGAAACAAACACATTGTGTCCCATGTCAGTAGAAGCCTGCTAGTTTTTCTTTAGCAATAGTAAATACCAATGTGTCATGTATATCATGGTGCATGATGTGTTCATCCTTTTAACTACAGTAGTGGAACTCTCACATGTGTGTTGATCCCATGACATGGTGTGGTACACATATATATATTGATATTTCATTTTTGGCACACATGAGAAATGGTGTGTTATAGTAATTTTAGATGATAATATAAACAACAATCAAGCTTATTTGAAAATAATTCTTTTATGTTCATTCTAAAGGATGTGTCTTCCATGATATATGAGGAAATATCTTCTTAGAGAAGTTGACCAAACGAAACTAGGGGTGAGTTTAAGCCAACAACATGAGAGTGCCCTTTCATGACAAATGGCAAAAATTCCTTTGAAAAATATGTGTTTTTCTTTGGTATGAGGAAAATTCCTCACAATGACCCACATATGACTAATATACAAAGGTGGCACAGAGAGGAGGGGTCTTCCATGTTGGATGATAAAGTTCTATCTCACAACAATTTATCAAAATTGCACTAAGGACAAATTTATGCCCACATCATGAGAGTGACCTGACATGAAAAATGATAAAGATTGCATTGAAAGATTAGTTGGGCCTAAGTCCAGATGGTGACTCATAGAGGATTGGTAAGACAAATCGGGATGAGGAGGAGGGGCCTTCCATGTCAAATGAAGAAGTGCCCTCTCATTGCAAGTTATAATAACTATTATGGGGACAAGTTTAGGTCCACATGATGAGAGTTTCATCTCATGAAATGTGGGAGAAGATACATCAGAATTTAGGAATGGCGTGCCTTGGTTTGGGGTCAAGAACCTAAAATCATTTGTATAGGACCAATATGATAAGGTGACCTGGGAACAAATCTCACATCAAGATCCTAAAAATGAATTTGTGAGGAGTCAGAGCCCATATCATAATGGTGTCCTCTCACAACAAGTCCCTAAAAATACATTTGAGAGGATCCATGAACCATATCATGGTACTGTCCTCTCAGAACAAGTCCCTTCAGATGCATTATGGAGGAGCCAAGGCCCAAATATTGAAAGTGTCCTCTCACAATATGTCCTGGAAAATGCATTTTGGGTGAAGTTTGGGCTCATATCAATACAGTGTCCTCCCACACAACAAGTCCTTGAAAATACATTTAGGAGGTGTCATGACACATATAATGACAATGTAATCTCATAGTAAGTCCTTATAATTCATTTGGGAGATGTTACTACCAATATCATGACAACGTTCTCTCACAACAACTCTATGAAAATGCATTTGGGAGGTGTTAGTGCCAATATCATGACAAATGAATATCACAAAAAGTCCCTAAAAATGCATTTGGAAGGTTCCACGACCCATATCATGATAGTGTCCTTTCACAATATATCCCTTCAAATGCATTAAGGACGATCTAGGGCCCATATATTGATAGTTTCCTCCAAAATAAGTCCTTGAAAATGTATTTGGGTGAACTTTGGGCACATATCATGACAATGTCCTCTCACGCCAAGTCCTTGAAAATATATTTAAGAAGTTCCATGGTACATATGATGACAATGTCATCTCACAATAAGTTCTTAAAATGCATCTGAGAGGTGTCAGGTCCCATATCATGACAACATACTCTCATAACAAGTCAATGAAAATGCAGTTGGAAGGCGTCAGGACCCATATCATGATAAATGTTATCTCACAGCAAATCCCTCAAAATGTATCTGGGAGGAGAAAAAACCCATATCATGATAGTGTCCTCTCACAATAAGTCCCTACAAATGCATTAGGGAGAAGCCAAGGACCATATATTGATAGTGTCCTCTCACAGCAAGTCCCTACAAATGCAGTTGGGTGAAGTTTTGACCCGTCACATGACAATGTCCTGTCACGCCAAGTCCTTAAAAATACATTTGGGAGGTGCCATGGCACATATTATGACAATGCCATCACATAGTAAGTCCTTTAAAATGCATTCGGGAGGTGTCAGGTCCCATATCATGACAACGTTCTCTCACAACAAGTCCATAAAAATGCATTCAGAAGGTGTCAGGGCCCACATCATGACAAATATTATTTCACAACAAGTCCCTCAAAATGCATTTTGGGAGGTTTCACGACCCATATCATGATAGTGTTGTAGCTCGGGAAATCAGATAGTATCGCGGGGAGGGAAAGAGGGGAAAGAGTTTAGGGTTAATTAACAAAAACATCTAGTGTGGTGAAATATAGCGTCTATTTCTTATATAAGAGACTGACAACAAAAAGAAAGTGCAACCTTTGTTTTCTCATCTTGTCAAATAGTGGTGATTTTCTACTTGGAACCGACGATATAGATAGTACCGTCAATTTTTCTTGAGAAAACAATAGACGCAATATGCCATATATGTACTAGTGTCATGACAATGTTGTGTCATAGCAAGCCCTTGAAACACAATGAATGAGGAGTCAAAGCTCATATTATGACAGTGTACTCTCACAACAAGTCTTCAAAAATGCATTTTTGAGGAACTTGGGCCCATATCATAAGAAATGTCATCTTATATAAAGTCCCCTAAAATGCATCTGTGAGGATCCTGCACCCATATCAAAACAATGTCCTCCCACTGCAAGTATGCAAAATACTTCTACGAGGTGTTAGGGCTCATATCATGACAATGTCCTTTCACAAGTCCCTGTAAATGCTTTGATTAGAGACATGCATGAATGTATTTTCCTATTGGAATGTTAATAAATGAGACATGTATGAGTTTTGGGACATTCATAGAATATTCAGTTGGGTTCTTATGGCAATCACCACATGCTTCAAATAGTTGCTTCTTGGGGTGGGTGGTCTATGCAAGATACTGTGAAGGAGCAATTCTTCTTGGAAGGAAAAGGCCCTTTAGAAATAATTTGATCACAAAAGAGAGATGTCTAAGTTTGGGTACAATCATTATGTGACAATTGTGACACTCACTTGTGATACTTCTAATACTTGTAGCACTGCCTTATAGAACTTATGACACTCAATTTGTGCAATTGTGACCAAGCTTGTGGGTATTATATCACTCTCTTTCTAGGCTAGCAACACTAGCTTGTGATGCATGCAACACTTGCTTGCATACTTACAACACTTTCTAGATGGGCTTGCAGATCTCGCTTGATGGGCTTGTAGATTTCACATGTAGTGATAGCATCACTTGCTTGCAAGACATGCATCACTTGCTTGCGGGGCTTGCACCACTCACTTGTAGGGATTGTATCACTCACACGTGGGGCTTGTAGCTCTCACTAGTTGGACCTTCAACACTCAATTATAGGGCTTGTATGTCTCTCTTGCTTAGCTTGCAACACTTGCCATGACCCATGTCATGTCATTGTCCTCTAATAGTTACTCCTTGAAAATACATTTGTGAGTATTCAGGGTCCACATCATGAGAGTTTCCCCTCCCAACAACTTCATAGAAATGCTTTCTCAAGGAGCCATGGCCTGTATCGTGACATTTTCCTCTCACAATAAGTCCCTAAAAATATTTTTCTTAGGTGCCATGACCGAAATCATAACAATGTCCTCTCACACTAAGTCCCTAAAAATATATTTGGTAGGAATATTATGATAATGTCCTCTCACTACAAGTCCCTAGAAATCCACATGGGAGGAGACATGGCCCATAACATGTGATTGTTCTCTCAGAACAAGTCCCCATAAATGCATTTAGTAGGATCCATGGCCCATATCATGATAGTATCATCTCACAACAAGTCCCCTAAAATGCACTTGTGAGGATCTTGGGCCCATATCATGATAGTATCATCTCACAACAAGTCCCTTGAAATGCATTTATGAGGATCTTAGGACCATATCATGATAGTTTCCTCCCACAACAAGTCCTTGAAAGTGCATTTGTGAGTATCCAGGCATATTTCATGAGAATCCTCTTAAGAAAGTCCCTCAAAATACATGAGCAAGGTGCCACGACCCATTACATGACAATATCCTCTCAGAAAAGTCCATTAAAATGTTTCTAGGAGGGCCTAACATCTATAATGGCATTGTCCTCTCAAAAAAAGGTCCTTGAGATGTGTATATATGTATTTTCCTCTTAACTATTCATAAATGGACATCTATGAGTTTGGGGATGAATGAAGCCTGGTTCATTGGGTGCTTGTGGTAGTTGTCGCCCATTTGCTAAAAGCATTGTTGGGGTTGGGAGGTCTATGTAAGATGTTTCTAAGGAGAAATTTTCCTCGTATGACAAAGGACCATTAGCCTTAGAATGATCATGAAATATACATGTATGAGTTTGGGGATGATTTTCATGCCAATATCCCTTTATGAATCACTTAGAATGACTCTCAACAAAATTTTCTCTCACACATCTTCTTTATAAGTTGTCAAATAAATGTATTGATATATCCCCATGAAAATACATTGGGAGGATACATGAACCATACCATGATTGTGTTCTCTCACAAGTTCCTTGAAATG
This sequence comes from Alisma plantago-aquatica, assembly GCA_963693085.1. Classification (NCBI taxonomy): domain Eukaryota; kingdom Viridiplantae; phylum Streptophyta; class Magnoliopsida; order Alismatales; family Alismataceae; genus Alisma; species Alisma plantago-aquatica. The sequence goes on from OY856409.1 coordinate 883,580,276, forward strand.
TAGCTTTGAGGACTTGTGGTCCATTTCTTGATAGTCTCTTCTCACACTAAGTTCCTAAAAATGCATTTGTGAGGAGACTGGGCCCATATCATCAGAATGTTCTCTCACAGAAATCTCCCAAAATGTATCACTGAGGAGCCATGGCCCATATCAAGATAATGTCCTTCGACAGAAAGTCTGTGAAAATGCTTCTGGGTGGAGCTAGGGGTCATATCATGATAGTGTCCTCTCACAACAAGTCCCTGAAAATTCTTAGATTTGAGACATGTATATATGTATTTTCCTCTTCACAATTCATAAATAAGACGTGTACGAGTTTAGAGATGATGGGAGCATGGTCGTTCGAGTGCTTTCGGCAACCACCACTCATTTGCAACAATTATTTCTATGGGTGGGTGATTTACGTAAGCTACTGTCAAGGAGCAATTTGCCTTGTAAGACAAATGCCCATTAGCCTTAGAATGATCACAAAAGAGGCATGTATGAGTTTGAGTAAGATCTTTATGCCAATATCCCTCTATGAATGAACCTCTAGATGAATTAGAAAGACTCTTAGTAACAATTTCTCTCACATATCTTCCTTTATGAATTGTCAAACAAATGTATTGATATATCCCCATGAAGCGGCATTGAGAAAATTGTTGATTCTTATTATTAGTTGGGAGATGTTGAAAGACTAACATGTCTGTCACCTAAAATTTAGGTGACAAACACATGTGTCACCTAAATGTTTGGTGACGTGCATGTATGTCACCTAAATATATGTCCCCTTATAGATCGCATGTGACTCATATAGATGTCACCTATATGGAACTCCCATTAGAACATAGGTGATTCAAATGTATGTCACCTATTTGGTGTAATCCTTTCAGGTATGATAAAATATATCTCATATATATTTTGTTAGACTATACATATTATAGATTATTAGCATGTATGTCACCTAAAGTATGTAACCTTTTAAAAATATCAAAATGTATGTCATCTATTTCACACAGGTCTATACATATTATTAGTGATGTACATGCATGTCACCTAAAATGTGTAACCTTTTACATGACTGTCACCTATACTACATCTTCTGGTAGTGAATTATGCACCTTATTCATCGTTTAAAAAAGGAGTCACCATGATAGTCTTATCATGGTACAAGAAACAAAACTTCATAAATACTGATAAGGTAACACTTTTTATTCATAATAAGTTGCTTCTTAGCACATAGAATGCTAAGACAAGATAACAGAAAAGCAAAACACCATTAATAAAAACATAGCATGCACATTGTCTTGTTGAAGAACATAAGCAACTGTAACCAATATGCAACATTACATCTGCTTAGCAGCAGCTGCCGGTGCATACCCCACCCATAAGGCTTGTGGCGAGGCAGGAGGAACTAGACCTGCAAGGATAGAAGATGCTATAATAGGAGCCCCAACAACCGTCATTGGGGATGGCCCAGGTTGGGATCTGAATGTGTCTGTTCTCATCAGGAAAACCACGAGCAGTGGCGGCAGGATCTAAAGCTGCAAGCAACAGTGTCACCGCCACGTTGAGGAAAAAAGATTTTGTTGTCTTCGTCATCTTGATATTTTGAATAGCAACTCATTGCTCTGATGTAAGATAGTTGTTGGTTGCTCTTCCTCAGACATTTCCAAAGCCTAGTATTTATAGTACAAGATTTACCTTTGTATGGATGTCGGGGTGTTGTGGTAGTTTATATCTTCATCTTTACAAGGTAATTTCTTGAGGTAAAAAGATTTAAACCATGCCACCATTTTTCTCCTGTGGGTTTTGCCACCTCATCTAGAGATAGAAGGACAATAGGGAAAAAATTGGATGGGACCTCTACTGGATACTACAGTAAAATAGTGACCAGAATCAGGCCGAGCATTCAGTATGGCTTATAGTGTCTACTTTTCCTATGACATTTCAATCTAGCTGCTCTTCGACCTGAAAAATTGCAGTCATAATGTCCGTTTTTCACAAAACTTGCTAAACTGTACATTTCTTGATAGTGAGAGGAACTGACAACAACTTTTTTGTGTATGGTCCAGATCAATACGAGTTGGGGGCACATAGGTAAAAAAGTTTATCAGTAAGGTACAACTTTACAGCTGTGATGTTGGTCTGAGAAGCAAGCAAGGCCAAACTTGTGATTGTCCACATGTTTATAACATGATTAAGGATCAACGGGGGTATTATCCTGCGCGGACATCGTCAGTTTGGCTGCTTAATTGGGATGTTATCTTCTTCCAAGTAACACTACATTTTCTCTTATCATTGCTCAAACAATGAAGTTTGGGTTTCTGAAGTGAGGGTGAGGAGGGATTATTGGTCTTTAACATGCCAAGGAACTGTACAGCTTAAGATTCACAAGGAGAACTACCCAACTCATGATCTGGAGCTAGCTATAGTGGTCCATGCCTTGAAGATCTGGAGGCACTACCTTTATGGTGAGAAGTGTCAAATATTCACAGTTCACAAAATGTGAACTACATTGTAACGACCCACACTTTTGAGTTTCTAAAAGACCTTAAAGTTGTGAATCATTACTCATAAATTCGAAGATCAGATTCAAGAAATAATACAAAATAGTAAAAAAATTTCATTAATGAACGAATACTTATATGTTTGCATAAAAGCTCGTCTAAGGAGTTACATAAATTTTAGAAAGGATTAACTTATAAAGGCATGAAGATATACCATTATGACTAAACCTTCAGGAATAACTTTAGTGTCTTCAACATCTTTATCATGTAACCTCATGTCTACAAATAAAGTATACCTGATACCTAAAACGCCACCAAAAAAATATGTGATCAATATATTTCTATATTGGTATGTGGGTTCAAACAATAATCACAAGTACACATATAAGAAAACATCTTTATGTTACATATAAGAACATAAACTTGTTTTTATATTCTAACCCATATTTGGTCTACTTCCTCAGGTGTAATCACTATCCCTCCGTGGCTCATGTGCATTACCCTTAAGAACATTCTAACCCAGGGTTCAGAATATTGTTATTTACTTTACATGATACTCATGGGAATTTTATAATTTGCAAGAAGTAAATAAACAAGCAAGAAGTTTATCTTTCATTCAATCTCATCGAGAAACCTCAGCAATCTCATATTTCAATACAAGTATTCATAAGTGTAACCACGTACTATATGTCATTGCAAAAACTATGCAGAACATCATATGTACTTTAAGAGTGTATCCAAACATCCAAGTAACAAAGCATTCAATCTAAAATATACATACTACATATGTGACACCATGTATTCACATTACATTAATCAGATCTAGATCCGCTCCCAAATGAGGGTTTAGGGTTATCTCATGTTTGGACTAGGGATTAGGGTTACAAATCCTAATTCCATCATATTATGGTTTCTAAGATTACAAACTCAGTTATGCGTATTAGGTTAAACCCTAATCATCATCTTAATTATATTAGACTATTCATGATACCTAGATCACATTATCAGAATTAGGTCATAATAAGATGTCGACATTAGTTTTAAAACCCTAAATCAGCATGAATAAGATCATTAATCTAGAATCATCATTTATTCATCATTATCAAGGGTTTCCTTATTAGACATGATGAGATTAGGTATTAGCTCAACATAACCTAATCTAATCAATTAAGCATCAATTTAAAGGAATCTAGGTTTTTCCATTCTATTAAACACATTAGAACATTTTTTGTATATACTTTTGGAATAGAAAGCATAATTAGGTTCTACAACCAATTTATTTAGATTCCTCTTGTTAAGTTGATAAACGTTCATATATTGTATGTTCCCATCTGAGCTACGAATCCCTAGTTATGATTTTTGTATGTTTATTATTATTGGGCCAATCGATTTAAGCCATGTCAGCCCAGTGACCGTTGTTTACTTAATCTATGTGGCCAGGCCGGACCAATGGTCGACGCCCACCTCATCCTTGCACTCTAGCATGGATGTGACTTAAAACAAAGACAAATTACACTCTCACCCTTACCTGAGAGGACATGTTCCCATCGCGCGTGGGGGTGTTTGGGTCCTTTGAGCCTTGGCCGCCTTCAACCTCACGTAGGCGACTCCAGCGTTGTTCCTGTGTACACAAAAGAGCACTCAGTGGTGGCCCGCCCAAGCCCTCCTATCCTAGAACACTGACTCCCTCCCACACTTAGTACCTAACACTGTCCATTAGCTCTGGTGATCGTGACTCTAGTGAGGGAGTCATCCTCTTGCTTGCCTCACTACACTATATGCAGGGTGCCTCTCAGCCAACCATCATCAACAGATCCTCTTCCTTGGACAACAAGACTCCTTATGCCACGTCTAGTCTATAGAAGACAATCATTCATGAACCCCAGTTGCTGATGGTGCAAATTAGTTGGCACAACAGAGTCTTGTGGAGGCCAAAGAGACCTTCGGGTTGCTATGGAGCTACAACACTGAACAAAGGCAAGGGGAAGTGAGTCACTGGATTTCTTTTGAAGACAAGAGATCCTCATATGGAAACCGTCACACAGGTCTGTGGAGGGGTTCCTGGGGTGATTGATTTGGCAAGTTTTGGGAATGAGACTCACCGTAGGAAAACACCCTGGATACCGCGAGAGGCTTCCCATGGTCTTATATATATACCATCCTAGGAGTATACCCTAGGGGCCACTACAAAGGATACAAACAGAAGGAAGAGAGGGATAGAGACACCCAAGCCTGAGTTCCCCTCCTGCACATGAGATTTATAGAAGGTAAATGTAATTACAAGTTACATATATGGAAAGACCTCTAATACATCACGTATCCACATATGGTTGGGTATATCCAAAGCTAACTACCGTTTTCCTTCATAACATCTCAGCCCAATCAAAACCCTTTCCAAAGGGGTATTCCATTCAATTAACCAAAGAGTCTTCACAGGGCACGTAACTTATCCCTTAATTACCAAATTTCAAGATAATGTTAGCATTGCTATTATCCCATTAGGAAAAGTATACGCTCCCAAATTCTAGTATAATATTCATTTAGCTATTATCTTCTCATGATGTAGATATAATTTCTAAAAGGATTCAATAATCATCTCAAACTTGTCTTCTAAGAATTCACTTAGTAATTACTTAACTGATTAACTATGTTACTAGATAACTTGGTATGTTTTGGATTTTTGTGTACACTCTTGTATTTGGATTATCTAGCAACCAAAAAATATCTTGGATATCTATTATGATCACGAATATCCACAATATCAAAATACACATCTCAGAGACCCATATGTAAACCCTGGTTCACCACTTTGGGTTGAAACGTGTCCCTAAGGCCCATGATTCACATCTCAGGCCTTACGAGCTTGATTTCATTGCCAAATATCAAAATAAGGCTTTGATAAATATAACACCTTATATCAGCCTTGAATGACCACATATGTTCTAACGCACATTATTTACTTAAATTGAACCTTGATTATGAGTCTAGGGTTTGGAATCATCAACCAAGATCCCTCAAATCCTTCATTGTTATATGTTCCCTAATTCGTTTAGGCTTTAAATCCATAATTTCAAGGATGTAACAATCACCCCCTCCTTAAAAGGATTTTTTTCCTCAAAATTCAGGCCTACTAAGCCTAGGCAAATGATAACTCATACTATTTTCAAAACTTAGGGTTAGCACCCTAATTAGATGTCTTAAACAAATTTTTCCTTAGTATATCAAATTTCATATTTTATTACTAAGATTGGCACTTGAATTGAAATTCAAGTATATATGCATCTTTAGTATTCACACCTCATCATCTCTTGATCATTCCATTCTTATTGGTGATTTTGTTATTACTTCGTGATTTCTCTTTTCATCTAGGTTTCCAACCTATGATTCATTATTTTCACATGAGAGTGAGGTGACACCTCTAACCTTAGTTCATGTCATTACACATTCAATGTAGGATATTCATCCTCTCTACCTCAATTCTAAGCATAACATGTGTCTATCCAATCTCCCTCCCTCATAATGAGATGAAATAAGCATTTGACTGTAGCCCAAACACAAAGTTCATTCCATTCCAAGATTGGAGAGGGTACATCCACACATCACCTTTCAATTTCACATATTAATTTGAATCATACTTGATATGATTCTAAACATACTTGTTCTTAATTTCGTAGCATTCTTATATTTCATGAAGTCAAGTCTCCCTTTTTCTTACTCTTGAGTTAGGTCACAACTTCTCTCAAGTTCTCATGACTTCCTTATATTTTTTATATTTACATCTCATGTATCATTATGAGCCTTAGACCAATCCTTGAGGTATCTAGGGGTATAGGTACCTTTGGATTGATCTCCTCCATATTCATCGAGAGAGTGCCTTTCACATTCACCCATTAGGATACATGAGGAGGTAGCTAATCTCTTAAGTCATGTACCTTGGGTAAACCTAGATGTTACCTCCCAACCACATGGTCATTTGCATTCAGGGCATATCAACTCCCAACCCATCGGTCCTATGTACCTCTAACAACCCTACTTGACCCTAGGATTGCATTAGGACTCTACCATCTCTAAGGGTTTCTTTTGAGATGTCACATCTTTTAAGCACATTATTCTCTTATTTAATTCTTTAACCAGAATTGCCTTCTCCTCTCACTTTTGAGTAGACATTATGCAGTGTAGTCCCAACATTGGGCTTGGGCCACCTTCCCTCCAAGTCTTGGTGCCATGTCGATCTTCCCTCCTGGGCTTGACCTTTTTTGATCTTCCCCTCTAGGGACTTGATCCAAAAATCTGCACTGTGGACTTGGGCCACCTTTCCTCCTGGGCTCGGTGCCTTTCTGGTCTTCCCTCCTGGGCTTGACCATCTCATGACCTTCCCTCCTGGGCTTGGTCATCCACTCAGGCCACCTTCCCTCATGGTCTTGGTTCCTTAATGGTCTTCCCTCCTAGGCTTGGTGCCTTACTGGTCTTCCCAATCCTAGACTTGACCAGTTGTGTAACAAATAGATTGCATCATCGGGTTCAAAGAATGTAAGTGCTTTCATCTTTATATATTTAACTTATCACTCCTCTAGGTGAGGATTAAGGTTATCTTAATACTTAAATATGTGTATTCTCTTACCTTTTAAGGGAAAGTCCTAGCTTAGGGTGCCTTCTTGGCTCATAGGAGGGGGTTAGGCTCTCTAGACACAACCTGATCCCAAGATCTAAGGTTTTTCCTCCCTCCTAGGTCATCTTCCCACTCTTTGGTTGACCCACCCCAGGTTGGCCTACTTACCCTAAAGGTTTCATAGATATCTTTTTTTTCATTAGGCATAACTTTTATCATTATAACATATCAACTCATGTTTGCTCAATTTTTGGAATATCCCCTCATGGTTTTTGTCCATTTAGTGAACTTGGGTCACCTTCCCCTCTAGGGGCTTGGCTCTACATCGACTTTCCTCTGTAGGGGCTTGGCCACCATCGCCAAACCTCTAGAGACAACATGAGGGGTTTGAGTAAGTTCTATTAAAACTTTCCTTATATATATATATATATATATATATATATATATATACATATATATATACATATACATATATATAACTATTGGTTTTATATATTTCTTAAGACCTCTTACATTAGTGTTATGCTCCCCGTGGACACATGCATGGGAGACTGGGTCTCCTAAGCCCATCCCTCTATCTTTCTTATTCATGATTTCAAATTTCATATGGGTGGTGTCCTATACCACCACACCATACTCATTATTTAGGATTAAGGTTTTAGGGTCAGGGTTAGGGACTATAATCTACCTCTCAGAGTTTCCATATCCCTTGACCTACCAGAGTTTTCAAACCCTAATTCAAGTCCTTCCTCTAAGAATGGGCTTAACCATACATGTATCTTTCAAGTGTCTACCCTCTCTAGAGGGCCTACACAAAAGGTTACATCTTTTCACATTGTACTTCTCTAATTACCAATTTCTTTTGAAGGCTTTTGAAGTAAAGAGATGAGAAGTAGATGAAAATGTGAGATGAGAGACCTAAAAGATACATTATGCTTTACTAATTTTTCTCTTAAATTTCTAAGGATGATTTGAAATTATAAATTATTAAGTATTAGTTGAAGAATTTGTGCTCTGATACCAAATGTAACGACCCGCACTTTTGAGTGTCTAAAAGACCTTAAAGTCGTGAATCATTACTCATAAATTCCAGGATCAGATTCAAGAAATAATATAGAATAGCAAACAATTTCCATTAATGAATAAATACTTATATTTTTGCATAAAAGCTCCTCTAAGGAGTTACATAAATTTTAGAAAGGATTAACTTATATAAGAGTTAAGATATACCATTATGACTAAACCTTCAGGAATAACTTTAGTGTCTTCAACATCTTTATCATGTAACCTCATGTCCACAAATCAAGTATAGTTGATACCTAAAACACTGACAAACAAATACGTGATCAGTATATTTCTATATTTGTATGTGGGTTCAAACAATAATCACAAGTACACATATAAGCTAACATATTTATCTTGCATATAAGAACATAAGCTTGTTTTCATATTCTAACCCATATCTAGTCTACTACCTCAGGTGTAATCACTGTCCCTCCGGGGCTCATGTGCATTACCCTTAAGATCAGTCTAACCCATGGTTTAGAATATTTTTTATTTACTTTACATGATACTCATAGGAACTTTATAATTTGTAAGAAGTATATAAACAAGCAAGTAGTTTATCTTTTGTTCAATCTTATCAAGAAACCTCGGCAATCTTAGAATTTGATACAAGTATTCATAAGCATAGCCACATACCTTATGTCATTGCAGAAACTATGCACAACATCATATGTACTTTAAGAGTGCATCCAAACATCCAAGAAACAAATCATTCAATCTAAAATATACATACTACATATGTGTCACCATGTATTCACATTACATTAATCAGGTCTATATCTGCTCCTAAATGAGGGTATAGGGTTATCTCGTGTTTGGACTAGGGATTAGGGTTACAAATCCTAATTCCATCATATTATGGTTTCTAAGATTACACACTTAGTTATACGTATTAGGTTAAACCCTAATCATCATCTTAAGCATATTAGTCTATTCATGATACCTAGATCACATTATCCACATTAGATCATAGAAAGATGTCGACATTGGTTTTAAAACCCTAAATCAGCATGAATAAGATCATTAATCTAGAATCTTCATTTATTCATCATTATCAAGGGTTTCTGTATTAGACATGATAAAATTATATATTAACTCAACAGAACCTAATCTACTCAATTAAGCATCAGTTTAAAGGAATCTAGGTTTTTTTTTTCTATTAAACACATTAGAACATGTTTTGTATATACTTTTGGAACAGGAAGCATAATTGTGTCTTACAACAAATTTATTTAGATTCCTCTCGTTAAGCTGATAAACTTTTATATATTGTATGTTCCCATCTGAGGTACGAATCCCTAGTTATGATTTTTGCAATTTTATTATTATTGGGCCAATCGATTTAAGCCAAGTCAGCCCAGCGACCATTGTTTACTTAATCCATGTGGCCTGGCCCAACCATTGGTCGACGCCCACCTCAACCTTGCACTCTAGCATGGTTGTGACTTAAAACATAACCAAATTACATTTTCACCTTTACCTGAGCAGACATGTTCCCATCACGCGTGGGGGTGTTTGGGTCCTTTGAGCCTTGGCCACCTTCAACCTCACGTAGGTGACTCTAGCACCGTAACTGTGCACACAAAAGTGCCACCCAATGTCGGCCCATCCAGGCCCTCCTGTCCTAGAATATTGACTCCCTTCCACACGTAGTACCTACCTCCACCCATTAGCTCTAGTGATCGTGACTCTGGTGAGGGAGTCATCTTCTTGCTTACCTCACTGCATTGTTGTAGGGCTCCGCTCAGCCAACCATCATCAGCGACTCCTCTCCCTTGGGAAACATGACTCCCTACACTACGTCTAGTCTATAGAAGACAATCCTTTGTGAACTCCAGTTGTTGATGGTGTGAGGTAGTTGGCACAACAGAGTCTTGCGGAGGCCAAAGAGACCTTCAGGTTGCTATGGAGTTGCAAAACTAAACAAAGGCAAGGGGAAGAGAGTCCCCAGATTCATTCTGAAGACCAGAGATCCTCCTACATACACCATCTCATAGGTCTGTGGAGGGGTTCCTGGGGAGATCGATTTGGCAAGTTCAGGGAATCAGACTCCCCGTAGGGAAACACCCTAGCTACCACAAGAGGCTGCCCGTGGTCATATATATATACTATCCTAGGAATAAACCCTAGGGGCTACTGCAAAGGATACAATCATAAGGCAAAGAGGGAGAGAGACACCCAAGCCTGAGTTCCCATACTGTACACAAGATTTATAGAAGGTAAATGTGTTGGGTTTTAGGGGAGACAGAGAAGGCAGCGGAAAAAACAACATTTCTTCTCCCAACCGCAGAATAAAGGAATCGCGTCAACATCTATACAATAGGAAGGATGGTTTTTAGAGGCATACCTTGTCCCGAGGCTTCCTCGGTGACATTACCTCACGTCTTGTGCAATCTTTACCTATGGTCTTGGACGGTGTCTTTGCAGCTCCTGGTCTCACCGGGACTGTCGGGATTGACAACTGTCCTTCGAGCGGCAGAAGTCTCCCACCTCTGAACTAGTCCACACGGACCACTTGGAACTCCGATCTCCTTATCCCACAAGGAATCGGAAGGAGTCGTACCCTCCTATCAGCATACTAGTCAATGACACACTCTCCTGCAACCAGTTGTTGTTCTCCAGTTGTCTTTCCCTTGCTGTGCCTCCCTTATCAGGTAGCACTTGCTCGGGCTCTCTCGGTTACCGCAATCAGAGAGAATGACAACTTTGCAGAGAAACTGGTGTTCTGAGTTGTTGTACCTGAGAATCCCCCAATACCCCTATATATATAGGAGGGTCAAAGGACATGGTTCTCTACCACGGGCAATGCAGGATAAAAGCAGGAGTAGAAGGGTTTGAGATTTTCCACAAAACAACCAACTGCACCAGCTGAACCGATCATTTCAAGCATGAACCGATCGGTTGGGGACCTGAGCCGATCGGTTCAGATCTGAACCAATCTGTTGGGACACCTGAGCTGATCAGTTCAAGGATGAGCCGATCAGTTCGTGGTCCTGGTCCAACTTGAATTGACTTTCCATGTTTGTTACTAGCTAATCAAATATTAGTCATTGCCCAAATCAAATTGGTACAAGTGAAACAAATACATTTTTGCAAAATAGTCTTATGACTTTCCAAATGATCTCGGTTGGTCACACGAATCGACCGGTTCAACAATTGAGCCGATCATTTCATTGACACATGAGTCGATCGACTCACCACTTGAGCCAATCAGTTCATCAACCTGAGCCGATTGGTTCATCACATGAGCCGATCGGTTGGGAATGCAGACTATGCAAAATTAGTCAATTGTAGTTTCAATCAATCTGATACTCTAATCAATTTGTCCAACACCTTGAATACTATGATATTGAGCTATCAATTGATTGAGTTTTTAATTGAACTACTAAACTCCTTTAGTAATCAATCAAAACATCATTTGTGGATAAACTCCTCTTCCAGGTTAAATCCTATGTGTGTGACCCTCCAGGTCCATTTCACATTGGCAGTGAAAGTCCATAACACTTATGACTTCACAAGGAAAGAGTGGTGCCTAGTCACACATCAGTGCCACCCAAGTGAAAAGGAAAGCTGGAGAAAAACTTTCACTCCTACAATCTGTGAATGGTGTTACAGTGAATGTATAATTCCTTTGTCACTGATATCCTGAATGAACTCAATGCATGGAACAGTCATCCTTTCAATGTTCATTCACTTTCTTGATCTCAGAGTAGATTGGAGGAGATATGTATGACATCAATATCACATATTGACTCACACATGCGTGCACACCTATCTCAATCCTACTCATCAAGTGGCCATGGATATCAAACTCCCTCAGGAGGGACAAATCACATATCTATCACTCACCCCTCAAAAGCCCCATGTGTCAAAGCCACCCAATCATCACCTTTATAACATCCCATGTTTTAGGACTATGTTTGATGATGTCAAAGTGTGCCCAACGACATGTGTTGAGTGTAGTGATTTCAGGTCAAAGAATCACACTCACCACCAACACTATGAGAACTGTCTGTGACTACCATGTCATGGTTCCATGTGTCAAACTCACGGTGGGTTTGTCCGGTATACTTGTTCTCTAACAAGTACCTATGTGTTTGGTTTGATATCTCCATATCATGACTAATGAGATTTTGTCATCAACCAACACCACAATCTAGTCTTGTGTGTCATTGTTGTCTATCTACCTTCCACAATGACATCCGACTAGGGACATAAAAAGAATGTACAAACTCTTAGCATCAGTATGATCTCATCATTCATGTCCTGAACCTGAAAGCATACGTAATTGAGTATTGTCATTCTCTAGACATTAAATTTGTTCTATCATTATCTCATATGACTGAACCAGAAAGAATTGGAAGCTTGCCTTTGATGTTTATAAAATCAATCTTAATGTATCCCACCAATCATCCCATGATTGGCTCTCAAGGCATACATACCAACAGACTCCCACTTGCACTGCGAGCCAATCCCCCTTGAATTATATTCATAGTGATCTTCAAACATGTCCCACATGTTACTGTACTCTAGTGCTAACATAGTGAGTTATGGCAACACCTTTCCAAAGTCGGTATTAACTGCATGTCTCTCATTTCTTCGTTGTACGTCACATGTATGAGATGGAGTTGTCGTAATATGTGATCTAGTATTCCTTTGCTAACCTTTAGTCACATTGCATGACCAAGTACTCCTTACTTGTCATCAAAGATTGGAATATCTATAAGTTCATCTCATGAACTTTCAGATCCATATAATATCCACTAATGTTCTCTAACACACGGATACTTGACTTTTCCTTTTAAAATGAATTTAATGGAACGTTTCCATTTATCAACAAACATTCACTTTTATATACCCCATATACATATTGCGATTAATTTTCTATCCTTTTTGGAATTTCACATCAGTGTAACTCTTTACAGTGAACCCTTCCTAATTTACATAGAATGAGTACTTCTCAAGTACTTATCAAGTTCTTATGATATTCCGGTAACCCTTACTGGAACTAGACAGACATCCACTCGTCATGTCCCACATACGAGTTATCAGGATGAGCATATCATATTGTCATGTCCTACATACAAGATGAATGCTTCTTGCCATGTCCCAACATGCAAGATAATGGGATGATTACATACATGATAGATCCATATCTATTCTCAGTGTTCCCATTCTTCATAAGAATTGAGACACTTGGCTCTGGGATACTAACTCCAAGTTTTCTCCCATCGAATCTGTGTATACTGAACCCTTCAGTACATATTGCCAATGTATGCTTTCTCTTTTCAGGTCAAGAGGTTTTCGAGAACTATCTCTATAGATCTCTATTCCTATCACATAGGAAACGTCTCTATCTTCCTTAAAGATAACTTCCACAAAGAATTACATTCTTAGAATATCTCATTTCACATCAACATGTGGAATGCAAATATGCTCCCACTAAATCACAGATCCCTTCTTTATCTTTTTCATATCAGTCAAACCTTTGACTATATAATCAAAGTAAAGATCACAGTTCTAATTTGCTTGTACTCAATCAATCACATTTATTAGTCCATTGTAACTTATAGACTTCATTTGCATTAATGGATTCATAAACCTTATAGGCTGTGTCATGTACACATCCTTGTTTTATTCCTTATAGGAATGCGTTTTTAGTATCCATATGCCAAATTTCTTAGTCATTAAGTTGCAATCAACAAGCATCATCCTTCTCAAAATGTTATCCATGTGTCTTAACGCTTAAGACTCATTTGTACTTATGGATTTCATCCCAATGGGTGCTACCATCAGGGTCATACCTTATGGTTCACATGGAAGTCATTTAGGATGTAATAGTCATAAACCATTACTCAAAAACCGGTTCCTCATATTCATCTAGATAGTTGATTCATCACATGACCAATTCATCACATAGATAATCGTGGTGTATCTGTCAAGGGTATAAGAACTCACAACCCTTTGTGATTCTTAATGTCCTTTATTAGTGTGGGGTATTCTTTATTTAAGAAGAAATTAGTTATTTGATAATCATCCTCTAACTCCTTAGAGTATGACTCCTTGTTGATTTAGACATCACCATGCCTTAATCACGAACTCACTATGATACACTGTCATAATCACTCACAAGGTTCTCAATCATTTGGTCTAAGTATTTCATTCATTGATCTCATCAATAATTAACACTTTACCAAATCCGTACCTCATCTATGATATTCTTGAACTCTTCAAGATATTCATAGTGGTATTTCTCTAAACATCGTTTGAAGTATTAGCATTTGTTGCAATAGGTGTGTAAATACATCACATGTATTATACCTAATAGGATAATCATTCTCCCACTACCACTAGTGAAGACTGATTAATCATGTCTAAGAGATTCATGTCTCTTACTGGTTCTCTAACCAAAAGAGTCTAGATTTATCCATCATATGGAAACTAGAAATGAATTTCTCATGATTTAATGCTAATTTGATTGTTTGAGTTATCAATAAAATTTAGGTATCATTTTATCTTATGCATACCAAGTACCACAAGATAAACAAGGCATTGCCATAAGGAAACATCATCTTTATTAATTTCCATTATTGTAATACAATATGCAAAAATAATGTGTTTCTATCTATTGGAAAATATGAAATAGCAGTTCATAACTCTATTACATGACTTTAAGGCTGAAAATAAACTAAAGTACCCCTTTATATGGCGGCAACACTTGCCCCATTTATTGGGTGCGTTACACTTTATATCTCGGTATCATAAACCTCAAAATGTGTTACAAGTTTATTTCATGACACCTTCAGGTGGAGACATCTTTCACCTCCTTATTCTTTAGTTCTTCCAGATAGAGTGGACAATTCCTTTTCCAATGTCCTGGCTTTTGACAATGGTGGCAATTGCCTCTCTTGGTCACACCTCCCTTGGCCTTGAGAGCTAAAGATGCCTTGGGTTGTTGGTTAGAATAAGAACCCTTCTTAGCTTTGCCCTTGCCCTTGCACTTGGACTTGCCTTTCTTGTTTCTGATCATCATCACAGACTTAGGCTTGTCCTTCTTCATCTGTGCCTTGGTTGTCCTCAACATGCCAAACAACTCTATCAACAGCTTGTCAAAGTTGTTCATGTTGTAGTTCATCACAAACTATCTGTAGGATTCTGGCAACGATTGTAGTATCACGTTAGTAGCCAACTCTTGGCTCAAGGGAAATCCCAGTCTCATCAAGTTCTCCACATACCAAATCATCTTGAGCATGTGAGGACCAACTGGATCTCCTTCTCTCATGACACACTTGAACAACACCCTGGAGACATCATATCTCTCTTGTCGTGCTTGATCTTCATACATGTTCTTGAGATGTTGAATCATCTCAATGACACCCATGTTCTCATGTTGTCTCTGCAACTCATGGTTCATGGAGCACAACATCAAGCACTTTGCATCAATGGCATCATCAGAATGCTTCTTATAAGCATCCCTTTCTGCCTTTGGTGCAGTAGGAGTAGGTTCCTCTGGAATTGGAGTATCCAGGACATAGAGCTTTCGCTCTTGAGTGAGAACAATTCTCAATGTCCTAAACCAGTCATGGATGTTAGTCCCATTCATCTTGTCCTTTTCAAGAACTGATCGCAAAGAAAAGTGATTGTTGTTTGTTGTCATTTGTACTACAAAAGGAAATATATGCAATTTAGTCCAAAACTCAATTTTGACTTATTTGATTGATTTGAAAGGTTGAAAATATAATTAGGACTTTAATTAATTATCACTTCCACTGTTTTGTTCAAATTAATAGCCCTCACCGTCAATTTGGAAGATTGCAACATAAAATCTTCTAGTGGGTCAAGATCATGAAATCCTTTGAGTCATAGACCAGCTAGGGCTGTCACCCATAACTTAGATCTTCCAGGTAGGCAACTCTTGCCAATTGCATCATATGCAACTCTTGAAAGATGGCATATGCAACTCCTTGCCATGATCACCTCCATGCGTCAAGGTGCTAGATCCTATCTAGGTCACCTTGTTAAGTCCGACCCAAAGCCAACACAATGAATATGCACCCTGTTAGGGCAGACCCACATATTCATCCTTCACGCTTCCATGAGATAGATGGTGCACCACGCTAGGGCGTGCCCACACTTGGCGATCAAGCTTTTCACGTGTGTCACATTTGTAAGGCATCTAAAACTTTAATATTTAATGAGGGATTTCGTTTTTATAGGTACATATACATATCCAATCACCACAATACATAATATGTATCATATACATGCTATATCCCACAGAAAACATATGAAATGATAAAAGCAATGATTATGGCCATCCTAATGTGATTCCTCGAGCCAAGAGGAATCATGGTCATCTATGTCTACATCACATGCAACCTGTCCATGATGAAGTGCTATAGCCATCCGAGTTGATCACATGAATGACCTGCTCACCCTGGCCAGTCGTCTGGGTGCCACCAGCTGATCGGTTGGCTCCTCCAACCAATCAGTTCACTTGGTCATCGTACATCTCCTCATGGCCACCACTCGATCGTCTCGCTCCATGAACTGGTCATCAACCGATCAGTTCAGTCCTTGAACCGATCATCTGGAACGCCAACCGATCAGTTCACGCCTTGAACTGATCGTCTCAGTCGTCATCAGATTGTCCTCTGTTCATTGACATAACAGGAAATAAAAGATCAATCCTATTTTACAATTGAATTGGGAAACCCTGAGTTACAATCGGGGGGAGCAAAGCTAGGATAGAAATCTCGAGTTATCTTGAGTTACATCAGGAATAAGGAGATAGGGAATTAGTGCACAGACCGAGATGCAAGCAACCACATTCAACCAAGCACACACATATAGGGTTTATTGGCCATAACCACGCTATACATCCACCATAAAACTCATTTAAGGGTGATGCGTATCGAGTGCATTTATATTACATATCATATATGTATATTGGAATGTGTGGATTTAGGATTGGACATGCATAAAGCCAACTTTATTCGCATTGTATGCAATAAATAAAGGCGACAAATCAAAATCGATCACATCGATAATCCTAAAGTATAGAGCAGTTGATGTGGCTCTGATACCACTGTTGGGTTTTAGGGGAGACAGAGAAGGCAGCGGAAACAAAAAAAATTTCTTCTCCCAAACCCAAAATAAAGGAATCACGTCAATGTCTATACAATAGGAAGGATGGTTTGTAGAGGCATACCTTGTCCTGAGGCTTTCTCGGCGATGTTACCTCGTGGCTTGTGTGGTCTTCACCTCTAGTCTTGGACGGTGTCTGTGCAGCTCCTGGTCTCACCGCGACTGTCGGGATTGATAGCTATCCTCCGAGCGAATGAAGTCTCTCGCCTCTAAAGTAGTCCACATGGACAACCTGGAACTCCGATCTCCTTGTCCCACAAGGAATCAGAAGGAGTCATACCCTCCTGTCAGCGTACTAGTCACTGACACACTCTGCTACAACCAGTTGTTGTTCTGTAGTTGTCTTTCCCTTTCTGTGCCTCCCTTATCAGGTAGAACTTGTTCGGGCTCTCTCGGTTACCACAACAAGAGAGAACGACAACTTTGCAGAGAAACTGGTGTTCTGAGTTGTTGTACCTGAGAAGCCCCCAATACCCCTATATATAGGAGGGTCATGGGACAGGGTTCTCTACCCCAGGCAATGTGGGATTAAAGCAGGAGTAGAAGGGTTCGAGATTTTCCACAAAACAACCAATTGCGCCAGCTGAACCGATCATTTCAAGCATGAATCGACCGGTTGGGGACCTGAACCGATCGTCAGATCTGAACCGATTGGTTGGGACACCTGAGTCGATCGGTTCAAGGATGAGCCGATCAGTTCGTGGTCCTGGTCCAACTCAAATTGACTTTCCATGTTTGTTTCCAACTAATCAAACATTAGTCCTTGTCCAAATCAAATTTGTACAAGTGAAACAAATATGTTTTTGCAAAATAGTCTTCTGACTTTCCAAATGATCTCGGTTGGTCACACCAATCGACCGGTTCAACAATTGAGCCGATCATTTCATTGACACATTAGCCGATCGACTCACCACTTGAGCTGATCGGTTCATCAACCTGAGCCGATCGGTTCATCACATGAGCCGATCGGTTGGGAATGCAGACTATGCAAAATCAGTCAATTGTAGTTTCAATCAATCCAATATTCTAATCAATCGGTCCAACACCTTGAACACTATGATACTGAGCTATCAATTCATTGAGTGTTTAATTGAACTACTAAACTCCTTTAGTAATCAATCTAAACATCGTTTGTGGATAAACTCCTCTTCTAGGTTAAATCCTATGTGTGTGACCCTACAGGTCCATTTCACGTTGGCAGTGAAAGTCCATAACACTTATGACTTCACAAGCAAAGAGCGGTGCTTAGTCACACATTAGTGTGTTGGTATGTATGCCCTGAGAGCCAATCATGGGATGATTGGTGGGATACATTAAGATTGATTTGATAAACATCAAAGGCAAGCTTCCAATTCTTTCTGGTTCAGTCATATGAGATAGTGATAGAACAAATTGAATATCTAGAGAATGACAGTACTCAATGACGTATGCCTTCATGTTAAGGACCTGAACGATGAGATCATATGGATGCTAAGAGTTTGTACATTCTTGTTATGTCCCTAGTCGGATGTAATTGTGGAAGGTAGATAGACAACAATGACACACAAGACTAGATTGTGGTGTTGGTTGATGACAGAATCTCATTAGTCATGATATAGAGATATCAAACCAAACACATAATTACTTGTTAGAGAACAAGTGTACCGGACAGACCCACCGTGAGTTTGACACATGGAACCATGACATGGTAGTCACAGTTAGTACTCACAGTGATGGTGGTGAGTGTGATTCTTTGACCTAAAATCACTACACTCAACACATGTCATTGGGCACACTTTGACATCATCAAACGCAGTCCTGAAACATGGGTTGTTATAAAGGTGATGATTGGGTGGCTTTGACACATGGGGCTTTTGAGGGGTGAGTGATAGATATGGGATTTGTCCCTCCTAAGGGAGTTTGATATCCAAGGACACTTGATGAGTAGGATTGAGATAGGCGTGTGCACGCATGTGTGAATCAGTATGTGATATTGATGTCATACATATCTCGTTCAATCTGCTCTAAGATCAAGAAAGTGAATGAACATTGACAGGATGACTGTTCCATGCCTCAAGTTCATTCGAGATATTAGTGACAAAGGAATTATACATTCACTGTAACACCATTCACGGATTGTAGGATTGAAAGTTGTTCTCCAACTTTCTACTTTCACTTGGGTAGCACTGATGTGTGACTAGGCACCGCTCTTTGCCTGTGAAGTCATAAGTGTTATGGACTTTCACTGCCAACGTCAAATGGACCTTTAGGGTCACACACATAGGATTTAACTTAGAAGAGGAGTTTTGTCCACAAACAATGTTTAGATTGATTACTAAAGGAGTTTAGTAGTTCAATTAAACACTCAATCAATTGATAGCTCAAAATCATAATTTTCAAGGTGTTGGACTGATTGATTAGAGTATCGGATTGATTGAAACCACAATTGACTGATTCTGCACAATCTGCACTCCCAACCGATCGGCTCATGAGATGAACCGATCGGCTCAACTTAGTGAACCGATCGGCTCAAGTTGTGAGTCGATAGGCTCATGGACAGGGTGAATGATTGCTTCAAGTGTTGAAATGATCGGTTCAACTGTTTCAACCGAGCAAGTTGGGAAAGTAGGATTGGTGAGAAATTTCCTTGCGTTTCACTTTCCCAATTTGATTGGAACAAGGAGTGGTATTCGATACCAATTAGAAACAAAAGAAGGAAAGTCAATCGGGAACTGATCATGACCACGAACCGACCGGTTCAGAAGTGAACCGACCGGTTCATGGGTCCCAACCGATCGGTTGAGGTGTCAACCGACCGGCTCAGGTCCCCAACCGACCATTTCAGTTATGAAACGATTGGTTCAGGTTGCGAGTTGGTTGTTTTTGTGGAAAATCTCGAACCCTTCTACTCCTTCTTTTAGTCCCGCATTGCCTGGTATGGAGAACCCTGTCCCATGACCCTCCTATATATATAGGGGTATTGGGGGATTCTCAAAGTACAACTCAGTGCAACCAGTTACTCTGTGAAGTTGTCATTCTCTCTGGTTTTGGTAACCGAGAGAGAGCCCGAGCAAGTGCTACCCGATAAGGGAGGCACAACAAGGGAAAGACAATTGTAGTTGCGACTGGTGGCAGGAGAGTGTGTTGGCGACTAGTACACTGACAGGATGGTGTGACTCCTTCCAATTCCTTGTAGGACAAGGAGATTGGAGTTCTGGGTGACCCTATGGACTACTTCAGAGGCGGGAGATTTCTGCCGCTCGGAAGACAACTATCAATCCCGACAGTCCCGGTGAGACCAGGAGTCGTCAGTCCCAGTGTGACCAGGAGCTGCACAGACACCGTCCAAGACCGGAGGTGACGGCCGTGCAAGGTGCGAGGTATTGTCTCCGAGAAAGCCTCGGGACAAGGTATGATTCCACAAACCATCATTTCCTATTGTATAGACGTTGACGTGTTTCCTTGTTCTGGGTTTGGGGGAGAAATTTTTTTGTTTCCGCTGCCTTCTCTGCCTCCCCTAAAACCCAACAGTGGTATCAGAGCCACGTCAACTGCTCTATACTTTAGGATTATCAATATGATCAATTTTGGTTTGTCACCATTATTTATTGCATACGATGCGAATAAAATTGTCGTTATGCATGTCCAATCCTAAATCCTCAAATCCCAATTTACATATATGATATGTGTTATTAATGCACTCGATACGCGTAGCCCTTAAATGAGTTTTGTGGTGGATGTATAGCGTGGTTATGGCCAATAAACCCTATCTGTGTATGGTTGTATGTGGATGCTTGCATCTCGGTCTGCACACCGATCTTCCTTCTCCTTTTCCTGATGTAACTCGAAATAATTCAAGATTTCTTTCCTACCTTTTCTCTCCTCGAATGTAACTCGAGGTTTCTCTTTTTACAATGTAAAATAGGATAGAATTTTATTTCCTGTTATGTCAATGAACGGAGGACATCCTGACGACAGCTGAGATGATCGGTTCAAGGCGTGAACCGATCGGTTGACGTTCCAAACGATTGGTTCAAGGAGTGAGCTGATCGGTTGATGACCAGTTCGAGGAGTGAGACGAGCGGGTGGCGACCATGATGAAATGCACGACGACCAGACGAACCGATCAGTTGGAGGAGCCAACTGATCGGCTGGTGGCACCCAGCCGACTGGCCTAATGGCGAGTCGATCAGTCATGTGATGAGTTGATCAAACCCAGAAAGGCAAAGCACATAGTTCATCTTGTACAGGTTGAATGTGATGTAGACCTAGATGACCGTGATTCTTCTTGGCTCGAGGAATCACATTAGGATGGCCATAATCATCGCTTTTATCATTTTGCATGTTTTCTATGGGATATAACATGTATATGATACATACTATGTATTGTGGTGATTGGATATGTATATGTATATAAAAACTGAATCCCTCATTAAATATTAAGTTTTAGATGCCTTCCAAATGCGTCACATGCGAAAAGCTTGATCGAACAAGTGTGGGCACGCCCTAGCATGGTGCACCGTCTATCTCGTGGAAGCGTGAAGGATGAATGTGTGGGTCTTCCCTAGCAGGGTGCATATTCATCATGTTTGCTTTGGGTTGGACTTAACAAGGTGATCTAGATGGGATCTAGTACCATGAGGCATGGAGATGATCATGGCAAGGAGTTGCATATGACATCTTATCAAGAGTTGTGTATGATGCAATTGGCAAGAGTTTCCTACCTGAGAGATCTATGTTGTGGGTGACAGCCCTAGCTGGTCCATTGCTTCGAGGATTTTCGGATCTTGCCCACTAGAAGGTTGTACGCTGCAATCTTCCGAATTGATGGTGAGGGCTATCAATTTGAAGTAAAATAGTGGGAGCGATAATTAATTAAAGGCCTAATTTTATCGTCAACCTTTCAAATCAATAAAATAAGTCAAAAGAGTTTTGGACTAAAATTGCATATATTTCCTTTTGTTAAAATAAATGGTTAATCAACAATTATCACTTTATTTGCGATCAGTCTTTGAGACCAACAAATTAAATGGGAATAATTCCACGACTGGTTAGGGTGATGAGAAGTGTTCTCAATCAAAGAGCGAAAGCTCTAAGTCCTAGTTATACCAGAACCAGATGAACTCAATCCCACCATATCAATGGCTGAAAGTATGCTTATGGAAGCATACCGATGAAGACATTGATGAGGAATGCTTGATGTTGTGTTCTCTGAACTATGAGTTGCAGAGACAACATGAGACATATGATGTCTCCAAGACACTGTCCTAGTATGTCATGACAGAAGGAGATCCATAAGGTATTCACACACTCAATGTGATTGGGTATGTGGAAAACCTGACTAAGAAGGATTCCCTCTGATCCAAGAGTTGGCTATTGGTATGATACTGCAAATGTTGCGAGAATCATACAATTCATGATAAGCTACAACATGAACAACTTTGACAAGCGTTGACAGAGTTGTTGGACATGTTGAGGATAGTAGAGGCAAAGATGAAGAAAGACAAACCATAATCTTTGATGTGATCAAAGAAAAGGTAATTCTTAAGGGCAAGGACAAGGGAAAAGCAAAGAAGTGTTCTGATGCTAGCCAGCAATCCAAGCCATCTTCAGCCTCAAGGCACATGGGGAAAGGGAGTATCAGGGAATTGCCCTCTATATCTGGAAGAACAAAAGAAGATGAAGGAGGGGATGGAGATCTCCACCTAATGTATCATGAAATGAACTGCTTCTTTATCTAAGGTATATGATACCAAGATATGGATATGTCATATATGATATGCAATATCCGCAGAGAAGTGATGGCCTTTGTGAAAGGACCAAGAAAGAAGTACCCATCATTGGAGCAAGTGTTGCTGCCATAGATAGGAGTATCTTTCAGTTTATTTCAGCCTAAAGGGCACGAAATAGAGTTGAGAACTGCTATTTCATATACTTCCAATAGATAGAAACACTTTATTTTTGCATATTGTATGACAATGATGGCAATTAATAAAGTTGATGTTTCAATCTTACATATATGATCTTTGTGGCAATGCCTTGTTTATCTTGTGATACATGGTATGCATAAGATAAAATGATACCTAAATTTATTGATAACTCAAACAATCAAATTAGCATCAATCATGAGAAATTCATTTCTAGTTTCCATGTGATGGATAAATCTAGACTCTTTTGGTTAGAGAACCAGTAAGAGACATGAATATCTTGGACATGATTAATCAATCTTCACTAATGGTAGTGGGAGAATGATTATCCTATTGGGTATAATACATGTGATGTATTTACACACCTATTGGAATAAATGCTAATACTTCAAATGGTGTTTAGAGAAATACCAATATGAATATCTTGAAGTATTCAAGATTACCATAGATGAAGTGCAAATTTGGTAAAGTGTTAATTCTTGATGAGATCAATGAATCAAATACTTGGACCAAATGTTTGAGATCCTTTTGAGTGATTATGATAGTGTATCATAGTGAACTCATGGCATGGTGATGTCTAAATCAAGAAGGAATCATACTCTAAGGAGTTAGAGAATGATGATCAAATAACTGAATTCTTCTTAATAAAAGAATACCCCACACTAATAAAGGACATTGAGAATCACAAGGAGTTGTGAATTCTTATATCGTTGACAGATACACCTCAATTATTTATGTGATGAGTTGTTCATGTGATGAGTCAACTATCTAGATGAATATGAGGAACCGAATTTTGAGTTTTGGTTTATGACCATTACATCCTAAATGACATCCATGTGAACCATAAGGTATGACCTTGATGGTAGCACCCATTGGAATAAAATCCATAAGTGCAAATAAGTATTAAATGTTAAGACACATGGATAACATTTTGAGAAGGATGATGCTTGTTGATTGCAACTTAATGACTAAGACATTTGGCATATGGATACTAAAACTGCATTCCTATGAGGAATAAAACAAGGATGTGTATGTGACACAAACTATAAGGTTTATGAATCCACTAATGCAAATGAAGTCTATAAGTTACAATGAACTAATCAATGTGATTGATTGAGTATAAGCAACTCAAAATTGGATCTTTACTTTTATGATATAGTCAAAGGGTTTGACTGATATGTCAAAGATAAATAAGGGATCTGTGATTTAGTGGGAGCGTATTCACATTCCACATGTTGATGTGAAATGGAAATGTTCTAGAATGGAAATCCAAAGTGGAAATTATCTTTAAGGAAGATAGAGATGTTTCTTATGTGACAGGAGTAGAGATCTATAGAGATAGTTCTCGAAAACCTCTTGACCTGGAAAAGAGAGAGCATGCATTGGCAATCTGAACTGAAGGGTTCAGTGTACACAAATTCAGTGGGAGAAAACTTGTCCATGTTACATGGAGTTAGTATCCCAAGGCCAAGTGTCCAATTCTTATGAAGAATGGGAACACTAAGAATAGATATGGATCTATCATGTATGTAATCATCCCATTATCTTACATGTATGGACATGACAAGAATAAAATGCATTCATCACCTTGTATGTAGGACATGACAATATGATGTGCTCATCCTGATAACTCTTATGTGGGACATGACGAGTGGATGTCTGTCTACTTCCAGTAAGGGTTACTGGAAACCATAAGAACTTGATAAGTACTTGAGAAGTACTAGTTCTATGGTGATAAGGAAGATTTCGATGTAAAGAGTTACATTGATGTGAACTTCTGAAAAGGACAGAAAATTAATCGCAAAAATATATATGGGATATATAAAGTGAAAGTTTGTTGATAATTGGAAACATTCCAATAAAGCCGTTTAAAAGGAAATGTCGAGTATCCGTGTGTTAGAGAACAACAGTGGATACTATATGGATCTGGAAGTTCATAAGATGAACTTATAGATATTCCACTCATTGATGACAAGTATGGAATCCTTGATCATGCAATGTGGCTAAAGGTTAGCAAAGGAATATTGGATTGCATATTACGGAAACTCCATCTCATATGTGTGACGTACAGCGAAGAGATGAGAGACATGCAGTTAAACTGACTTTGGCAAGGTGTTGCCATAACTCACTATGTTCACACTAGAGAACAGTAACATGTGGGACATGTTCAAAGATCACTATGAATATGATTCAAGGGTGATTGGCTCACAGTGCAAGTGGGAGTCCGTTGGTATGCATGCCCTGAGAGACAATCATGGGATGATTGGTGGGATACATTAAGATTGATTTGATACACATCAAAGGCAAGCTTCCAATTCTTTCTGGTTCAGTCATATGAGATAGTGAGAGAACAAATTGAATGTCTAGAGAATGATAGTACTCAATGACGTATGCCTTCAGGTTAAGGACCTGAACGATGAGATCATATGGATGCTAAGAGTTTGTACATTCTTGTTATGTCCCTAGTCGGATGTCATTTTGGAAGGTAGAAAGACAGCAATGACACACAAGACTAGATTGTGATGTTGGTTGATGATAGAATCTCATTAGTCATGATATAGAGATATCAAACCAAACACATAGGTACTTGTTAGAGAACAAGTGTACCGGACAGACCCACCGTGAGTTTGACACATGGAACCATGACATGGTAGTCACAGTCAGTACTCATAGTGATGGTGGTGAGTGTGATTCTTTGACCTGAAATCACTACACTCAACACATGTCATTGGTCACACTTTAACATCATCAAACACAGTCCTGAAACATGGGTTGTTATAAAGGTGATGATTGGGTGGCTTTGACACATGGTGCTTTTGAGGGGTGAGTGATAGATATGGGATTTGTCCCTCCTGAGGGAGTTTGATATCTAAGGCCACTTGATGAGTAGGATTGAGATAGGTGTGCGCACGCATGTGTGAATCAATATGTGATATTGATGTCATATATATCTCGTTCAATCTACTCTGAGATCAAGAAAGTGAATGAACGTTGACAGGATGACTATTCCATGCCTCGAGTTCATTCGGGATATCAGTGACAAAGGAATTATACATTCACTGTAACACCATTCACAGATTGTAGGATTGAAAGTTGTTCTCCAACTTTCTACTTTCACTTGGGTAGCACTGATGTGTGACTAGGCACCGCTCTTTGCTTGTGAAGTCATAAGTGTTATGGACTTTCACTGCCAACGTAAAATGGACCTGTAGGGTCACACACATAGGATTTAACCTGGAAGAGGAGTTTTGTCCAAAAATAATGTTTAGATTGATTACTAAAGGAGTTTAGTAGTTCAATTAAACACTCAATCAATTGATAGCTTAAAATCATAATGTTCAAGGTGTTGGACTGCTTGATTAGAGTATCAGATTGATTGAAACCACAATTAACTGATTCTGCACAATCTGCACTCCCAACCGATCGGCTCATGAGATGAACCGATCGGCTCAACTTAGTGAACTGATCAGCTCAAGTTGTTAGTCGATCGGCTCATGGACAGGGTGAACGGTTGCTTCAAGTGTTGAAACGATTGGTTCAACTGTTGCAACCAAGCAAGTTGGGAAAGTAGGATTTGTGAGAAATTTCCTTGCGTATCACTTGCCCAATTTGATTGGAACAAGAATTGGTATTCGATACCAATTAGAAACAAAAGAAGGAAAGTCAATCGATAACTGACCAGGACCACAAACCGACAGGTTCAGAAGTGAACCGACTGGTTCATGGGTCCCAACCGATCGGTTGAGGTGTCAACTGACTGGCTCAGGTCCCCAACCGACCGTTTCAGTTGTGAAATGATCGGTTCAGGTTGTGAGTTGGTTGTTTTTGTGGAAAATCTCAAACCCTTCTACTCCTGCTTTTAGTCCCACATTATCCGGGATGGAGAACCCTATCCCATGACCCTCCTATATATATAGGGGTATTGGGGGCTTCTCAAAGTACAACTCAGTGCAACCAGTTGCTCTGTGAAGTTGTCGTTCTCTCTGGTTTTGGTAACCGAGAGAGAGCCCAAGGAAGTGCTACCTAATAAGGGAGGCACAACAAGGGAAAGACAACTGTAGTTGCGACTGGTGGCAGGAGAGTGTGTTGGCGACTAGTACGCTGACAGGAGGGTGCGACTCCTTCCAATTCCTTGTGGGACAAGGAGATTAGAGTTCCAGGTGGTCCATGTGGACTACTTCATAGGCAGGATATTTCTGCCACTCGAAGGACAACTGTCAATCCCGACAGTCCCGGTGAGACCAGGAGTCGTCAGTCCCTGTGCGACCAAGAGCTACACAGACACCGTCTAAGATCGGAGGTGAAGACCGTGCAAGCCACGAGGTATTGTCGCCGAGCAAGCCTCAGGACAAGGTATGATTCCACAAACCATCCTTTCCTATTATATAGACGTTGACGCGTTTCCTTGTTCTGGGTTTGGGGGAGAAATTTTTTTGTTTCCGCTGCCTTCTCTGCCTCCCCTAAAACGCAACACAGTGCTACCCAAGTGAAAAGGAAAGTTGGAGAACAACTTTCAATCCTACAATCCGTGAATGGTGTTATAGTGAATGTATAATTCCTTTGTCACTGATATCCTGAATGAACTCAAGGCATGGAACAGTCATCCTTTCAACGTTCATTCACTTTCTTAATCTCAGAGTAGATTGGAGGAGATATGTATGACATCAATATCACATACTCATTCACACATGCATGCACGCCTATCTCAATCCTACTCATCAAGTGGCCATGGATATCAAACTCCCTCAGGAGGGATAAATCCCATATCTATCACTCACCCCTCAAAAGCTCCATGTGTCAAAGCCACCCAATCATCACCTTTATAACAGCCCATGTTTCAGGACTGCGTTTGATGATGTCAAAGTGTGCCCAATGACATGTGTTGAGTGTAGTGATTTCAGGTCAAAGAATCACACTGACCACCATCACTGTGAGAACTGACTGTGACTACCATGTCATGGTTCCATGTGTCAATCTCACGGTGGGTCTGTCCGATGTACTTTTTCTCTAACAAGTACCTATGTGTTTGGTTTGATATCTCCATATCATGACTAATGAGATTCTATCATCAGCCAACACCACAATCTAGTCTTGTGTGTCATTGTTGTCTATCTACCTTCCACAATGACATCCGACTAGGGACATAATAAGAATGTACAAAATCTTAGCATCCGTATGATCTCATCGTTCAGGTCCTGAACCTGAAAGCATATGTCATTGAGTATTGTCATTCTCTAAACATTCAATCTGTTCTATCATTATCTCATATGACTGAACCAGAAAGAATTGGAAGCTTGCCTTTGATGTTTATCAAATCAATCTTAATGTATCCCACCAATCATCGCATGATTGGCTCTCAGGGCATATATACCAACAAAATGTACATTACAAGTTACATGGATGGAAAGACCTCTAACACATCACATATCCACATATGGTAGGGTATATACAAAGCTAACTACCATTTTCCTTCATAACATCTCTGCTCAATCAAAACCATTTTCAAAAGGATATTCCATTCAATTAACCAAAGAGTCTTCACTGGGCACATAACTTATCCCTTAATGACCAAATTTCAAGATAATGTTAGCATTGCTATTATCCCATTAGGAAAAGTATAAGCTCCCAATTTCTAGTATAATATTCACTTGGCTATTATCTTCTCATGATAAAGATATCATTTCTAAAAGGATTCAATAATCACCTTAAACTTGTCTACCAAGATATTACTAGGTAATTACTTAACTGATTACCTATGTTACTAGATAACTTGGTATATTCTAGATTTTCATGTACACTCTCGTATTTGGATTATCTAGCAACCAAAAAAATATCTTGGATATCTATTATGATCACGAATATCCACAATATCTAAATACATATCTTAGGGACCCATATGTAAACCCTGGTTCACCACTTTGAGCTAAAATGTGTCCCTAAGGCCCATGATTCACATCTCAGGCCTTACAAACTTGATTACATTGCCAAATATCAAAATAAGGCTTTGATAATCATTGCACCTTATATTAGCCTTGAATGAACGCATATGTTCAAATGCACATTATTTACTTAAATTGAACCTTTATTATGAGTCTAGGGTTTGGAATCATCAACCAAGATCCCTCAAATCACTTCATTGTTATATGATCCCTAATTCATTTAGGCTTGAAATCCACAAATTTCATGGATGTAAAATATATCTTTTCGCAGCTGGAGATGAACATGCGGTAGAGACGCTGGATGGAACTAATCAAAGACTATGACTATACAATTGATTACTATCCAGGAAATAAGAATTTCGTGGTAGATTCATTGAGATGGAAGTCTTCTTCATCATCTTTTGTAGACAAAGCACAGTTGTGCTCTTTGGTGTGCCACAAGAGAGACATGTTGGTCTCCTTACGGAAGATGAATGTAAAGCTAGAGGTTTCTTTGTTGGATGGTTTGTTGGCACAATTACATGTGAAGCCTATGTTGAGGCAACATATCATAGAGGTACAACGAGTGACCCTTGAGACAAATATATGATCAAAGTTCAACAACAAGAAGCGTGATGGCTTCCATGAGGCAGAAGATGGGACAATTTGCAACCACAACAGAGTTGTGGTTCCTGGTGTTGATAATATGAGGAGAATAATTTTGGAAGATGCTCACTCTTTGATGTATGCTATGCACCTAGGTAGCACCAAGATGTACCATAACCTTAAAGATTTGTATTGGTGGACTGGATTAAAGAGAGATGTGGTGGATTTTGTTGCAAGGTGTCATGTGTGTTAGCAAGTCAAGGAAGCATCAAATCCTACAGGGATGTTGCAACCATTGCCTATACCATAGTGGAAATGGGATCATGTGACCATGGACTTTGTAGTTGGTCTCCTAAGGACAGCCAAAGGTCATGAATCCATTTGGGTGATCGTTAATAGGTTTACCAAGTCAATGTTCCCTCATGTGAATATGACATATACAATTAAGAAGCTCTCTCATATATATGTTGATGAGATAGTGTGTTTTCATGGTGTTCCAACTACCATCATGTCAGATAAAGGTCCTCAATTTATAAGTCGCTTTTGGGGGCACTTGCATACAACTTTGGGTATGTAGTTGAAGTTCAGTACTACCTTCCACCCACACATAGATGGATAGTGTAAGAGGACCATACAGACCTTGGAGGATCTGTTGAGAGCTTGGGGCTTACATTTTTTGGGCAGTTGGGATGTGCACCTTAGCCTGATAGAGTTTTCCTACAATAATAGTTATCAGTGGAGCATCGATATGGCACCCTATGAGGTGTTGTATGGGAGACATTATAGGTCTCCGTTGTGTTGGTATTAGACTGGTGAGTATCAGCTTCTAGGTCCTGAGCTGGTATATAGAAGATGCCAGAGAAGATCAAACTGATTCAACATTAGTTGAAGGCAACACAGGACATGCATAAGTCATATGTAGATGACCAGTGTAGATCCTTGGAGTTCCAAGTAGGAGACAGAGTGTACCTCAAGGTTTCTCCTTGGAAAGGTGTTTTGAGGTTTGGGAGGAAGGGTAAGTTGGCTCCCAGGTTTATGGGACCTTATGTTGGAAAGGTGGCATATAAGTTGGAGTTTCCCCCTGAGTTGCACAAGCTACATCCAGTGTTTCATGTTAGCATGCTGAGGAAGTTCCATCCAGATACAGAGCAAGTTTTGCAACCTATAGAGGTGGAGCTTGATGAGGATGTGTCCTATGTAGAAGGACACGAGTTTATCCTAGATAGGAGGATCAAGAAGTTGAAGAAGAAGGACATCATTTTGGTGAAGCTTCTGTGGCATCACCATGGCATTGAGGAAGCCACGCGGGAGCTTGAGGAAGAGATGTGGAGTAAGTACATCTCTCTCCTCGCATAGGATTTCAGGGGCGAAATCCTTGTTAAGGGTTTATCGTTATAAGGCCCCTAACCTAGCTTAGTGCTTGGGTATGCTTGCTTTGCTTAATTAAGATTCTTAGAACCTTTCTCTAATTCTTTGAGATGTTTTGTTATCTTGTGGAATGCTTATGTTTAAAGTTTGGTCTTGTTTGGATGTTGTTTGAGTTATGTTTGCTTGTTTTGGACCAAATTGAAATTTACCTAAGTTGAGGGGTTATCTTGCAATTTTTCACATGCGGGGTGTTCCCTTAGTGCTTTGGCATCTTATTAGAGAGAAATATTCTTTGGTGTTCCTTGTGCGGACCTTGGTGGGTGTGTGGCATCATGTGTTGATGCTAGGGTTTCTAGGGTTTGCTTGGTGTTGACTCTTGATGGGCCTGAGTGTGGGTAGAAACCTTTGTCTCAACCTTGAGGTGAGTTTTGGATATGTCTCAACTAAGAAACTTCCCTTGGGTGTGTAGGTTGCAACCATGATGGTCTTGGGTCAAAACAATTGCCTTTTTTTGGAGTGTCTCGACCTAGTTTGGTGGTGGTGTTTTTGTTTTGACCAGGGTGAGGTTTTGTGCTTGTCTCGACCATCCTTAGAGTGTCTCGACCATGACCATGTGTTGGGGACCCTTGTAGTTGAGACCCAACATTGGTTATATCACACTTTCATGCATGCATAGTTTAAGTGGATGCATATGTGTTTCTTTTGAAGACAAGTGT
Source organism: Alisma plantago-aquatica (assembly GCA_963693085.1). Classification (NCBI taxonomy): domain Eukaryota; kingdom Viridiplantae; phylum Streptophyta; class Magnoliopsida; order Alismatales; family Alismataceae; genus Alisma; species Alisma plantago-aquatica. The sequence continues at coordinate 883,612,100 of OY856409.1, forward strand.
TCCTTTGGTGCCTTTAGGTGTCGACACTTCATCTTCCACTTACTTCCCTCCTTCCTAGGTATATAAACCATCTCCTGTCCATGCAAGTGATCTTTTTCAGTCATCCTTCATCTTCTTCCTCTTATGATTGTTCTTGGAGATTGGTGGATCAAGGAGGTGTGTCCTTGGTGCTTTAGAGGTGGGTTGACCTTGCATGTGGTGCCTTGAAGCTTGATCTTATTCCTTGTGGCGGTTTCTTTCCTTGGTTCTCTTATGGGAAAAATTTGTGCTTTTAGTGGAGCTAATCTTCTTCCTTAGGACTGTGTTCTTGGAGATTTTCTTCTCTCTAAAATAGGTGGTTTATATAACACTATACCCTATTCTATTACTAGCACCCTTATTTTATTCTTGCATGTTCTTAGTCTATATCTAAAAGATGATGCTACGATAGTAGATGACAGTCCTACAAATTAGCTTGGGTTTATGATCTTGTAGTTTTCTCATAAAGATAACTCTCCTTCTTAAACCCTAATCCCTTTGTGCACGTTTTATTGGTGGTTTTGAGAAGATGGTTTCACATGTATCTTGGGCTTTGGTCTGATCACCATGTCATAAGTATCAGTTTTCATGTTCTTCCTTAGAGTTTTGGGTGTTTTCTCTATGTCTTGAGGTTCGGTTTTCTCTCCCCTAAGTGGTTTTGTTAGATGCTCTTTGTGGTGCTCATTTTAGGGTTTGCTATTCTTCGATCCTTGGGTTTTAATCTTGATGGTTTTTGGTTTTCTACTAAATGATCTTGTTTCAACCAAAAAAATTGTGAGCCTTGATGTTTTGGGTCGAGTCATGTGTTTTCTTGCTTCTTTGGGGGTTGAGACTCCCTACTTTTAGTTCTGGCCGAGTTTCATTTTTTTGTTGATCATAATGCCTACTAATACACTAATCAAAATGCATGGTTGGGTGTAGTTGTCGCGACACCTATGTGTAGTGGTTGATCGTGACACCTTACTTTGACATTGGTAATTCCATGTTTTGTTGCAGGCGCGACGTTGTTGTTCTATGCTTATCGCAATGATGCATTATGTAGCAGTCGCGACACCATGTTATGATTCTGGCCGAGACATTTGTTTATGGTGCAAGACGCAATGCCAGGTTGAGTCACAATCATGACACTATTGGCAACGGTGGTCGTGATGCCTTGATAGCTTGAGGTCATGATGCCTGAATGGTATGTGGTCGTGACATACGTTTATACCATAATGTGATACACATACCCATGTACATGATAATGATACCTAATGTTGTTGACATGATACCCTAATCATGACCAATCAATGATTCCATAAATTCTAATTTGTTCTAAGAAAGTGGGATAAGGGATACCTAAGGATTGGTGATTGCTTATAAACCATAATCAGCGGCATATGTAACCCTAACCCTAATATTGGGAGCTATGATGGGTTTGCTTGTCTCACTTGGGGTGGTTACCATAATGTGATATTTTCTCTCTCTTATTTATAAATCCCTAACCTTGTAGGTGATAGGTATGTAATGGATTGTGCATGTTGTGGTGATGATTATAGTGCAGGGTGATGATTATGTACGTTTTTGAGGCATATCGTGGCAATGTATATGCAGGATTCATGTGATTGAGTCTTATGACCAGGTGATGGCATGATGTCTATTGTGAGGTGCTAACTTCTAGTGATATGATTGAAAAATTTATGTTCCCCAGCGATGTGACATTTGTGATGGCCTTGTGAATGGCAATGGAAACATGTGGTGATAGTATGACAAGTTCACACCTATACATTTTATATTGTTTGAAGTTGTACTATACTCTTATTATTGTAGAGTTTATTTTGTCTTTATACGTTGTAACTTGATTGATGCTAAAAGTCACCCAATTGGCTAACTAACCAAGTGGATACCTAATCATGTAGATGTCATGTGCCATAAATCCTTTCCAATGCAACTTTAATTTGTTGGATTGGTGAAACAAATATAACTCGGAGAGCATATTTTTGAATATGCAGGAGTGCAAGTTGAGTGTTTACTTCTATCCACAATTACATGTTGTGTGAGACATTCATGCATGAGATGATCTCCTTATGATATGGATGGCCATGTGTGAGTGAATCCTTCTTTTAATAACGTCCATGTGTGTGCCTATTCTTATATCACCATTACCTGCACCAAGGTGGTCTAGGTGTTTATTTATGGGCAACCATACATGAGTCGATCCTTCTATTGGCTACATGTCACCTTTGTGCAGTTGATAGATATGTCTCTATGGTGTTTTCTATTGTGTTGACCAAGAGGTGTGGAGAGGTCATGGATTATGGCTCTTCCATTGACCTTGTATGGTATTGATTTTGACTTAGCAGTGGTCGGTTGGATTTGGGTGGTATGACTCAAATCTTTAGGGCAGTAATAAATGATGTAACACAGACATGTAGCATGTATGTCTAGGGTCAAATATGAATAACATTGATTGAGCCCTTTTGCCTTATCCTTTTACTGAATTCTTGAATTATAAGACGGTAAGAGAAGTCAACTGTTATACATATTCTTCATATTCCTTTTTATAATATGGACTGATCTATTGCTTAGTGGTAGCTGCCTAGTCTTGCTTAATATGTGCTAATTGATGATTACATATCATTTAGCTGACTCTGGTCAACCTATATGGTATGCTATCTACCTACTTAGTAGGTTATTTACCTTCTTAGCTTATTTGTGATTTAATAGATGTTGGGCGAGAGTTATATCTCTTGCTAGTATGTTTGGTATCACCCTGTGGGTTTCTACATCTTTTAGGTGGTCGAGCACGAGGAAGTAGAGATCATGTTGTTGGTGCTGAGAAGCAAGAGGACCAGTAGTTTCTAAAAGGTTGGACATGCTTCTTGTGTATAGAAGTAGAGTCCTATGTGTTGTATTTGTACACTCAGGTCCATGGGAAGTTTTTGTTGTATGTATCGACATGAGGTTTTTTTTGGATTTTTTCCATTGTTGTATAGAGATGGCATGTATGTATATGAACATGTTATCATGTGTAATAGGATGTGGCTAGAGAGCCAGTGAACAATATCTGTATAATCTTTTAGGTAGGTTATATGAGATATAGGGGGCCTTTGTGGACTTATGTGCAATATGTTGCAACTTTTATGGTTATGTGAAATTAGTTTTAATCTCCTGTGTTTTATGGTAACCAAGATGTTTAGTTTTATTTCCACATGTTTTGTGTAATCTCACTCGTGGTGCATTAGGTCGTCACACTACCATCCTAACTTGCTTGAAGTATTTTAATGGTTTACTAAACTAACTCCTCTGATGCCTTTATGTGGCTTTACCAATGAAAATAATAAAAAAATTGTCAAAAACATTGGTAGTACACCAAGTATGCAATCTATTTAGTCAAAAGACGATAAAAGAAACACAACAAAGTAGAGTGGGATTAAAGAAAAGGTGTTGAATCAGAAATCCTCACACAGAACAATCATTTTTATTAGAAACAAATGAAAAATGAAAGCCAATAATTGGTAGGCACAAAGGAGGATCCGAAAAGGATGAGCACATGTTTCCTTAGTGGGTAGGGCACTGAATCGATTAATATTACACGAAGTGATTTCCATGGATAATTCATGCTACTTTTAAGGGACAGGTCAAGCACTTGCCTAATTATGTTTGAGAGTGGCTCTGCCATTTGGTTTGAGTCAAGTTTTGTTGTAGTGCGTCATGTTACATTCGAGGCATATGTACAGAGTTTTGGATATGAATAAATTTGACAAAGTGATTATGTACATCATTACACATTATAAGCAACGAAATCCTTCTTTATGCCTTTGTGGTGAGCTAATTAATGACTTAGATTTGTATCTTTGTGTCGTATTAAGTTGTCATTTTCTTAAAAATTTATGTGCCTCTAATAAACTCTTGGCACAACAGTGGGGAGTGTAATTCGTTAGGCATTACACCCATATACTGTTATACATGTTGTCCATGCACATCACCTATTAGCCAACACTTTATGAAATAGGCGACATGTGTTATTGTGACTTCTCTCAAGGTGGGTGATCATTAATGTTGTCACTCATTGCTATGTCTTAGAATATCAAAACTACTAATGGGTGGCATTTGTTCTACATATTCTACGTAACACAAAACCAACACTTAATAGGTGACATACATTGTCTGGGTGATTGGTACCATGTCACCTTTTTGTTTAAACATTACATACTTGAATGTTTGGTAGTGGTCTAGCGTGTCGAAAACAAATTCACACCCCTCATATTTATGAGATGGTATATGCTCTAAAATATTGTTCTTCTCTTATTTGTATGTTTCCGTGAGACGTGAAGATTATGCACCTTATTCATCGTTTAAGAAAGGAGTAATCATGATAGTATCGTCATGGCACAAGAAATGAAACTTCATAGGTACTAATAAGGTAACACTTTTTATTCATAATAACTTGCTTCTTAGCACATAGCGGGCTAAGACAAGATAACAGAGAGCAAAACACCATTAATAAAAACATAATAGGCACACCGTCTTATTGAAGAACATAAGCGACGGTAACCAATATGCACCATTACATCCGCTTACCAGCAGCTGCCAGTGCATACCCCGCCGATAAGGCTTGCGACGAGGCAGTGGCAACCGGACTTGCAAGGAATGTAGATGCTGCATACGGAGCCATAGCAATCGTCGCTGCTAGTGACCCAGGTTGGGAGCTGAATGTGGTCGTCTTCATCAGGTAAACCACGGGTAGCAGTGGCAGGATCTAAAGCTACAAGCAACTGTGTCACCGCGACGATGTGGAAGAAAGCTTTACACTACCAAAAAATATAGTATAGGTGACAGTCATGTAAAAGGTTACACACTTTAGTGACATGTTTGTACATGACTTATAATTTGTGTAGACCTACATAACATAGGTAACATACATATTAGCATATTTAAAAGAGTTATATACTTTAGGTGACATGCATGTATGTCACCTGTAATCTGTGTGACGTAGGTGACAAGCATTTTATCATACTTGAAAGGATGACACACTATATGTGACATATATTTGAATCACCTATACTCTAATGGGGGTTTACCATTTAGGAGACATGTATATGAGTCAAGTGTAATATACAAGGAGACATATCTTTTAGGTGACATGTATGCCTGTCTCCAAACTTTTAGATGACATACATTCTTGTCACCTAACCTTAGGTGACAGACATGTCAGTCATACAACATTTTCCTACGAATAATAAGAATCAATGGTTTGCTCAATGCAATTTCATGGGAATATATCAACACATTTATTTGACAACTCATATAGCAGAAGTCTAAGAAAAATTGTTGTTAACAGTCATTCTAATTTATTTGACTGCCATTCATAAAAAGACACTAGCATGATGATCATCCCCAAACTCATATGTATCTCTTTGTAAAATTCTAAGGCTAATGGGCCTTCATCCGTTGAGGCAAATTTCTCCTTGACAATAGCTTGTGTAGACCGCCCACCCCCAACAACAATTGTTGTAAATGATAGGGGGCTACCGCAAAAACCCAATCAACAGTTCTTCAATCATCCCCAAGCTCGTAAAGGTCTCCTTTATGAACAATTAAGAAGATGATACATATACACACAACTCAGATCAAAGTATTTCTAGGGACTTATTGTGAGAGGATACTATCATGATATGAGCCCTAGCTCCTCACAAAAGAATTTTTACAGACTTAATATGAGAGGACACTGTCTTGATATGGGCCTTGGATCCTCACAAATGCATTACAGGGGACTTGTTGTAAGAGGAAATTCTCATGATATGGACCCAACCCTCACATATGCAATTTTAGAGAATTGTTTTGAGTGGACATTGTCATTATATGGGCCCAAGTTTCTACATTGAAACGGACTTGTTATGAGAAGAAATGGGTCATGGATCCTCCCAAGTGCATTTTTGTAGGGATATATCAACACATTTATTTGACAATTAAAAAAGGACATGTGTCAATGGAATTGCTGTTGAGAGTCATTATAATTCATCGAAGTCATTCATGAAGGGATATTGATATGATAATTGTCACCAGATTCATACAAGTTTTGTTTGTGATCATTATAAGGCTAACAAGTCTTTGTCTTGTTAGGAAAATTTCTCATTGGCAACAGATTGTGTAGACCACCACCCCCAAAATCACTTACTACAAATGGGCGGTGGCTCCCGCAAGCACCTGACTAAACATTCTTCAATCATCCAAAAACTCATACACAACTCATTTATGAACAACTATGAGGACAATACATACATAAACATCTCCAATCAAAGCATTTTCAAGGACTTGTTATGAGAGGACATTGTCATGGTATGAGACTTGACACCTACCAAATGCATTTTTGGGGACTTGTTGTGAGTGGAGACTGTCATGTTAGGGGCCTTGGTTCCTAAAAGATTTTTTAGATACTTTCTATGAGAGGACATTTTCATTCTATAGGCCCCAACTCCATCTAAATGCATTTTTAGGGACTTTCTGTGAGAGGACATTATCAATAAATGGGCCATGGCTCCTCCCTAATACATTTCCAGGGACTTATTTTAAGAGGACACTATCATGATATGGGTCATGAATCCTCTCAAATATACTTTTATGAACATGCTATGGATGACAGTTGTCATGATATGGGCCTTGGAACCTCCCAACATATTTTGAGGGACTTTCTGTGAGAGGATATTGTCATGATATGGGCCCTGTCTCCTCCCAAAAGTATATTTAGGGACTTGCTATGAGAGAACATCATCATGATATGGGCCTTGGTTCCTCACAAATTTATTTTTAGGGACTTGATGTGAGAAGACACTGTCGTGACATTAGTTGTATCTTCTCCCACATGTATTTCCAGGGACATGTTGTGGGAGGACATTGTCATGATATGGGATATGGCTCCCCCTAAATGCATTTTGAAGGACTTGTTATGAAAGGACATCACCATGATGTGGGCCATCGATCCTCACAAATTTGTTTTGAGGGACATGTTGTGAGAGGACATTGCCATAATATGAGTCATGGCTCCTCTCAAATGTATTTCTATGGACTTGTTACGAGAGGACATTGTCATGATATGGAATGTGGCTCCTCCTAAATACATTTCCAGCGACTTGTTAGGAGAGGACACTATCATGATATGGGATGTGGCTCCTCTCAAATACATTTTCAAATAATTGATGTGAGAGGATGACATCATGATATGGGCCCTGGTTCCTCCAAAAAACATATTCAGCGACATGCTGTGAGACAACACCATCATGATATGGGCCCTGACTCCTCACAAATTTATTTTCAGGGACTTACTTTGAGAACACACTATCATGATATTGGTCACATATCCTCCTAAATTCTATTCCAACGACATGTTGTGAGAGGACATTCTCGTGATATGGGATGTGTCTCCTCTCAAATGCATTTTCAGGTACTTGCTGTGAGAGGACACCATCATGATATGGACATGTCTCCTCACAATATCATTTCCAGGGACATGCTATGAGAGGACACTGTCATGATATTGGTTGTGTCTCCTCCCAAATGTATTTTCAGGAACTTGTTGTGAGAGGACGTTGCCATGATATGTGATGTGGCTCCTCCGAAATGCATTTTTAGGGTCTTCCTATGAGAGGTCACCATCATGATATGGACCTTAACTCCTCACAAATTCATTTTCAAGGACATATTGTGAGAGAAAATTGCCATGATACGGGCAGTGGAACCTCCCAATACATTTTGAGGGACTTGAAGTGAGAGGAAATTTTCATGATATGGGCCATCTCTCCTCCCAAAAGTATATTCAAGGATTTGTTGTGAGAGCACGCCATTATTATGTGGGCCCTGGCTCCTCACAAACCTATTTATAGGGACTTGTTGTGAGAGGACACCATCATGATATTAGTCATGGATCCTCCCAAATGTATTTTCGGGGACTTACTGTCAGAGGACATTGGCATGATATGGGATATGAATCCTCCTAAATGCATTTCTAGTGACTTGTTGGGAGAGGACATTGTCATCATATGGGATATGGATCCTTCCAAATGCATTTTTAGAGACTTGGTGTGAGAGGACACCATCATGATATGGGCTTTGGTTCCTCCCAAAAGCATATTCAATGACTTGTTGTGAGAGGACACCACCATGATATGGGCCCTGACTCCTCACAAATTTATTTAGGGACTTGATGTGAGAGAACACTATCATGATATTGGTCACATATCCTCCCAAATACACTTCCAGTTATATGCTATGAGAGGACATTCTTGTGATATGGGATGTAGATCCTCTCAAATGCATTTTCAGGTACTTGTTGTGAGAGGACACCATAATGATATGGACATGTCTCCTCACAATATCACTTCCAGGGACATGCTATGAGAGGACACTACCATGATATTGGTCGTGGCTTCTCCCCAATGTATTTTCAGAGACTTTCTGTGAGAGGATATTGTCATGATATGGGATGTGTCTTCTTCAAAATACACTTCTATGGTCTTGATGTGAGAGGAAACCATCATGGTATGGAGCCTAGCTCCTCATAAATTCATTTTCAAGGACATGTTGTGAGAGGACATAGTCATGACATGGGCCCTGACACCTCCCAATACATTTTGCGGGACTTGTTGTGAGAGGATATAGTCATGATATGGGCCATGTCTCCTCCCAAAAATATAATTAGGGACTTGCTGTGAGAGCACACCATCCTGATATGGGCCCTAGCTCCTCAAAAATTTATTTCAAAGGACTTTCTTCCAAAGGACATTATTATGATATTAGTCTTGGATCCTCCCAAATGTATTTCCAGGGACTACATAGTCATGATATGGGATATCGCTCCTCCTAAATGCATTTTCAAAGACTTGTTGTGAGAGGACATCGTAATGATGTGGGCCATGGATCCTCACAAATTCATTTTGAGGGAGATGTCGTGAGAGGATGTTGTCATGATATGGGTCGTGGCTCCTCTCAAATGTATTTCTATGGACTTTTTATGAAAGGCCATTATCATGATATGGGATGTGTCTCCTCCCAAATGCATTCCCAATGACTTGTTGGGAGAGGACATTGTCATGATATGGGATGTGGTTCCTCCCAAATGCATTTTTAGAGACTTGATGTGAGAGGACACCATCATGATATGGCCCCTAGTTACTCCCAAAATCATATTCATGGACTTGTTGTGAGAGGAAACCATCATGATATGGGCCCTGGCTCCTCAAAAATTTATTTTTAGGGACTTGCTGTGAGAGCAAACTGTCATGATATTGGTCAGAGATCCTCCCAAGTATACTTTCAGCCACATTCTATGAGAGGACATTCTCATGATATGGGATGTAGATCCTCTCAAATGCATTTTTAGGTACTTGTTGTGAGAGGACACCATCATGATATGGACATGTCTCCTCACAAAATCATTTTCATGGACATGCTATGAGAGGACACTATCATGATATTGGTTGTAGCTCCTCCCAAGTGTATTTTTAGGGACTTGTTGTGAGAGAACATCATCATGATATGGGCCCTAGCTCCTCACACATTCATTTTCAAGGACATGTTGTGAGAGGACATTGTCATGATATGGGTCGTGACACCTCCCAAATGCATTTTTAGGGACGTTGTGAAAGAACACTATCACTATATGGGTCATGGTACCTCCCAAATATATTTTTAGGGACATGATGTGAGATAAAAATTTTCATGATATGGGCCCTGACACCTCCCAAATGCATTTTGATGGACTTGTTATGAGAGGACCTTGTCATAATATGGGACCTTAAACCACCCAAATGCATTTTTAAGGACTTACTGTGAGATGATATTGTCATCATATGTGCGATGGCACCTCTCAAATGTATTTTCAAAGACTTGGCATGAGAGGTCATTGTCATGATATGGGCCCAAATTTCACTTAAATGCATTTTTAGGGAAATATTATGAGAGGACACTGCCAACATATGGGCCATGTATCCTCCTGAATGCATTTTAAGGGACATGTTGTGAAAGGACACTATCAAGATATCGGTCGTGGCACCTTCCAAATGCCTTTTTAGAGACTTGATGTGAGATAACATTTATCATGATATGAACCCTGACACCTCCCAAATGCATTTTGATGGACTTGTTATGAGAGGATGTTGTCATGATATGGGACCTGACACCACCCGAATGAATTTTAAGGACTTACTATGAGATGACATTGTCATCATATGTGCGATGGCACCTCCCAAATGTATTTTCAAGGACTTGACGTGAGAGGAAATTGTCATGATATGGGCCCAAACTTCACCCAAATGCATTTTCAAGGACTTATTATGAGAGGACACTTTCAATATATGGGCACTGGCTCCTCCTTAATGCATTTGAAGGGACTTGTTGTGAAAGGGCACTAACATGATATGGGTCATGGAACCTCCTAATTGCATTTTTAGGGACTTGAAGTGAGATAACAGTTGTCATGATATGGGCCCTCACACCTCCCAAATGCATTTTCATGGTCTTGTTGTCAGAGGACATTGTCATGATATGGGACCTGACACCTCCTAAATGAATTTTTAAGGATTTATTGTGAGATGACATTGTCATCATATGTTCCATGGCACCTCCCAAATGCATTTTCAGGGACTTATTATGAGGACACTGTCAATATATGGGCATGGGATCCTCCTTAATTCATTTGAAGGGACATGTTGTGAAAAGACATTATCATGGTCTGGGTCATGGCACCTCCCAATTGCATTTTTAGGGACTTGATGTGAGATAATATTTGTCATGATATGGACCCTGACACCTCCCAAATGCATTTTCATGGACTAGTTGTGAGAGGACGTTGTTATGATATGGGACCTAACACCTCCCAAATGCATTTTGAAGGACTTACTATGAGATGACATTGACATCATATGCACCATGGAACCTCCCAAATGTATTTTCAAGGACTTCGTGTGAGAGGACATTGTCATGATATGGGCCCAAACTTCACCCTAATGTATTTTTAGGGACTTATTATGAGAGGACACTATCAATGCATGGGCCCTGACACATCTCAAATGCATTTGAAGGGACATGTTGTGAAAGGACACTAACATGATATGGGTCGTGGCACCTCCCAAATGCATTTTTAGAGACTTGATGTGAGATAACATTTGTCTTGAAATGGGCCCTGACACCTTCCAAATGCATTTTCATGGACTTTTTGTGAGATGACGTTGTCATGATATGGGACCTGACACCTCCCAAATGCATTTTTAAGGACTTACTATGAGATGACATTATCATCATATGTGCCATGGCACCTCCCAAATGTATATTATATATATATATATATATTCAAGGACTTGGGATGGTTTTAGTTGTGATGGTTGGCCTTGTTTCAATCATGATGGTCCGTTATGCTTCTGGACATGACACTTCATTTTGGTCTGGTCGTGATGCTGCATTTGTTGTGGTCGTGACGCTGCATTTGTTGTGGTCATGACGTTGTGCCGTGAGGGTGGGTCGCGACATTGTGTTGTGGGTTGGCCGTGAAGCCTATGTGTAACGTTGGTCGTGATGCCTTGCTTTAATGTGGTTGTATCACATTCTATTGCGTTTGCGACGTGCGTCGTGGAGGTAGTCGCGATGTGGTTGCTTTAATGTGGTTGTATCACATTCTATTGAGTTTCCTTCTTGTTGTTAATTACTTGAAATTGAAGCATAATAAACCAAAACCAACCTTTAAACCCTCAAACCTTACTCTCCACTTTAGGAACATAGCTCATATTAACTTAGCTCTAGTGAGCCTCTCTCCCTGAGGATCGACCCTACTCTTGTCACTTTCTTATACTACAACACAACCCCATGCACTTTCAAGCATGTGTGATTAGTTAAGGAAGTGAGTTATACTAGGTCCATATATAAATTTTGAATGATCCATCATGTGTGTCTATTTGTGGGGTTGCATATATTCAAACTTTAACTAGGTAGTGTGCAACACCTTTGGCAAAAATGCGTCAATGTTCATTTTAGGGTTTGTTGATCTTCGATCTATGAGTTTTGACCTTGATGACGCTGGTGTTCTTATTGTAGGGTCTTGTTTTGGTCTAGAATGTCGTTTCTCTTGGGTTTTGGGCTGAGAAAGATGTGCACCATGTTCATTTGTGGTCGAGACAGTTGGCATTTTTTTGTTGTGATGGTTGGCATTGTTTCAGTCATGATGGTCTGTTCTTCTTCTGGACGTGACACTTCATTTTGGTCTGGTAGAGACACTGCATTTGTTGTGGTTGAGACGTTGTGCTATGAGGGTGGGTCATGATGTTGTGTTGTGGGTTGCTTGTGAAGCCTATGTGTAACTCTGGTCATGACACCTTGCTTTAATGTTGTTGTATCACGTTCTATCATGGTCAAGACGTGTGTCGTGGAGACAGTCGTGATGTTGCCTTGTGAGAGGGTCGTGATGCCTAGGTGTAGTGGTTGGTCGCGATGCTATTCTTGGGCTTTAGTCGCGATGTTGCCTTTTTGCTTTGATCGTGTTGTTGTTGTCTCATGTTGGGCATAATGTTGCGTTGTGTTTGAGTTTCTGCCAAGATCAATGGCCATCATTGATTCTTTTGGCGGCCACCAAGCCACGAGATTGCCTCCTCATTACTTTATCTTCCTCAACCCTAGTCCGAATCACCTCTTCTCCTCTAGTTCCATTCAATGCTGCCTAGTTGGACGATGATCCAATGCTGCCTTCATGAACGATGATGCCGTCCAACCCAATATGTGTCTTCATTGTTAGACCTGTAACACAAGAGCCTCCCATCTACCTAGAATGGAAATAACCCCTCCTTTCTTAACCTCCATCCAACACCACTAGTCAGAGAACCATTGACTTCGACCTCTCCTATCCCTCTTACTGGGAGCCCCTATGCCTTTACAATAGCAAGCACCTGCCGCCTACTCACCAACACAATGACATCCATCCACACTGTCATATGACCTTAGCAGCGCATGTCAATCTGCAACCTAACAGTCGGCCATCATTAGTCTCTTCAGCCTCCAATGGAGTTATGAAATAAGCTGGTAACATGTTGTCCTATCTCCTTCATCAACAACAATAATGAAACATGGAGATGATAGTGACATATACTTAAAAAAGACTTAATGAGAGATATTTAAGAATAATATGATAAAACATATCACTAGGAGTGCAAATTTCCCATCTCATCTTAGGACTCCAACCCGTTGTTGTTCACTTTCACACGCACAACGAACGAATTGCTCTGTGCTCCCCCTCCCTCTCTATATCCTCGATTCCTCACTAGCCAAGCTGCCACTTCATCACAGTTCTACGCCCCTTTCCCTTGGCATCTCTATGATTCCTCATCTACCCACTGCCTCTCTCATGTTTCTTTCAGACCTCTCCCTCACAAGTCATCGATGGTTCTTTCTCGGTGCTCTGACAATTGGAATCTCCAGCTAGGGTTCCCTCTACCTAAAATGATTGGGCTTGGGGTAGGGGGGCTTTTCCGTTGGCATGCCTGTCGCCCATCTCCCCCTGGGCCTGGCCGCACCTGGAGGCTACGGGGGTGGGGTTCTTCGACCTAGTGGCTCTCTCCTTGTAGTATCCCTCTTTGCCACATGAACCTAGATTCAGATTGGCACAAGTGAGGATGGTTTCCTAGGGTTGATTGGCACACATAACGCCCGATGCTTGCTATAAACTAGAGCATGAACAATGCATCTACCATCTCAGAACTTGAATCATACACTTGTGGCACATACCCAAGATATCATTACAGGTTGTCTCTCCTTGCTGTTAGGTTTTGAATCCTTTTGTTTACCTCTATATATGTGTGATATACTATGTTATATTCTCTGTTAGATCTAGTTTCTTTGATGAAGGCCACCTGCTCGATGAAACATCTTTGAAGTGGATGGTGTTTGGTACTCAAAGAACAATACTGTTTTAGGAATACAAATAGGAGTTAAGCTGGGATGGTACATTCTCATTTAATCTCACTACCTAGAGACATAATATCTAATGTTGAATACATGCATCATATAAATCCTTTACAACATTTCATTCTTTTTTTCTTTTTGAGTGTGTTTGTATCCCACAGTCAAAATAATCCCTTGGGCTCATCAGATTTCCAATTCTCCTTTTGTGCCATTTGCCAAGGGCAAGTAAAAAATATGACATCCATTACTTACTACAAGTATTGTTGAAATCTCCTTTCCCATAATGGTAGTTTCTTACCATATGTATTTTTATGCTCTTAAATATTTATACCTCTGCCTCTACTTGACCTTAAATTTGATAGATCTAAACCAAAGCTTAAAGGAGGAATGCCATATTCCTTGGTGTGTACATGACATATATAGATTCTATCAACTGAATGGTTTGTCCTCTACTATTTACTACCATGAATGGGTTGTCCTCTACTATTTACCCATGAGAGATAGAAAACACAAAAAATGAACTAGTCATGAGAATCACTCAACATGCATAAAATTATATTTTTCTTGTCTCTTTGCACCCTTTGATATGTCTAGTGCTCTTCCCGCCGGTGAATCCCGATGGTATGCTTCAACAGTCTTATTCTCTATGGACATTATGCATTTGAAAACAACATGGCACATTATATGGGTAAATGGTGTTGAACTATCCTTAAACACATTTTTTTACTATAATAAGAAAACTATTAGTTCAAATATGGAGCTCAAGAGCTCAATTCCATTTTGCTGAATCCTCTATTAATATAGCTTACTTGCCTTTTATTCCTAATTGAAGAAAGAAATGAATCCTTGTTGTGCTAAATGGGAAGTTGATGGATTACAACGTCTCTATGCTATTGTTGCCAACATAAATAATACATAAGAGCCACTCTTCAGGTATAGTTTTCTCAGATGCTTCTAGTTAGTGCCTCCCCTACATTTCTCCAAGGTGCTAATGTATCATCCAGATAGTCCTAGTATAGGCTATTTTTTGTGGCCAACCTTGCCCTCTTGGGATAACATTCACTCACCCTGCTTGTGTTTATCAACAACTTGTTCTAGATATATAAATCATCTTTCTTCTAGAGTGGGTGATCTTCCCTACATGGCATTTCTTTTGTGATTGTCTTTGCTCCAGGGGTTCTCTCAGGGTGTAATTGTGTTTTTATACACACACCCCAGCCTTTTAGATGCTCAGATCAATCCATGTGGGATGAAGAAATGAATTCAATACTAGATGTAGGAGCAAATATGTATTTTCTACTTCACTATGCTCCCTCTATAGCTAACCTAAAAGTAAACCTTGTCCTTGGTATATTTTAATGTTTGGAGCTACCAATCACTGGGTAGTGTCTAGGTAGCTAGCTAGCTAGATACAATGATGTGTGAATCAAGAACATTAGCAGTTCATAAGTGAAAGGATTACAAGGAAGGAGGTGCAATTTTATACATATAGTTGCACTATAGTTCATTTTATAGGGAGAAGGGACAACATACTTGGATCCAACTAATTGATGGCAAAGATATATGCCCATATTTCAAGTTACTTAGTTTCTTAACTTACCCTCTCACACATCAGAATGAAATTTTACCATTTTCCTTACATCTCATTCTCTTAAATTTTCATTCTTTTTGACAACATGTTCAGATGTAATTGGTGCCACAAGGTCATATGTATGTATTATAAGTTACATGTTATGTAAAAGTTTTCTTATATCCTTATATTTCAAATTCCATGTTGACATCATGTATAAGGAAGCTAATTTTGCTAATGATTTACTTGGAAAAGTGGTTCCCTTCTGCTTAGACTACATTGACATTGTCAATTGCAGTAAACATGTATTTCTTTGAAGGTTACTACTTCTTACTTGAGATGTGTATTCAGAAACCTCACATTTAATACTGTGAATTTTCTGACAGGACATTGATGAGTACAAAAACATTACATAAGTGCTTGCCAATGAGGAGAAATTTTTGTCAAGCATTGACATCTCTACCTCACATCACATGCAGTCTATAAGAATACAAAGACAAACTTGCAACATTCTTGGTAATAATTTTTTCTCCAATTTTGTCTCTTTCTGTGTTGAGAGTATTCTTGTTTCATTGTTATCATTTGGTTGTAACAATATTTAACTTTTACTCTATGTTTAATCTCCTTTCTATATATATCTTTCTTGGATCTTTGCCTTTAATCAATCAATTTATCCAACTTTCCATACTCTTAACAAGCATCAATTGTGAAAAATATGTTTGTTCTTTTTGTATATTTACTTAGATTGATTCACAAGAATGACAATACATATTATATTTCATTATGTTTATAGTCCCCTAATGGAAGGAACACTGCTTGAGAAGGCCATCTAAGAGAGCCCCAAGAATAGGCTCTCCTAGCACATGTGGGCGATCTTTGAACTGACTAGGGAGACATTACCAAGGCTAGGAAGATCCTCAAGATTGGGCACACACTCAAACAGTAGGTCTTTGTCCAGTCCCTTTCCCTGCTTCACCCATCTGGATACTATGCTCTCATACCTATCAGGTACCCAACCAATATAGCAAGTGTTGTCTATTTTTCTGTAGGTACCTTACCACCACATCATATTATTTTACAATTGGCATGTGTCAAATACTTTAAGAAGCTTTGCGGTACACATCCTTTGATCTCTTCATTGAATTTCCAACCAAACCATCCCTTTACCAGATCAAAACTTGGAGATACTAATCTGCACTACTAGTGGCTCATTTGCTGAATATTTTTCTCATTGTTTCATTCGCATACTGATTTCTTTTTCTGGCCTTAAAACTTGGAGGAGTTTGCATAAGCAGATTGCATTGATGAATACCTAGATTACTCACATCTGCACCTATAAAAGTGGCTTTCGTAACATTTTCAACGAAAAACTTTGCAGTGAATGTAAGTATCAAGAAGTATAAATCTTGTTTTGAAATTTCATGTGTTTTTTTATTAAAGATATCAACACCACTAACACTTGCAATCTTGGTTTAGGCCAATCGTGGACAATGATAACCCACACAAAATGTCTTTGCCCAATTGCAATCAAATTAAACTCGAGGAAGATGGATGTTCCTACTTAGCATAATGGATGCACAAGGTTGAAAATAATCTAAAAGGATCTTTAGTTAGATGCCATATGACACAAGTCTTCGACTGCCATCTATCTATTCAAGTCCAACTAGATTGATGCAGAAGAAGCTGCTCATGCGTGTTATATTCCAAAGGACCTGAAATGAAGAATTGAATTATTTCCTTAATGCTAGACATCCTGGTGTAAAAGAGATAAAATTGCATGTCTTAAGGGGTTAGCCAAAAAAAGGTCTTTTTATAAATAAAATATGTCAAGGGGAAAGGCAAATACCCTCCCCTCCGTAACTATTTTGGCCATATCAATACAATTGAGTTTTATACTTGTGTAGTTGTGCACGTCCATATTCATCTGAAAAGAGCTACTATAAGTCATAATCTGACCATTGTTTGATTGAATCATTATGCATTGTTGTTGTATGAGGTTTAGAATATAAAATAAGTGACATCGGGGAATGTGATATTTTGACATCAATGCACTAAAATAGGTGACATATGACATGTGATTTTTTAAAAATGGGTGACGTTCTGTGCTATCACCTATTCTAATCAGAAAACCACTAAAGGTGACATTCATCCCATTTAGGTTACATATCAGAAAGGAAACACTTAATAGGTGACATTCATTTTACTGGGGATGGGTAACTATGTCACCTTGTTGCATAAAATTTACATACTTGAATGTCACCTATACCCCATTTTTTAGTAGTGTTTTTTGTCGTCGTCATCTTGATATTCCGGATAGCAACTCGTTGCTCTGATGTTAGATAGATGTTAGTTTCTCTTCCTTAGACATCTCCACAGCCTAGTATTTATAGTACAAGATTTACCATTGTATGCATGTTGGAGGGTTGCGGTAGTTTATCTTCATCTTTTTTATGTAAGGTAAGTTCTGGAGGTAAAAAATATTTAAACCATACCACCATTTTTCTCCTGTGCGGTTTACATTTTTCATAGAACTTGCTGAACTGTACACTTTGTGAGAGTGACAGGAACTGAACAACTTTTTCGTGTATCGACCAGATGAATATGGGTGGGGGGCACATGGGTCTGAGAAGCAAGAAAGGACAAACCTATCATTGTCCACATGTTTACAAAGTGATTAAGGATCGGTTGGAAAAGGCCTACCCTGGGGTAGCATCCTGCATAGACATCATCAATTTGGTTGCTTAGTTGGGATGATGTCTCCTTCCAAGTAACATTACATTTTCTCTGATGATTGCTCAAACAATACAATGTAATTTTTAGCGCGTACTGGTTTCTCATTCCGCTAATTGTGATTGCTCGAATAATGAAGTTTGGGTTTTCAAAGTGAGGATGGGGAGGAGGGATTCTTGGCCTTTCACATGCCAAGGAACTTGCGGTCTCCCTTCGATAACTTCAAAATCCTCCATAGAACCTTTGGCAGTAAAGGGTTCAACGTGAATGATCTTGTTGCCTTGTCAGGTATGCTCACTTCTGCAAGATGAACTTCATTGGCAACAAGGAGCCCAACTACACCATGGAGGATAAGATGACTTTAAATAATGAAATTATAGAATTTGTTTATTAAATCATTTTTTTAAGCTTCAAAATTAAAAAATTCATAGGATTTGAGGATATTACAATCGGTAAGCATTCCAAGAATGTCGTCACTAAATCCATGTCATCCTATCACTGATGGAAATCACTAAACTAATTCTTATTACAAGTTCTTGCAAGACTCCATCAACATGAAGAGAAGGATAGCCAATTCATATGTTATGGGTGTAAGAACCCATCATGCTAAATGAGATTACTTAAGACATAAAATATGATCGATCACTAATGAACCACATAGAAACAAAGAGGGATAATTAATTGTGATTGTTCCAATACATTTTCTCTGATTATTGCTTAAACAATGTAGTTTCATTTTTAGTGCATATTAGTTTCTTATTCCGCTAATTGTGATTGCTCCAATAATGCAAATTACTACAGGTCTGAGAAGCAAGAAAGGCCAAACATGTTGTTGTCCACATGTTTACAATGGGATTAAGGATCAATGGGGGTAGTATCCTACACAGACATCGCCGGTTTGGCTGCTTAATTGGATGTTGTCTCCTTACAAGTAACATTACATTTTCTCTGATGATTGCTCAAACAATACGGTTTAATTATTAGAGCGTACTTGTTTCTCATTCTGCTAATTGTGATTGCTCGAATAATGAAGTTTGGGTTTCCAAAGTGAGGATGGGGAGGAGGGATTCTTGGTCTTTAACATGCCAAGGAACTTGTGTCTCCCTTCTACAACTTCAACATGCTCCATAGAACCTTTGGTAGTAAAGGGTTTGATGTGAATGATGTCATTTCCTTGTAAGGTATGCTCACTTCCACAGGCTGAACTTCATTGGCAACAAGGATGTAGATCCTTCAATGGAACCCAACTACACCATGGAGGATAAGATGACTTATGATAATGAAATTAGGGAGTTTGTTTATCAAATCATTTTTAAGCTTATATAATTTAAAAAATTCACATGATTTGAGGATATTATAGTTGGTGAGCATTCCAAGAAATTCCTTAATGTCATCACTAAAATTCATGATATCCTATCACTAATGGAAACCACTAAATTGATTCTTATTCCAAGTTCTTGCAAGACTTCATCAATAAGAAGAGAAGGATAGCCAATTCATATGTTATGGTTGTAAGAACCCATCACGCTAAATGAGATTACTCAAGACTTCAAATATGATCAATCACTAATTATCTACCTAGCAGAAAAAAGGGATAATTAATTGTGATTGCTCCAATACATTTTCTCTGATGATTGCTCAAACAATGTAGTTTCATGTGAAGTGCATGCTAGTTTCTCATTCTGCTAATTGTGATTTCTCCAATAATGCAAATTGAGTTTTCCAAGTGAAGATGGGGAGGAGGGATGCCATGGGTTCCTTGACCTTTATCATGCTAAGGAACTTACCGTCTCCCTTTGACAACTTCAACATCCTCCAGAAAACCTTAAGCAACAAAAGGACTCGACATGAATGATCTCGTTGCCTTGCCAGGTTTGCTCACTACACATACAACCTCTACGTTTATTCTTCCAAGGACAAAAAGGCTAAATGGTATGTCTATATATTTTAATTATTGTAATGGTATGATTCAGAACATAATTCTTAAAATGATATGTTTGCAAACCAACATCCTTCCTGGAGACGTATTGCTCTTTGAGATGGTAGTATGTCTGCTCAGGTGGCGCATTGCTCTCCGTAGGAGCAATAGATCTTCAACTGGGACACATTGTCCTATTTCGGGGACAATACGACAGCTGTCGGAATGTATTGCCTCTGGAGAGAGCAATGTGACCACGACACTAACACATTTGGACTAATGCATCGAGAGCCAAGAATTATTTCCTCATGGTGGGCCAATACGTCTACATTGAGGACTCTTTGATTGGTGATGTGTCTGCCCTCAGAATGTATTGTTGCCACACTATTCCCGATCATTGCCCCCAATAGATAAATGGTCATTGGGGGCCACGCCCGATGCCACGTGGGGGAAATACGTCCCCAATGGGGATGTCTTGCTGTCCTATAAATGGTGGATGAGATCAGCACCCCCAAAGAAACACAAAGCATTCTATTCTTCTCTTTTTCACTTTCTTACATTCTCAACTTCTCTCGTGTGCCCAGGAATCTAGGCAACTATAGGAGGATCTTCTAGCTGATTTTGGGGTGACCATTCTTCTATTCTCTAGTCAGGAATTTGCTTTTGTTCTTTTTTTTGGGTGACAATCTTCTTATCTTCTTTCTATGAGCGATGATTTTATTATCTTCTTTCACTGGAATTTTGATTCACAGGGAGATCTCAAGACTTGTGTTATTCTCTCTCTACATTCAATTATTTATTATTTTTAACTTTAAATTATCATTCAATCTTAAAAGTGAACTAATTTTATTACTGGAATGTTTAATTTCAAATTATAGAAAAAATGCATTACTATTCTAAAATTTGAATTATCATTTATTAAGTAGATGTTATGAATATAAATATAAATTTGTATAAATAAGTTTTCTTGAATTAAGTTTACTTTCTTACAATGATAGAAATATGACATCTAGTGCATGTTCACAAATTGTCAAGCGTTGATATGTTGGTCAATTTCTCTCTGAAGGCTGTTATTCTAGTCGATCTATTAGACCCATAAATATTACACTTCTGAATACTCTGACTAAATTCAAGTCAAATATTCATACAACACTTGGCATCAACTCCAACCACTTCTCTATCAATATATCCTATCTTTTTTCTAGAAAACATCATATTCTCATACAAGTTGACAATGATGATGCACTTAGAGGTTTGTTCTAACTTTCATCTAATGCCTATATTGATGTCTTTCTTAAAATATACCAATCCACCAATATTCTAGTTATAGTTACATGAGTCTGTTGAATCAATTTTAAATAAGCAATGGTGATATAAGTTCCACATCCAATCAACCACCAGAATTACCTCAAAATCCTATTATTGAGAATGAAAATAGTGGTTATGAGGTCGAGGAGGGGGAATAAAATGGTGAACAATAATTTGATTTATCAACTGAAACTATTGATGACCATGACATGAATGACCATGATAAAAATAGTTTGTTTATCCAACTTGTTTGTATCCATGACCAATGATGACCTTGGATTTTGGCTACTTGTTATGTGACAAAGTGGATTTTTGCATTATAATGATGTAATTACTATTTTTACCTCATTAAACTCAATCATTGTCCCAAATTAGTTTTCTTGGTTTCATAATCAATAGTGGTACTCAAATTTGAAATATGGTTAGCAATATGGACTTTACACACATTATAACACCCCAAATTGGTTTCATTCATCACTTTTTCCAAATAAAGTAAATTTGTCCATCCAACCTTATCCCTTGTTTCTCAAACATTTTCTAATGATTATATACTTTATTTTGAACCTATGATCCAAATTTAATTTCATTTGGACATCCCTACAATTTTCTATGAATTCTTGAAGTTAACATCTTAAAATCCCTTTTATTTACTTTTATTTGACCTTTTTCTAGGCTATGCCATGTCAGTAATTGAAGTCAAAGAGTCCCCGGACGATACCGCCCCTTGGATCAACCTTCCCACAGATCAGGGCCAGATCACATGGTTGGGAACTTGTCTTCAACCTCCCACTGATTGCGGGGAGGAATAAATGAAGACCCCAAAGTGGATCTCCCTCCTTTGACCCCTAGTTGAAAATATAAGTGAGCCAAAATCTTTCCCTCACAAATTCAAACTCAAAGAGACCTAATTTGACAAACTTTTGTGTACTTTGCGCCGCCAACAAGCCTTCTTTTCCCTCCAACTCTCACTTTGGCGCCTATGGCTGCAAGGAAGATCTCGATCTAGCCCAAAACCTAGTCCTAACACTATAAAATAAACCCCCCTAGATCCGCCGCCTCTCCACCAAGTGAACCCACCACTTTTCATGTTGTTTATTGGTCTCGAACACCCCCAAAACCCCACTTCTTCTCCCTGCCCCCCGGCGGCACCGCCGCACCAGCCCAGTTGGGCGTTCGGAGATCTCATGCTCTCTCCACCCTTTCTGATCATCGCCCCCTTCGCAGGACCCCGACGACCCCAACCGACACCCTCTCAGCCGCTATTAGGGACTCCTACTCCCAAAGGGCCTGATCTCCAGTGAGAAATGCAGGAGGAGAACTACCGCTCGGGCTCTATCTCACCGCCCTAGCCAAGCGATGGGGGGGGACCCAGGGCTTGTTGATGTGGATCGGGGACACGGTGGTCCACCGATCCAACTGCTAGCCCAAGCCTCCTTTCTGCTTGCTCGTGGGCTGAGGCTGGGCGTGGCCCTCTCTCCCCCTCATGTGTGGGCCCTCCAGTCTAGAAGAACCAGCATGGGAAGCATCCACCAAGAGCCTCCAAGCGACCGTTCGATCAGAATCTAAGCATCTAGATTATCTCAATCAAGGTATTTCTTGAAAAATACGTCAAAAATGCAACTTTTTTCCAAATATGGACTTCCAATATGTCATTTTGATAAGAAAAACCCAAGGAATCTACCAAAGATACTATCAAGGCCTAATATTGGATAGATTTCAATGTTTTACATAGATCTTGTTCTCTTGCTTATACTTTTGTCTAAATGACTCTACTATGTGATTAACCTTTGAAATCCCTGGTAAATTGATTCTAATGATGATCTTAAGACACAAAAATATAGACTTGAATCACTAGTGATCTAGATCTATTTACTTGATCCCATCTTGAATATAATCTCTATGAATACTGATTTATCTTGATATTGATGTTAATCTTGCAAAACACTTGATATAGTTTTGATTCATCAATCTGATCTTGATTTCCAATTATAATAAGTACCATGATGATAATTTAGAAATTGATGATGACTTGGATAATGATCATAAAATTAGGGTTTACACATATGATCCTAGAAAACCTAAGTAGGTCATCCATGCTTGAAATATTCTTGACACTTGAATAATGTTGGACATATTGAAATATTGATTATAAGTGAATGACCCAACCCTAAGGTTGACATAGGAAAGGGTAACCCTAATCTCAAATATTGAAACCTGATATTCTGAACATCATGATCTTGACCCTTGATCTAATCTTGATGATTTAGGATCTGACTCGAAGGGTTGACCTATTGATTCCCATATTGATTATACTCAAAATCCTCGGTGAAATGTACGCTATTATATAACTCCTTCTTTGATTGTATTGAAGATACTTTTATATATCTCTTGACTATATACCTGGCTATTTACTTGGATGAGATACTGTTCCCTATGATTAGTCTTCCATTTTTCTATACTATATTTTAAAAAACATGAAAACATAAATTGCATGCCCATTATGACTTCCCGTATATTGATAATGATGATGATGTTGATAATGTTGATAATGTTGATATTGGGTGCAAGCAACCCTCTCATTGAGAGGTGGGACTTTTACATTGGCTTCCTATGTTCCTATGGTTAAGAAGTAACCTAGTGACCTTCCCCATCGCGTGGGGGTAATAGTCACACAAAATATATAAGCATGCTTCTCAAATTACAGCATAATGGGAACTCGTAATAAAAGTCAAATTGCTTGAAAAACTTGTCGAATAAATGTTGGTTTTGGAAATTGCTTGTTATTCTTTTTAATATAAGTCCTGCCAAGTATACTATTTTGTTATAAATTGCTTTGCTTGATTTTGATAACATACTGTGCAATTGCATGATTGTGTCTTGATTTTCTTGATTTTAGGCAATACAAATGGAATACTGAATAAGATCGCTTCCGCACTCTACATACTCTGATGACAAAGATAAATTGGAAAAATCTCCATATTGTGTTAGTTTGTTCTTTTTATCTTTAGTTTTTGAGTTATTATTTTTTATTGTAGATGCCAGTGTGTTAGATCCTATCGGGCCACTCAGGGATGGGCGCTTCGACCCCTTTACCACTGTCTAGGTAGTGGGATTGGGATTGGGGTAAGAACGGTTTCGTGACAGTTGGTATCAGAGCCCTTACACACTCCCATATACTTTGAAGTAAATAATTTCTCAAGTATCTTACACCCAAAAACCCTAACGTCCATAATGGTGAAAATTGAGGTGTCTAGGCTCGGGGTCCTGACATAATTTCTCCTATCCATTTTCATGGTGGCTGAGATCCCCCGCTCTGCCTAGCCTTAATTGATCCAGAACTGGACCTAAAGTTTCTCTTGTGAAACCCTAGAGAGTCTTCTAGCATCTCATCACTTCTTTAAGGACTATCCTAAGCCACCCTTGTAGATGAAGATTAGGTAGTCTTCTCATCTCCTCATGTGGTCCTTTCTTGTGACCTTTTACCACATGATGTCTCGATTATGGGTAGCTTATGCATGGGAATAATGAATATCACTAAATTATGAAAGTTGATTAAGAAAATGATACCATGATCTGACCTTAATTTGAAAACTTGATTTTGATAAATTAAGCTTGAAATCAAATACTCATATATGACCCCTAATATCATGAACACTCAATTTTGACTATGTTTGAGGTTATGATATGGTGAAATAAGGATGACTTATACCTTATACCTTATTGTTGATAAGGTCCCTATTTGATTTAAGCCCATGTTGCCCTATTGTTCATTAAACCTCAAATATAGTTAAGCAAACTCGTATCCTATTTCATACATATCTTGACCATGTTATCAAGTGACTAAGCCTAAGACTCACAAAATCATGATGTAAGACCTATGATGCAAAAAGTAATTTTCCTATTGACCATTGATGCCTTTTTCAATATCAATTTTGATATGATGATTATGGGCTAGATTTTGCACTATTATGCTCTAATTCCTAAAATACCAAATTGAAATCCTCAATTTCCAAATTATATCACTACCTTCATCATGAAAGGAAAGGAATGCAAATATTAACTTGACTTTGTAAAATCTTGACATTATTTCCCTATTATGATCTTGAATTTTGATCTTATGACCTCGTAGAATATGATTTAATCATGGATACTCTCCCTATTTGAGTAGTCTCAATGGATAATGACTAATGTTAGTAATGTGTGAGATTGGTGTGGTAGTTGACTTGTGACTTCCCTAAACCTAGGTCACATCCCTATTATGACTACCTCTAAGTTTTCACCTTGTTGATTATTTAGAGTTTGGAAAGGTATTCCATTTCACCCTAATTGGATTGGTTGACCTAAGACTGATAGGTAAAACCCATGGTTGATACTCGATCTTGAATATTGATTTAATAATGACCTTGAAATATGATAATTTTGACTATAGCTTGTGGCTGACTTCCTAGATAGACTTAGGTCTAGATCATTCATCAACCTTGGATACCATGCTAATGAAATCTTGATATGTTGCTCGAATATGCTTGCATATTGTTGCTCAAAATTGAATATAGATGAGTGATCTCCCCTAAGGTCTAAATAGGAATCTAAACCCTAGCTTCAAAATTATGGACCTATAACTTTTGATGCTTAAAATCTAGACTCTTGATACTGATATATAATATTGTGACTCACGATTATCAAATCTCAATAATTATACAAATCCTATGATCACACGATTTGGATATTGAGATATATGACTAATGACTTTAAAATCCCAAATCATGAAATTTTAAAATGATGACTATATTGACTCTCTTGCTTTATGACTTAGGGTTTAGCTCTCATTAGGACTAGGGTGGGACCTTCTCATTGATTTTGAGCTCAAAATAATGATATTGAATATATGATGTTGTCTCAAAATATTGAAATATGAAATCTCAAATCATGGATGTATAACCCCACCTTGGCCAATGTAGAGTCTAAGACCCTGAGTTATTGGGATTGAAAGTCACCTTGTGCACTTGATTCAAGGACTCTATTTGATTGACCTAAAATATGATCCCTCCAAATTTTTTATCAATAGGATGTCCATATTTGTGAATCATACGATGACTTTGAATAGTATATGTGTTGACCTTGATACTCAATTGCTCGATGATTAAACAATGCTAGAACATAGTTGATTATGATATGGAACATGGAATTCCAATTATGATTACTGGACTGTTTGAACTTTGAGGATATAATTTTGATTATATAGTTGAGAATGTTCTAATATTTGAGGATATGATCTGGATTTAGGAAGTCCCAAATTTTGAGGATGTTTTTGAATTTGGGGACAAAATTCCTTTTTAAGGAGGGAAGGATGTGAAAAAGTGGATTTTCACATTATAATGATGTAATTACTATTTTGCCCTCATTAAACTCACTCATTGTGCTAAATTAATTTTCTTAGTTTCATAATCAATAGTGGTACTCAAATTTGAAATATGGTTAGCAATGTGGACTTTATACACATTATAACACCCCAAATTGGGTTCATTCATCACTTTGTCCAAATAAAGTAAATTTGTCCATCAAACCTTATACCTTGGTTCTCAAACTTTTTCTAATGATTATATACTTTATTTTGAACCTATGGTTCAAATTTCATTTCATTTGGACATCCCTACAATTTTCTATGAATTCTTGAAGTTAACACATTAAAATCCCTTTTATTTGCTTTTATTTGACCTTTTTCTAGGCTATGCCATGTCAACAATCGAAGGCAAAGGGTCCATGGATGATACCATCCCTTGGATCGACCTTCCCATGGATCAGGGCCAGATCACACGGTTGGGGACTTGTCTTCAACCTCCCGCTGATTCCGGGGAGGAATAAATGAAGACCCCAAAGCGGATCTCCCTGCTTTGACCCCTAGTTGAAAATCTAAGTGAGCCAAAATCTAGCCCTCACAAATTCGAACTCAAAGAGACCTAATTTGACTAGATTTTGTGCACCTTGTGCCGCCAACAAGCCTTATTTTCCCTCCAACTCTCACTTCGGCATCTATGGCTGTAAGGAAGATCTCAATCTAGCCCGAAACCTAGTCCTAACACTATAAAATAAACCCCCTAGATCCGACGCCTCTCCACCAAGTGTACCCACCACTTTTCATGTCGTTTCTTGGTCTCAAACACCCCCAAAACCATGCTTCTTCTCCCTGCTCCCCCAACGGCGCCGCCGCACCAGCCCAGTTGGGCGTTCGGAGATCTCACGCTCTCTCCACCCTTTCTTATCATCGCCCCCTTCACAGGACCCCGAAGACCCCAACCGGCACCCTCTCATTCGCTATCGGGGCCTCATACTCCCAAAGGGCCTGATCTCTGGTGATCAGTGTAGGAGGAGAACTTTCACTCGGGCTCTGTCTCGCTGCCCTGCCCAAGCGATGGGGGGGGCAAGGTCCATTGATGTGGCTCGGGGACACAGTGGTCCACCGATCCGAACGCTAGTCCAAGCCTCCTTTCTGCTTGCTCGTGGGCTGAGGCTAGGCACGGCCCTCTCTCCCCCTCATTTGTGGGCCCTCTAGTCCAGAAGGACCAGCAAGGCAAGCGTCACCCAAGAGCCTCCAAGCGACCGTTCAATCAGAATCTAAGCATCTAGATTATCTCAATCAAGGTAATTCTTGAAAAATACATCAAAAATGCATCTTTTATCCAAATATGGACTTCCAATATGTAATTTTGATCAGAAAAACCCAAGGAATATATTAAAAATACTTTTAAAGACTTATACTTGATAGATTTCAATATTATCCCTAGATCTTGTTCTCTTTCTTATACTTTTGTCCAAATGACTCTACCATGTGATTAACCTTTGAAATCCCTGGTTAATTGATTCTAATGATGATCTTGAGATACAAAAATATAGAATTGAATCACTAGTGATCTAGATCTATTTACTTGATCTAATATTGAATATAATCTCTATGAATACTGAGTTATCTTGATAGTGATGTTAATCTTACAAAACACTTGATATTGTTTTGATCCATCAATCTGATCTTGATTTCCAATTATATTAAGTACCATGATGATAATTTAAAAATTGATGATGACTTGGATAATGATCATAAAACTAGGATTCACACATATGATCCTAGAAAACCTAAGTAGGTCAATCACGCTTGAAATATTCTTGACACTTGAATAATGTTGGACATATTGAAATATTGATTTTAAGTGAATGACCCAACCCTAAAGTTGACATAGGAAAGTGTAACCCTAATCTTGAATATTGAAACCTGATATTATAAACATCATGATCCTGACCCTTGATCCAATCCTAATGATTTATGATCTAACTCGAAGAGTTCAAATCCTCAGTGAAATGTACACTATTATATAACTCCTCCTTGATTGTATTGAAGATACTTTTATGTATCTCTTAACTGTATACTTGGCTATTTACTTGGATGAGCTACTGTACCCTATGATTAGTCTTCCATTTTTCTATACTATATTTTGAAAAACATGAAAACATAAATTGCATGCCCATTATGACTTCCCGTATATTGATAATGATGATGATGTTGATAATGTTGATATTGGGTGCAAGCAACCCCCTCATTGAGAGGTGGGACTTGTACATTGGCTTCCTATGTCCCTATGGTGAGAAGGAGCCTTATGAACTTCCCCATCGCGTTGGGGTAATAGTCACACAAAATATATAGGCATTCTTCTCGAATTACAACATAATGGGAACTTGTAATAAAAGTCAAATTGCTTGAAAAACTTGTGGAATAAATGTTGGTTTTGCAAATGTCTTGTTATTCTTTTGAATATAAGTCCTGCCAAGTATACTATTTTGTTTTAAATCGCTTTGCTTGATTTTGATAGCGTACCTTGCAATTGTATGATTATGTCTTGATTTTCTTGATTTTAGGCAATACAAATGGAATACTGAATAAGATTGTTTCCGCACTCTATATACTCTGATGACAAAGATAAATTGTTGAATCTTTAGTTTTTGAGTTATTATTTTTTTATTGTATATGCCAGTGTATTAGATCCTATCAAGCCGCTCAAGGTCAGGTTCTTCAATCCCTTTACCACTGTCTAGGTAGTGGGATTGGGATTGGGGTAAGAACGGTTCCATGACATGTTAGTACAAAAGAGTAGGTGGCATGTGGAAGACAAACATTATAGAAAAAACCACACCTGTCAACTAAATGCTCTGAATCAAGACCATCACCAATGCACATCATCTTATATTGCTCATATGATAATGTCAATACTAGTGTCATGATTAGATATGTACACATGAGAAATTCGTGACAAGGTGAATGTTGAACTAAACCTACGCATCTTATATAAGAAGACATTTCTAGTGAGGAGGAAGGTTGTCTGTAAAATATTTGGAGATTAGGACTCCTCATGTAAAATATGTTGTTGTTCTTGATGACTCTATCAAAATATATTCCAGGAACTATAAATACCCACGTTGTGGATGATTAAACCCTAGAAACTCAAGGCACTAATAGATTCAAGCTGGTGTTTTAGGCATTCGACCCATATGATGCAATTTTGGTACATTGTTGGCCTGTTATTACTGTTGGTGGCACATTTCTTACCTAAAAATATTATGGCACACTTCTTGTTGTATGTGGGATAGATGCTAATAATGGTCCATTTGCACTCACTTTTTTCATGTCAAGGTAGAAAATAAGGACTCATGGGAGTGGTTCTTTGATTCTATACAAACATTAATTCCATCCATTCGACATCGCATAGATCTGTGTATTATACCTGATCGGATGAGTAGAATTTTTCCAGCAATTGAGACACTTGAATTTCATGATCTAATGGTTGATATACAAAACATAGAACCAATTGATATGAATTATTTGATAGTCCAAAAATCAATACTTTGGTCTCTCACATATGACAGAGGTTACAGGTATGGGTCATTGCCAAGCAATCATGTTGAAGTGATGAATGAAGTCTTAAAAGGTTCTAGAGCTTTAATAATACATGCACTAATTGCTTCCACATACTATCATATGTTACAATGTGGTTGGAGAGGCGTACTGGAAGCAGAAGTTCATACAAATATGGGAGAGAAATGGCCCATGAAGCTTCATCATACACTTTTTAGGGTCGATCAGGATGCAAGTAGATTGTAACATACTGAATCTCAGGGTCTTCCCTGCAATTTACCCATTCTTGAGCTTTTCTTTGCCTTTTAGTCCATTTGGACCTTTTCCATAAATTTCTCTTGTTTTATAATCATTTTTGGGCTCCTTGTGCATTTTGAGCACAAATTGATGTTGAAATCACTATTTACCCTCTTTTATGATAATTGAGGGGTGTTTGCACAAATAACCCACATTAAGTGATAAGTTAGGGTTAATGTTGTAATTTGGTCCTTAATGAGATTATATAGTAGATTATATTTATTTGGAGCTTTTTGGATAAATATATTATTAATAATATGTATTTGAGTTCATATATGTGTGTATTAACCTTTATTGTTTCTCTCTCCTCGAAATATGATTTTAGTTCATAATAATATGTTATTTTGTTAAGTAATGAGTATTTGTATCCTAATGTGTTTTATATCTCGAGATTAATCACATGTTTCTCATTATAAGCTTTTTCATATAATTCCTTGATTTTAACATATTATTATGCTCTTTTATGAGCTATGTATTTATTAATGGCCTTGTTATGCTTTAAACGAGATTTTAATTATATAGCATCGTTCTATATGTTATTATGAGCCTATGGTTAAATTTTGGTGTTGTTTGGAGTTGATTTGACCCCTCAAATCCTTTTTTAGCTTTTAATATAGTGTTATTACGTTTATTTCATTAATTTGATGTGAACGTTATAGTTCCGTTTATTTTGGCTGTCACGCGCCCGGTTCACCGTGGACCCGCCATCCGACGGTCAGAGTTGTTCCCCGCTCGATCCAACGGTTGCGAACCCGTCTCCTTCCTCCAGCCGTTTCGCGAGACTGGAGCAGACCCGACAGCTAGGTTTCTCCGCGTCTCTCTCTCTCCATTCTTCATCGTTTTTCGTGATTTCTTTTGCATTGGTTTCGTCTCGTCAAGACGCCTCTGACGAACCCTAACTCGTAGCCTACCTCACCGTTTTCGCGAAACGCCCAACTCACCTCTTTTCCTCTTCTCCTCCGCAAGGCACAGTAGAGCCTAGGGTTTGTCTCTGACCTATTTAAAGGGTCGTCGAGCACCCTTATGCCTCCACTTTTCTTCCTCCTCCATCAATTTCACCTCTCCATGCCCGAGCCACCCTGACCTACTCCGTTCTTCTTCTCCGGCGATCTCGGACTGCTGCTCGCCCCTCCGGCCACCTCACTACAATTACTTGAGTAGTAAGCATCACCGACCTACTCTCTACGTCTTCCAACTCCTCGTTTGTCTCGCGATGGCTCTGATCGATGGGTCCTATAGAGCTCCGGCAAGCTCCGCCGGCGCCATGCCTTTTCGGGTTCTGGTGCTCCTCCGACCTCAATACCGCCGCCGTTCGATTCGCCTTGTCTCCGCGATGATGCAGGAGTCTTCAATCGAAGCTTCCTTCGGGTTTTTCGATGGTTTTGGCTTCGTGTCCTCCTCCCCTGTTTCCGGCCATGTCGCGACCTGTTTTCTCTGCTCTTGAGCTCGCGACATCACTTCTTGTGAACCTTTGTGACCGCGAGACTCTGGGGAATTCGTCCCCGATCTCCGGTGGCAACAGCAGTGCCTCAGTGGCCATCGGGACCAGGTTGTCACGATTCCAGCGTGCTGCTCGAGCCATGGCTCGAAGCAGCAACATACCTGGAGGTGAGATGACCCTGGAGTCCCTCGCTGATTACATCGTTAGCTTTTTGATCGCAGGGGTATTTCCGTCTGTTCACCCCAGGTTTCGCTTCTCGCTTGCAAAGCAATAGATTCGTGCAATGACCGTTATGCCCTCATCGTTTCAATTGGTTTGTTTTAACGAGCAAGGGCAGTCTGGTCCTTTCCTCTAATATTTACATCAAGTTGCATTTTTATTTAAATATATGTCACGCTATAGTTTTCTTAATTTCTGATTGGTCGGATTTATTTAATCCATAGTAAATCGATCCTTTATCAGAAAAATATGAATAAATAGTCGTTGGAAAGGATTTTGATGTAGAATTTGATTTTGTGGTTTTTGAGAGATGATTATCAATGGTTTTCCGAAGTTTGCGTTGATTGGCATTTTTAATATGTAATTGTTTTAAAATACATAATTAATTCATTTTAACTCTGTTTTATATAATAATATATGTTTTCTTAATCCGGAGATTTTGAGTAATCGTTTGGACTTGGTTTTGAGCTCTAAATCGTAGTTTTGTAAAATTAGGGTTTTTCCTATGTTTATGTCTTTATATATATTAATACATGTGTTGTGTTTATAACTAGGATATATGGATGGTTTGCTATCTGTTTGGTGGATATGATGGTAATGTATATATCTAAGGTATGTGGATCCTATTTTAATTGTGGAATTTAAATGTGATGATAATGTGCAATACACCTACTCTCAGTTGGGCTTTTATCCAACGCCACCATTTATATTTGCTAGCCTTATTATCTTTTCTTATGCCTTGTTGGCTCCGTACTCACTTGATCATCTAAGTGCCTATGTTGGCCCTTATCAGAACGTTTAATATGTCTTAAATTGCCTTAGTTTACTGGTGGGTTTTATTCCCAACTGCTTGATGCAACTTCAGTTATACTTTTCAAATATTGCCAATTCATTTACTATTTTAAAGCATGATGTATTTTAGGCCAAATGACAATGTAGTGTACATGAGTACAAACCACCCATAGGGCACTGAGGTTTTAGTCCTCCTGCCGGGCACTGGGGTTTTAGTCCCCCTGTCATTTTATATATTAGGCACTGGGGTTTTAGTCCCCCTGCCACTGGTGAGGTCCGGTAGGTGCCTCACCCTACATTGAGATGACTTTGTGTCTTAATATATTCATGCTATGTGATTATTATTGTGGTTATTGATTATGACAGTTTACTCTCTCTTATTCATATACTTGCCTCATTTCTTTTGAAATCTCTTAGAGTAGAGAATCTTTTATATTGCAAAGCTTTTTATTATTATTTGTCCTATTCCTTTTTATTAACACATACCTTTTATCTTTCTCTTGCTGGATGACCCCAACCATCCAGGTTAGGGATCAGAGTGCGCATGGAAGCTTGGTGAACCTAAAGCTAAGGAATAGGATTAGAAGAATGGAATGTATAGCTTGAGTGATCATGCTTGCTTTTATGTTATATAGTTGTTTAGTTTGGAGACAATGTTGCATTAGTCTAAGTCTTCCTCTACCTAGATCCTTGTAGTTGCTTGTATAAAGTTGTACTCCCATTTGGGGAAATTTTATAATGTACTCTTTATACATTTTGAATAATGTCAAGATTTAATTCTTCCGCTGCCATACTTTTGGTGTTTTTGTTTATCATGTTTTTAGTAGAGACTTTTGGGTCTTTATAGCATGGTATCAGAGCATCAAGGTAGTCGGATTCTTGACTAGTTCAAAATTGTCTCCTAGATAGAACCCTTATCTTATATAGTTTCCCTTTACCAAGTTTTTCACCTTAGAGTTGACCTTTAAAGAATGTTTGATTTAGGATCATAATAATTTCTTATTAGAAATAAAATTTGTCAACTTTTTGGTGAATTGTTTATTGAGTAACTATTAGAGCAAGAAGTTGAAAGTGATGGTGTCTAGAAAGGGTCAGAGCTTGGGGGCTGGCAATATTTTCCTCCGCCCCACTAGCTTGGTCACGAGGACTCCTGAGCTCATATGACCTGGCCTGGCCTGATCTGAAACGGACAGCTCGAAATAGTCTACCTTTAGACATATTGCCTTATTGTTGAATAACCTTAGAATCCTTTATATGATGATTTGATTTCTTTTCTCAAACAAAAATCATCTTGTAATCCCTAAGTATCTTATATGAGCCTTAGATTTCCATGTTAGGGTTTAGTGTGCCCTATGTTACACCTTGAGTTGGAAGATAGAGTTTAGTAAGGCTTTTAATGTTGGATCTTATACCCTTAAAATAGTTTGACTTAGTCAACCCTTTGAGTGAAAAGGTAGTGTTAGTACCTTGTTAGGTTTTGGAGTTGTTGATTTCGAGGACGAAATCCTCTTTAGGGGGTTGGAGTCCCTCAATGCCTTGAAATCAAGTAACCTTAACTCCTTAGACATGGGAATAGAGAGCTTATGTGTTTAGAGTTTAATAAACCTAATATAATTGTAATTCATCTTGTTTTATAACTAATGGATAAGTCATGTAATCCTTATGCTTGAACCTTAATATACTCTTGATGCACATAATCATTAATTGTTCATATGTGGGTATACATAGTTTGGGTTAAGTCACCCTAATGGTAAAATGTGTATGGTAAAATACACCCTAAGGATGCTTTATCATGTTAGGGTCATGTTGACCTAAACCCTAGGATGTAATCATCTAGCCTTGACAACATATGTATATATATACCCTTCATGCCTTTCTTGACACATTAGTGACATTAGGTGTCATCTCATGGTATACCTTAATGCATGTAAATCACTTAATCATATGTGTGACCTAATTATCAACACATGTTAGGCATAGCACCTTGTTGACTAAAATATATCTCATTGATCATCTTATTGGTTTATGGATAAAATCAGTAATGAGATGATGAGTAATTAGATTCATATAATGTGAGGTTAATTCATAGTAATTAGTATTGTGAGAGAATATGATTAGTGATGTCATGGATATGAGTATGTTAGATGTTGTGACCATATGTTCCTTGGAGATAAGCCATATACCCTTAGACCTGTTATTAGGGTAATAATGGGTTGGATGATATTAGATGGCATAATTCCACATGATGTAGTTGTTGGGTAATAATGTTGAGTTATTTAAGTTTTTAACCTAATACATTAGTTGTTGTTGGGATTGGTTTAATATAGGTTGTAATGGCTTAGTAAACCCTAATTGTGCTTAAAACCCTTAATGAGGGAGATACCCATGATATACAGTTGAGATATAATTGTTTTGTAATAAAATATGGCACAAGTGTTAGTATAATAGATATGCTGCCTTTTCATGATAGAGTTTATGCATCAAGATGTTGGTTATGTTGAGTTTGATATAAGGCTATAGGTTTTGTGGAAACCTTAGTAACACCTGACTTATGTAGATTTATGTGGTACCCTAGATTAAGGGTTATAACCTAGTTGTTTATGGTTGGGATGTTACACACTCACCCTCTCTTTCCTCTTGTTGTGATTTCGGGGACGAAATCCTCTTTAAGGGGTGGTGTGCTGTAACATACTGAATCTCAGGGTCTTCCCTGCAATTTACCCATTCTTGAGCTTTTCTTTGCCTTTTAGTCCATTTGGACCTTTTCCATAAATTTCTCTTGTTTTATAATCATTTTTGGGCTCCTTGTGCATTTTGAGCACAATTTGATGTTGAAATCACTATTTACCCTCTTTTATGATAATTGAGGGGTGTTTGCACAAATAACCCACATTAAGTGATAAGTTAGGGTTAATGTTGTAATTTGGTCCTTAATGAGATTATATAGTAGATTATATTTATTTGGAGCTTTTTGGATAAATATATTATTAATAATATGTATTTGAGTTCATATATGTGTGTATTAACCTTTATTGTTTCTCTCTCCTCGAAATATGATTTTAGTTCATAATAATATGTTATTTTGTTAAGTAATGAGTATTTGTATCCTAATGTGTTTTATATCTCGAGATTAATCACATGTTTCTCATTATAAGCTTTTTCATATAATTCCTTGATTTTAACATATTATTATGCTCTTTTATGAGCTATGTATTTATTAATGGCCTTGTTATGCTTTAAACGAGATTTTAATTATATAGCATCGTTCTATATGTTATTATGAGCCTATGGTTAAATTTTGGTGTTGTTTGGAGTTGATTTGACCCCTCAAATCCTTTTTTAGCTTTTAATATAGTGTTATTACGTTTATTTCATTAATTTGATGTGAACGTTATAGTTCCGTTTATTTTGGCTGTCACGCGCCCGGTTCACCGTGGACCCGCCATCCGACGGTCAGAGTTGTTCCCCGCTCGATCCAACGGTTGCGAACCCGTCTCCTTCCTCCAGCCGTTTCGCGAGACTGGAGCAGACCCGACAGCTAGGTTTCTCCGCGTCTCTCTCTCTCCATTCTTCACCGTTTTTCGTGATTTCTTTTGCATTGGTTTCGTCTCGTCAAGACGCCTCTGACGAACCCTAACTCGTAGCCTACCTCACCGTTTTCGCGAAACGCCCAACTCACCTCTTTTCCTCTTCTCCTCCGCAAGGCACAGTAGAGCCTAGGGTTTGTCTCCGACCTATTTAAAGGGTCGTCGAGCACCCTTATGCCTCCACTTTTCTTCCTCCTCCATCAATTTCACCTCTCCATGCCCGAGCCACCCTGACCTACTCCGTTCTTCTTCTCCGGCGATCTCGGACTGCTGCTCGCCCCTCCGGCCACCTCACTACAATTACTTGAGTAGTAAGCATCACCGACCTACCCTCTACGTCTTCCAACTCCTCGTTTGTCTCGCGATGGCTCTGATCGATGGGTCCTATAGAGCTCCGGCAAGCTCCGCCGGCGCCATGCCTTTTCGGGTTCTGGTGCTCCTCCGACCTCAATACCGCCGCCGTTCGATTCGCCTTGTCTCCGCGATGATGCAGGAGTCTTCAATCGAAGCTTCCTTCGGGTTTTTCGATGGTTTTGGCTTCGTGTCCTCCTCCCCTGTTTCCGGCCATGTCGCGACCTGTTTTCTCTGCTCTTGAGCTCGCGACATCACTTCTTGTGAACCTTTGTGACCGCGAGACTCTGGGGAATTCGTCCCCGATCTCCGGTGGCAACAGCAGTGCCTCAGTGGCCATCGGGACCAGGTTGTCACGATTCCAGCGTGCTGCTCGAGCCATGGCTCGAAGCAGCAACATACCTGGAGGTGAGATGACCCTGGAGTCCCTCGCTGATTACATCGTTAGCTTTTTGATCGCAGGGGTATTTCCGTCTGTTCACCCCAGGTTTCGCTTCTCGCTTGCAAAGCAATAGATTCGTGCAATGACCGTTATGCCCTCATCGTTTCAATTGGTTTGTTTTAACGAGCAAGGGCAGTCTGGTCCTTTCCTCTAATATTTACATCAAGTTGCATTTTTATTTAAATATATGTCACGCTATAGTTTTCTTAATTTCTGATTGGTCAGATTTATTTAATCCATAGTAAATCGATCCTTTATCAGAAAAATATGAATAAATAGTCGTTGGAAAGGATTTTGATGTAGAATTTGATTTTGTGGTTTTTGAGAGATGATTATCAATGGTTTTCCGAAGTTTGCGTTGATTGGCATTTTTAATATGTAATTGTTTTAAAATACATAATTAATTCATTTTAACTCTGTTTTATATAATAATATATGTTTTCTTAATCCGGAGATTTTGAGTAATCGTTTGGACTTGGTTTTGAGCTCTAAATTGTAGTTTTGTAAAATTAGGGTTTTTCCTATGTTTATGTCTTTATATATATTAATACATGTGTTGTGTTTATAACTAGGATATATGGATGGTTTGCTATCTGTTTGGTGGATATGATGGTAATGTATATATCTAAGGTATGTGGATCCTATTTTAATTGTGGAATTTAAATGTGATGATAATGTGCAATACACCTACTCTCAGTTGGGCTTTTATCCAACGCCACCATTTATATTTGCTAGCCTTATTATCTTTTCTTATGCCTTGTTGGCTCCGTACTCACTTGATCATCTAAGTGCCTATGTTGGCCCTTATCAGAACGTTTAATATGTCTTAAATTGCCTTAGTTTACTGGTGGGTTTTATTCCCAACTGCTTGATGCAACTTCAGTTATACTTTTCAAATATTGCCAATTCATTTACTATTTTAAAGCATGATGTATTTTAGGCCAAATGACAATGTAGTGTACATGAGTACAAACCACCCATAGGGCACTGAGGTTTTAGTCCTCCTGCCGGGCACTGGGGTTTTAGTCCCCCTGTCATTTTATATATTAGGCACTGGGGTTTTAGTCCCCCTGCCACTGGTGAGGTCCGGTAGGTGCCTCACCCTACATTGAGATGACTTTGTGTCTTAATATATTCATGCTATGTGATTATTATTGTGGTTATTGATTATGACAGTTTACTCTCTCTTATTCATATACTTGCCTCATTTCTTTTGAAATCTCTTAGAGTAGAGAATCTTTTATATTGCAAAGCTTTTTATTATTATTTGTCCTATTCCTTTTTATTAACACATACCTTTTATCTTTCTCTTGCTGGATGACCCCAACCATCCAGGTTAGGGATCAGAGTGCGCATGGAAGCTTGGTGAACCTAAAGCTAAGGAATAGGATTAGAAGAATGGAATGTATAGCTTGAGTGATCATGCTTGCTTTTATGTTATATAGTTGTTTAGTTTGGAGACAATGTTGCATTAGTCTAAGTCTTCCTCTACCTAGATCCTTGTAGTTGCTTGTATAAAGTTGTACTCCCATTTGGGGAAATTTTATAATGTACTCTTTATACATTTTGAATAATGTCAAGATTTAATTCTTCCGCTGCCATACTTTTGGTGTTTTTGTTTATCATGTTTTTAGTAGAGACTTTTGGGTCTTTACATAGATTGAGAGTAACACTCCACGTGAATGATAATGAGTGGCTCATTGATTACATGGAAGGACAAAATTTTAAGTCAAAGTGCGATCAAATGGTGCTTGTGAATGCAGTTGTGGTTTTCCACAACAGCGGCATATATCATTTTGTCATGTTTGGGTAGCTACAAAAACCTTCAAATATGAATGTGACAGACTTGTGAGCCCATATTTGACAAATGCTTCTTATTTGAATGAATAAAGAACTAAATTTCATGGTATTCTCGACAAGTGGTATTGGCCTCCATTTGATGAAACCAGAGGCATTAAACCAAAGAAAAAAGGAATGCATCAACCAGGGATGTTGATCCAAATCAATAAACATATCATTGGCATAAGTGTGGAAGAAAGGGTCATAACAGACACACTTATCCTAATGTAATGTTATGTCAAGTCAAGTAAAAACATTTCCAATTCTCATGTAATGTTTGAATTTCAATTTAGTCAAGTCATGTAATGTTTGAACTTCAATTTTGTCAAGCCGTGTAACGTTTGAACTTTTCACCATGTAATGTTTGAACTTTAGTTGAGTCAAGTCATGTAGTTTTTGAACTTTTCAACATGTAATGTTTGAATGTCAGTTTAGTCAATTCATGTAATATTTCTTATTTCAATTTAGTTAAGTAATTTAATGTTGGAACTTCTGAGATAATGTAATCTTTTGTTTCTTGTTGAAATTTTCAATTAATGTAATGTTTGCACCTTTCATAGATATGGCTCATAGAGAAGTATGACTCTCCCAACACCACTTCATGTTGTTAGGTTGGATTGTTACTGACAAGGGTGTTTTGCAAAACATTTCTTTAGCCAATTTTGGGCTTGTTAATCAGCTACAACCTATCCACCTAGATTGTAATTTGATCACTACCCAAGTAAACCTTTGGGACAAGGCTAGCAACAATTAAGTTATCATTTTTTGAGACGATTGTCACACTTTAGGATGTCGTAGTTCTTATAGGTCTTAGGATTCCTAGGCCACCGGTTATAGCCACATATCTTATAGGCAGAAATGAGGGGAAATTTTCTTCATGGCCTCACCATTGTGAGAATTACTTGGGAGGTGCACCAGATGGGATGTCTAAGGGTCACATTCATCTTACTTGGTTGCATGACAACTTTATTGGGATGGGTTTCACCTTTGGATATGAAGAAAATCAAAGAGAAACTAGGATAAGTTATACTAGAGCATATCTCCTATGCTTTTTAGGTAGTTACCTTATTCTAGATAGTATGGGGACAAGGTTCATGTACGATACCTCCCCCTTGTTACTAACTATGCAAGTTGTAACACTCTATCTTGGGGACCTACAACTCTAGCATACTTGTATAGTGAGTTGTACAAGGCTACTACCCATTCTAAGAAAATGGCCCACTTGTCTGGTTGTATATGTCTATTGTAAATGTGGTGTTGTGAGAGGTTAGGAATGGAATGCCCATGATCATAGGTTATGAACTGGGGGCAGTGGCCTGAAGATGTTCCATTGGGTTACAGGTAAAGATCTACAATTTTTTTTTAATTTAATGCACTCATCTTGTAATTTTAATTAACACCTATTTCAATTTAGTAGGTGGCTTAATTGATCAAAAGACTAAGAATATGAGAGGATTTTTCAAGTTTAATGATTCCACCTTTGACTAGATTTGTAACATACTATAATCTAGAACCAAAGTTTAAAACCCTCTTTTTCTAAGACCCCTTTTGATTATGTTCATGTCCACAAAATTTTTTTTTACTAAATTTGATTAGAGTCGAATAATCACATGTTTCATCCCATCATTTAACATAGGAAGTTAAAGATAAAAGAACCATACACCCATAAGATTCATAGTGTGAATATACAAAATAATAGCCTTGGCTATATTTTGACACTATAGAATATTCCTAGGAGTATAAGGGGAAATAAATTTAATATTGGTAAACTATAGTGTTGCAATTTATTAATTAAGCATGTTAATTTCCTTAAGTGAATTCTTAACACGCAATTAAGGAAATGTGTTATGAGTATTTCTAAAACTTAAAATTAAAATCAATTTCAGGGTACCCTAATTAGCCTACTTGCAAAATTTTAATTGAATCTGACTTTATTTGACCACTTAATCAATTGAATTAGGATAATGCACTTAACCACTTTGACCTTTCATTTAAAACTATGGGCATTGGTGTAACACTTATGTGCATTATCATTTTAAGGTAACGTGTTCAACATTGTCCCTCTTAGAAATGACAACATCAGGTTGCAACCAGCGGCCGTCTCCCTTGACCGTGGACCACCTTCAATTCCTCTTCTCTCCTCCTCTTATCCTTTGCTTCCTATCCTCTAAAGTAGCCATCGATCTCCATGCATAAGGTTTCTTAGATCAAATCCCAACCTGAAAAATGTGTAGAATTGTTCAACAATCAATATAACTGATACCCTATCCAACCATGGTGCCAGTAGATGATCTTAACCATACCATTAAGATCACAAAATTTCTACAGGCTACATAGGATCTTAATCTCTCCACCTCGACACCAAAGGAGGATCCTAGTGTGATGATGAAACATGTATGACATTTCTAATCCTAGGTACTCCTCAACATGACGAAAGAGTGAATTCCAGGAGGTTTGTCAACATCTGCAACCGAACTTTGTTCATACTTGTCAATCCAACCTACTAACTCCTACAAACTGCTTACCACTTTTGCTACCTCGATATGGAGATCCAAAAACTGAAGAAAATAATGGTTAGACACACATTACATATATCGATCTGCTGGTGAGTTACCATAATCTCCTATTTATATAATTTATATTAAGATACTAGTAATGAATAATAAAGGTGTTTACACTACCTAAATTGAGTTATCCAAAAGCCTATATGATGTTAGAAAGTTGTGTATGTTTGTTAGCACAGTACTATGAATTTCAAGTAGATGGACCTATACTAACTATATAGGTTCCCCACTTCTCAAATAATGGTCATACATGCATGCATATTTGACTAAGTATATGTAAGCTTGTTATATGTAATATTGTAAATCAACATTTTATATATCTTATCATCTAAGTGTGGAAGAGTAACTAAAACATATGCACTGGGTAGGAGAACGAACATTGGTTCTATGAGTTAAGATGAGTAGTTTGATTATGACTCTATTAATGCAAAGAAGAAACTATTGAATCCTAATGGAATTCTATAACAACCATGATTACATGATAATTAAGGGCATGATAGTAACCTCACATAACAATAAATTAAGATTTGTAAAGCCAATGGATCAATACCTTATTGGAAAACTAAAAACCCTCGATTTTGGTGGAGTAAAGGAGTCATTTGAAATTAATGAACATATAATCTAATCCACCATGTCATAGTTCCGATCTAGATGGTACTGCATATTGGACCCTATACTCACCTAATAAGATTAAAATCATAAACCCTAACATGACATTAGATGATCCGGTGTAGGGTAAGAGTAACATAAAAATATAACAGGAATGAATATGTTCACTTTGTCTTGGATAACATACATGATGTGTTCCTAGGATGAATACTCAGACTTTGGGGACCAAGCTTTCAATTGGGTTAACCATTAGACTTGAATACCAAGTATGTACTCCTCCCTATTTAAAATTGGGTACTATATGACTAAATTTTCCCATAATGAGGTAACTTTTTCAATACTTTCTCTTATTCCAGTTGTTGGACAAACTATATACTCTAAATTGGACTTATTGTCATTCTTTTAAAATTCCTACTATCACATTGGATCGGGTCAATGACCCTACTTGTTATTTTGTTTGGATTTGAAAATATGATTGATGACTGATATCATATATTGCCACTCTATTTATGCATGTTGATAATTTAGCTAGATATCTATTGTATGGTGCATGAGCACAACAATCAGGGTGCACTAATTCTGCCTAGGGTGAGCTATTTCCACCTCTTTTTATATATAGGGGCACACTATTTATTCCTATGTGTGCTAGTCCACCAATTTTTGAGACCAAAGATCCAATGGTGTCTTGGTCATACTTTAGCTATTTAGTCTAATGATATGTGCATGTGAATGATTATGATTGTTGTGATATTGCGGATGTTAATGGCAAGATGTGTTCTCTTAATTTTTTAATTATTTTGCCTCATTCTTTTAGAAATTCCTTCTCTTGTTACTTCTCATTGAAACTTACCTACCTTTAATGGCCCCCTCTTTGACGAGAACATCTTACTTTACTTTTGAAATAAATAATGAACCTGTTAATTTTCTAATGTACGTACTTAGCTTTTGCCGACTCATACTCTTTTGTTTCCTTTTTTTTAGTGTTCCCTCCACCCAGGTATAGGTGTTTTGAGGACCAACACTCAGGATGCTTGTAAGCTCATTGGTGAACTTAAGGACAGCTTGAGATAGCCTTGTTACCCTCTACATATGGGCTTATGTGTATATAGATGTAACATTTGCATTTTATGTACCACCCTTAGGGTGAGAAAGTTTTGTACATGGACATATTTTGTAACTTTGCAAATAGTTATATTTTTCACTGCTTAAATATTTCATGGATTTGTTTGTACCATTGAGTGGGCCCACTATCAGGTCCCACTCCTTACATAATGGTATTAGAGCCTATGCAGTCAGTAACTTACTATTTCAAGTTATCCTAGATTGTTCCTTAGTAGTTAGACGTTTTAGGGGTTTTTGTGTTACCTAAACCTAAATTGTGTTTACCAATTAGGGTTTCACCCCCTATCCAATTTGGTAGTATATATGCATACCAAACAGAGTATGTGGATGACCTAGTTTTGGGTAAACTCTTATCAATCCCACCCTCTCTTTGTTAGTATAACTTTCTATACAAGAAGTTTGATTCTCCTAGACATTATCCTCTACCTC
Source organism: Alisma plantago-aquatica (assembly GCA_963693085.1). Classification (NCBI taxonomy): domain Eukaryota; kingdom Viridiplantae; phylum Streptophyta; class Magnoliopsida; order Alismatales; family Alismataceae; genus Alisma; species Alisma plantago-aquatica. The sequence continues at coordinate 883,656,155 of OY856409.1, forward strand.
CCACCTTAGGGAAGGGAAACTCATCTACTATAGAGAGTAGGTTGACTTGATCTCACATAATTGTGTGTAACCCTAGTACATGTCATTAACTATTTTTCTTTTGTTGTTTCCTAGTATGCCTATGATACACACATTATGTGGACTAAGCATGAATGGATACAAACTTAGAATATCGACATGACTTTTAGATTTTGAAATGTTCTATGATATTACATGGAGATATGAATTAGATCTTCAAGGTTAGGAAAGTCTTCCCTACAACATGGAGTTATCTCAACATAGTTTTCTTGAGAATAGCCATCTAAGGGTTGGATGCTATCCTAGCTAAACTTGCAAATATCTCATAAATGAAGGTTTTTTGAAGGAAGATATATGTTTTAACTAATGACCCCAGGGATTTCACCCCTCACATACCCATAAGGTAGGAATTATGATTTTTTTTCCTTTTCCTATAAAGGAATGATCATGTAGCTGGATCACATAATAAAACTTTGTACCGTGTTATTTTTCCTCGAGCACATGTGGTGACACATTCCTAGTTGAAAACTATAGTGGATACCCTTTTTTGAATCTTTGGATGTACCCGACACTGAGGTTCTTTTAGGTAGGTATATCTTGGGTTGATCCTTAAAGAGTTGACTACTCTCTCGTCTCCACAATGAAAGTAGTTTACCTGATAAGTGAAATGAGGACCAGTTTGACTATCTAATTCACATAGACTGATAATGACACCATGGATGTAAACCAACTAGGGAAGTAGAAACCCTAATCTCTTCTTATTATGGCTACACAATCTTATAAATAAATGATGTTTTGGGATCTAATGGCCTGAGTCATGACTAAGAGAATGGTGGAATAATAGAGGTTGTGCCTAGTAGTAACTACTAGAAGTTAACTACATGCTAGAAGAAACAGGTATCCCCTCATCTAGAGTTTGGATATGCTTGTTGTATTCCTTGATGATATGTGTGGAGAAGCCTCTTTTTCAAAGAGGACATGATGTTAGGGGTATTACTATAAGTTATATGTGGTAGAATGTGGTCAAACTTGGTTCTCGGATTGATTTTGGCACCATTTGGATTTCCATCACAAGGTTTTCATCATCAAAGTTATTTTCATTATTAAATTATATTTATAATAAAATTTTTTTCTGATTTCATGGATGATTTTGGAACCAAGTCACCACCATAAGGGATTTGTTGTAGTAGATAGGTAATTTAGCGTAGAAATCTTTGAATTGCATGCTCACTTTGACCCTAGGCATAAGTATGATATAGGATTTAAGAGGAAGAAGAACAAAAATAACAGTTGAATCTAGCCGGCTACGTGCTTGACTCTTTGTATGGTTAGATAGGTCCTTTTAAAGGGTGGAGGCTCGACCACTTGGTTCTATAACTTAATTTAATGAATAGTTAAAATCAATGGTTTTTAGCATTGGGAAGTTTATATGAAAAGGATACAAAATATCATAATAGTAGGATGGAGAGACCCCCTTAACCACGTAGGTAACCATTGATAATTAAAAAATGTTAAGATAATCCTCAATCTAATTGTAAACTTCCTAAAATAGTACACGATATGAGAAGATAATAAGATGTGATGAATTGAGTAGTATAAATTCTTGTTGGGCTCTTTGTGATGTGAGTATGTTATGGTAGGACTCACTAAAATAACTTTACTAGTGACTTAGAAACTTATAATTGGATTGAAAATTTTAGCTTAGTATATTGAGCTGTAATTGTGTGGATTTCGGGGACAAAATCCTCTTTAAGGGGTGGTGTGTTGTAACATAATGGAATCCAAAACCAAAGTTTAAAACCCTCTTTTCTAAGATCCCTTTCAATTATGTTTCTTTTCACAAAACAAAAATTAATTTACTAAATTTGATTAGAGTCAAATAATCACATGTTTCATCAATTCAATTAACATAGGGAGTTAAAGATTAAATAACCATACACCCATAAGATTCATAGTGTGAATATACAAAATAATATCCTTGGCTACAGTTTGACACAATAAAATATTCTTAGGAGTATAAGGAGAAATAAATTTGAATATTGATAAACTATAGTGTTGCAATTTATTAATTAAGCATGTTAATTTCCTTAAGTGAATTACTAACACCCCAATTAAGAAAATATGTTATGAATATTTCTAAAACATAAAATAGAAGTTAAAATCAGTTTTAGGGTACCCTAATTAGCCTACTTGCAAATTTTTAATTGAATGTGACTTTATTTGACCACTTAATTAGTTGAATTAGGATTAGAAGAGATATTGGACTTAACCACTTTGACCTTTCATTTAAAACTATTGTCATTAGCATAACGCTCCAGTGCATTACAATTGTTCAAGTAACACATTCCACGTTCTCCCTCTTACAAATGACGACGTCAGATTGTAACCGGCGTCCGTCACCCTTGATCGTGGACCACCTTCAACATCTCTTCTCTACCTCCTCATATCCTTTGCTTCCTATCCTCTACAGTAGCCATTGATATCCATACATAATGTTTATTAGATCAAATCCCAACCTGAGCATTCTGTCAAAAGGTTCACAATCAATAACCTTGATACCCTATCCAACCACAGTGCTAGTAGATAATCTTAACCATACCTTTCAGATCACAAAATTTCTACAGGCTACATATGATCTTAATCTCTTTAACCTCAATACCAAAGGAGGATCCTAGTGTGGTGATGAAACAAGTACTATAGTTCTGATCCTACATACTCCTCAACATGATGAAATAGTGCAATCTAGGAGGATTGTCAACATTTGTAATCGAACTTTGTTCATACATGTAAATCCAACATGCTAACTCCTAGAAACTAACCACTTGTGCTACCTCAATATGGAGAACCAACAACTCAGGAAAATAATGGCTAGACACACAGTACATGGATATGGATCTGTTGGTGAGTTACCATAATCTCATATTTATATAATTTATATATAGATGCTAGTAAAGAATAATAAAGGTGTTTACACTACCTAAATTGAGTTGTCCAAAATACTATATGATGTTAGAATGTTGTGTATGTATGTTATCACGGTACTACAAATTTCAAGTAGATGGACCTATACTAACTATATAGGTTCCCCACTTCTCAAATAATGGTCATACATGCATGCATATTTGACTAAGTACATGTAAGCTTGTTATATGTAAGATTGTAAATCAATGTTTTTATACACCTTATCATCTAAGTGTAGAAGAGTAACTAAAACATATGCACTGGGTAGGAGAAAGAACATAGGTTCTATGAGTTAATATGAGTAGTTTGATTATGACTCTATAAATGCAAAGAACAAACTACTGAATCCTAATGGAATTCTATAACAACCATTTTTACATGATAATTAAGGGCATGATGGTAACCTCGCATAATGAGAAATTAAGATTTGTAAAGCTAATGGATCAATACCTTAATGCAAATCTACAAACCCTATATTTTGGTGGAGTAAATGATTCATTCGAAACTAAATGAACATATGATCTAATCCACCATGTTATAGTTCCCATCTAGATGGTACTGCATATTGGACCCTATACTCACCTAATAAGATCAAAATCATAAACCATAACATGACATTAGATGGTCAGGAATAGGGTAAGAGTAACATAAAAATATAATAGGAATGTATATGTTTAGTTTGTCTTGGAAAACATACATGATGTGTTCCTAGGATGAATACTCAGACTTTTGGGACCAAGATTTCAATTGGGTTAACCATTAGACTTGAATGCTAGGTATGTACTGCTCCCTATTTCTAACTGGGCTTTATATGACTAAATTTTCCCATAATGAGGCAACTTTTGCAATACTTGCTCTTATTCCAATTGTTGGAAAAACTGTATACTCTTAATTGGACTTATTGTTATTCTTTTAAAATTTCTATTATCATGATCGATTGGGTCAATGACCCTACTTGCTATTTTGTTTGGATTTGAAAATATGATTAACGACTTATATCATATCTTGCGACTCTATTTATGCATGTTGATTATTTAGATAGATATATATTGTATGGTGCATGAGCACAGCCATTAGGGTGCACTATTTCCACCGGGGGTGCTCTATTTCCACCTCTCTTTATACAGGGGCACGCTATTTCCACCCATGGTGTGCTATTCCACCCATTTTTTTAGATAAAAGATCCAGTGTTGTCTTTGTCATACTTTAGTTATTTAGTCTAAATATATATGCATGTGAATAATTATGATTTTTGTGATATTGTGGATGTTAATGGCAACATGTTCTCTCTCAATTGTTTAATTATATTGCCTCATTCTTTTGGAAATTCTTTCTCTTGTTACTTCTCATTGAAACATACCTAGGTTTAAGGGCCCCCTCTTTGACCAGAACATCTTACTTTACTTTTGAAATAAATAATACCCTGCTAATTTTCTAATGTACATACTCAACTTTTGCTGACTCGTACACTTCGTTTTCCTTTTTTTGGGTGTTCCCTCCACCCAGGTATAGGTTCTTTAAGGACCAATAATCTGGATGCTCGTGAGCTCATTGGTGAACTTAAGGACAACTTGAGATAGCCTTGTTACCCTCTGCATATGGGCTTATGTATATATAGATGTAACATTTTCATTTTATGTACCACCATTAGGGTGAGAAATCGTTGTACATGGACATATTTTGTAACTTTGCAAGTAGTTATGTTTTTCATTTCTTAAATATTTCTTGGCTTTGTTTGTACCATTGAGTGGGCCCACTATCGGGTCCCACTCCTTACAAGATTTTTCCCTCTCAGGTATAATTTACTTCTAATAATTTATTATATTCTAACGTGATGGAAAATATCTAGATTTTTTATGTGATATATGCTATATATCTGAATAACATACATAGTTAACTCCTTACACTGAGGATATTGTACAGAGACTTCCAGCACTATGTCGAGAGGGTCGTGATATTTAGTTGGTCTAAGTGCGTCTAGTGTGCTACATAGTAGTAGAGTGGAATCTCCCAAACAAGGTGCTTGAAAAATTCAGATTTGTTCAAGTACAACCAATTTTTTCCTTGCCGCATCTTAGTATAATATATGGGAGAGGCCATGCTGTTGAGGATTGGTTGCATCACTACAAGGCAGAGGTGCAACTGTGCACAATAGATGTGAGATTCTAGTTCCTCCTCCACTAGCAGGGAAAATCTTCAGTCCACAAGCGCACTATGTATGCTATCATCCATAATATGTAGTGGGCCCTCCAGCTCAGCCTCTAACCACATACTATCCAAGCAAGTACCAACATCAAAAATTTGTGAGTATAATTAATTTTTTTACATTTGTTATTATTTTTATTATATGTCATTGGTCTTCCACATAGTTTGTTTGAATAGGTAGAATCACATGTACGAATCCGAGCAGATTGTACAACATTCCCCTACACATACTAGAGATGATATCTACAACATCCAGGGGAGCTACTTTGAGAGTCTTCCTGACTATGCTCACCCATAAAATCCCATTCCCACTCTTAATCATACCACTGGTCCTGATCCTAAGCCCACTCCTACTCATACATGTACCACTCATCCTGAGCCCATTCCCACTACTACTAATCCCACTCCCACTACTAAATTCATGGGATGGGCATAGACAAGATCGTACGTTTCTGGAGTTGGAAGATGTATTTCATACATCACCCCACCTCCTCCACTGCAAATCTACTATGGATAAGGTCCTTATTCTATTTCATACACTCCAGTCCCACTACTAGTTATTCACGAGAGTCGACCATAATCTTATGTTACATACTCACCAACTTTGTTTGATTACAAGTTTTGCACCCCACCTGAGACCCCACATCCTAATTTTCATAGATGCCTCACCCCACCACCTTTCCATTTCTATCATAGATCTCATCATCCTACTTCTACACAGTTGTCACCCATTAAGGCGTCTCTACAAGAGATTCAGTAATATCCTCAATTTTGTGAAACTAAATTTATTAAATATAAGGCATGAATCAACAAATATATTCCTAATGATTTTATTGGTGGATAACATATTGAAGTCATCTCTATGGAATGGGTGCAACCCATGGCTAATATAAAGGTCTATGAAACGATTTCCTTTGCAAATATGTCCTTGTGCTACAAGTTGAAGAAATAAGAGATTTGGTGCATAAATAAATAATAATGACTTTATGAATTATTAGATAATAAGAATATGACATGATATGCAAGATTATAAGAGAAAATATGATACATGGTATTTTGGATAATTAAAGGAATAATTATCAAGACAAGAGTGGCGACATAATTTTTGAGGCATCATCTCAATTTAACCTTTGTATACTTGAAAATAATAATGAAAAGGAAGAAAATTCTAGAGGTTGGAAGAAAAAGGATATTCCATGGTACAATGGTATTATTTTTAAATAATGTTTTAAAATAGCAAGTTTTGGTTTTTATCCTTAACCCTAACCTCCCACATGGTCTAACCAGCTATTTTCTCCAAGTCTAAATCTTCTCTGCAACAGTGATGCTACACTAAGCTAGGAAAATTGTTATGGACATGCTTCTTTTCGAACCAGAGATGATCATGGATGAAGATGGCTCTAATCATCATCTTCATGGTGAAGTAGGGCATGGAAGAGCCACTCGGTGGACTCTAGCACATGGGAAGGAGGCGGAAGACTTCTTGAGGTCTTCCCCTTTCTAACCCTCATGACGTCGGGGGGGACTTGATAGAGATCCCTTTTCTATTTTCTTCTTTATCCTCGTGCAACCAACAATGGTGTGGGACCTAGTATGGTTCTTTGTCAATCTCCTTCGATGAATCCAGGGATCTTCCAAGTCCAATGATGGTGGGGAATGTTCCTCAACCCCTTCCATGTCTGCGGGGCTCAGGAGTGAAGGGGGGAGGTATGATAGTTCTCTATCACACAACAACTAGGGTTAGACATGTGTTTTTGTGATGAAGAAGAAAGGAAAGGGGAATATGGCTCTTATACCCCAATGTGTGTGTGTGTGTGGAGAGAAAGGACTCATAGGTAAATTCATTAAAAATCAGTAAGCCACCGACATGGAAATGAAGAAAGTAAGTTTGTTGACATGCCAATATCTAATTGGCCCATATTTTAATAACTTGAAACTCTTCTAGAAACTAATTTGCAAGTTGGAATATATTGAGATTATATATCAAATTTATTAGAAAAATAAGAGTAATGAAGATAAATATAATTGAGAATAAATATGCTTTCTATTCTAGAAGTAAGGATAACATTTTATTAAGTGATGAATAATGCATAGTAACCCTAGGTTCAAATATTAAAATGTTGAAAACATTTAAAAGCTTTCTTCTGTGTTATTAACTAATATTGCTAGACATAATGAGAATCTACAACTACCATGATCATAATGAAAATAACTTGGGTTTCTAAAGTGGATAATTATTCATATGAAGAATTAGGGTTAAAGATCCTAACTTGCAATGATGAACTTAATTGGATCCAAGTATTTATTATGAAACTAAATGGTAGATTTGATAATCCTGATTACACTTAATATGAATTAGGGTTCTTGAGTCATTAAAATAATGCACATGGGTATATGGTTTTCAAATCATAACTCTAGTGATAACTTGATATCCAAGAAACCTAAACCCTATACTAGGACCGAGTAGGGTTAATGTAAATAATGTGATGGTGACACTTTAGGATTTACATACATGCAGATTAAGGTTGATTGCTTGGTTTACTTGCTTGATTGGATAATATGCTTATAGTATGATTTTAAAATCTCCATGGTTATACATTAAGGTACGTGGTAACACTTATGACTATGCACATTAGTATTCCGGTGTTTTCTGAGTGTTTCTTGAGGATTGAATAGCTAATCTGTTGAATGTTTATTCACATTATGTTCAATTATAATGCCACTATGACTATCACATAAATATGAGAATATATGAATATTATTCTAGTTCTTATTTGCAAGTAATTTATTGAATATATGATGTTACTTTACTTATACAATTTTTTATACACCCCACGTACACAGTATATTTCAATATGCTGATTTGTGCTTTTGTTTCATGGTGTTTTAGGTACATGCTAGATAAGATGATATCAAGATATGATGGACAAATAAAATTACTTGAAGACATTAAATTTAACTTGTAATGAGGATTAATTAGATACTTCTTCTCATATATTTCTCATGTGTACAATTTCATGTAACTCCATCAAGGAGGATTTTGTAAATAGCATTTGAATTAATGGAAATTATCTACTATTATTTCTTCTTTATTTAAATCTGGATCCTTTGGAATACTTGGTAATGCCTCTCAACTTTAAGGCCTTTCTTAATTGAGGGTTGGCAAAAAGTGAGGTCATTACAATTGGTATCAGAGCCCCATATTTTTAAAATAATATTTAATGGTTTATAATTTCAAGTAATATGTAGAAATATGAGGGAATTAGTAGGGAATTTTCTAAAAATTATGGTGAATAGAAGGGACCACAACCTGGGGTCTGGTAGAAGTTTCCTATACACCATTAGTTATCTAATGAGGACTCTCGAGCCTGTGCATCCTGTCTGGCCAAAGTGGAAAGTTTTTCTCGAAGTAAAATACCTTTATATTTTCTTCTCATATTAATTCATCCACTTCTCTTACTTTTCTCAATAAACCCTAAAAGCAACTTCCCTCCTTAGCTTATGTTAGATTCTGTGTGAAGAAGTAGCATTAAAGCATCCTCTACTAATTAATGTACATGTAATTTGGAAATAATAATGTACATGTAGTGTGTAAATAATGGTAAAAGAAAAGAAAAATATTTTATGGGTTTTTGCTTGTGGGGGTAACCCTAGGTGGATCTAGGGTTGGTCTAATAAAACTCTTGGTGGGTCAAGGGAATCATAAGACCCTATGATGCAGGGTGTAGGTTTTGTGGTCCGGAAACCTAACCCAAAACCCTAATCCTTGGAAACGGGAGTAGAATGGGTACAATGGTAACCCTACTCATACAAATCCTAATTAGGGTAAGAGAATAGAGGAAATATAAATGGGTTTAGGTGAGCCAGTCTCCCATGCATGGATATGGATAAATTCATGCATGATGCATATGACAAATATTTGAATATACATGAGAAACATAAGTAGCCAATGGTCATACATGAAAAATAAAAACATTAATATAAGTTGTTCATCACCCTAATGCTATATCTGGAGGAATGGATGAATAAAGAATACCCCCAGTGAGTGGGTACGCTACCCCATCGAGTGGGTAATCTATTGAGAGTACGCCCAGTGAGTGGGTATGTTATTCAACATACCCCCAATGAGTGGATATGTAATTATAACTACCCCCAACGAGTGAGTATGTCATTGAGATTACCTCTAGAGAATGGGTATGCTACCCCCAGCGAGAGGGTATGCCATTGAATTACTCCCAGCGAGTGAGTATGATATTATGGACACCCCAGTGAAAGGTTATGATAGGAGGTTACCCCAAGCGAGTGGGTGCATCACTAAAATACTCTCAACGAGTGAGTATGATGTTGTGTATACCCCCAATGAGTGGGTATGGATGAAGATCACCCCCATAGAGTGGGTAGATCATTGAAATACTCCCAGTGAATGAGTATGAATACCGCCTAATGAGAGGGTATACCATAGATATTGGGAAAATATAGGTTGAAAAGTTATAACTAAAAATTTATGTTAGAAAATATGAAACCCTCAATTTGACTTTTAGGATTTGTATCCCGACCTGGGGTGGGTCAACCTACGAGTGGGAAAACAACCTATGGGGGAGGCAAAACCTGTTGGGTTTTAGGGGAGGCAGAGAAGGCAGCGGAAACAAAAATTTTCTCCCCCAAACCCAGAACAAGGAAACGCCTCAACGTCTATATAATAGGAAAGGATGGTTTGTGGAATCATACCTTGTCCCAAGGCTTGCTCGGCGACAATACCTCGCGCCTTGTGCGGTCTTCAACTCCGGTCTTGGACGGTATCTGTGCAGCTCCTGGTCTCACAGGGACTGTCAGGTTGTCAGTTGTCCTCCTGAGCGGCAGAAACCTCCCGCCTCTGAAGTAGTCCACACGGACCACCTAGAACTCCAATCTCCTTGTGCCACAAGGAATTGGAAGGAGTCGCACCCTCCTGTCAGCGTACTAGTCGCCAACACACTCTCATGCTACCAGTTGCAACTGTAGTTGTCTTTCCCTTACTGCACCTCCCTTTGCGGGTAGCACTTGCTCCGGCTCTCTCAGTTACCAAAACCAGAGAATGCCAACTTTGCAGAGCAACTGGTTGCACTGAGTTGTTCTTTGAGAAGCCCCCAATACCCCTATATATATAGGAGGGTCATGGGACAGGGTTCTCTATCCCGGGCAATGCGGGACTAAAAGAAGGAGTAGATGGGTTTGAGATTTTCCACAAAAACAACCAACTCGCAACCTGAACTGATCGTTTCACAAGTGAAATGGTCGGTTGGGGACCTGAACCGGTCGGTTGGAGCACCAACCGATCGGTTGGGACACCTCAACCGGTCGGTTCACAAGTGAACCGGTCGATTGGTGGTCCTGGTCGGTTCCCGATTGACTTTCCTTCTTTTGTTCCCAATTGGTATCGAATACCAATCCTATTTCCCAATCAAATTGGGCAATTGAAACGAAAAAGAAAATTCTCACCAATCCTATTTTCCCAAGTTGCTCGGTTGCACCAGTTGAATCGATCGTTTCAACACTTGAAGCAATCGGTTCACCCTGGGCTTGAGCCGACCGGTTCAGCAACCTCATTCGACCGGTTCATCACATGAACCGATCGGTTGGGAGTACAGGTTGTGCAGAATCAGTCAATTGTGATTTCAATCATTCCGATACTTCAATCAATGTGTCCAACACTTTGAACAATATGATATTGAGATATCAATTGATTGAGTGTTTAATTGAACTACTAAACTCCTTTAGTAATCAATCTAAACATTGTTTGTGGACAAAACTCCTCTTCCAGGTTAAATCCTATGTGTGTGACCCTGCAGGTCCATTTCACGTTGGCAGTGAAAGTCCATAACACTTATGACTTCACAAGCAAGGAGCGGTGCCTAGTCAGACATCAGTGCTACCCAAGTGAAAGTAGAAAGTTGGAGAACAACTTTCAATCCTATAATCCATGAATGGTGTTACAGTGAATGTATAATTCCTTTGTCACTGATATCCCAAATGAACTCGAGGCATGGAACAGTCATTATGTCAACGTTCATTCACTTTCTTGATCTCAGAGTAGATTGGAATAGATATGTATGACATCAATATCACATACTTATTCACACATGCGTGCACACGCCTATTTCAATCCTACTCATCAAGTGGCCTTGGATATCAAACTCGCTCAGGAGGGACAAATCCCATATCTATGACTCACCCCTCAAAAGCCCCATGTGTCAAAGACACCCAATCATCACCTTTATAACAACCCATGTTTCAGGACTGCGTTTGATGATGTCAAAGTGTGCCCAACGACATGTGTTGAGTGTAGTGATTTCAGGTCAAAGAATCACACTCACCACCATCACTGTGAGTACTGACTGTGACTACCATGTCATGGTTCCATGTGTCAAACTCACGGTGGGTCTGTCCGGTACACTTGTTCTCTAACAAGTACCTATGTGTTTGGTTTGATATCTCTATATCATGACTAATAAGATTCTGTCATCAACCAACACCACAATCTTGTCTTATGTGTAATTGTTGTCTATCTACCTTCCACAATGACATCTGACTAGGGACATATCAAGAATGTACAAACTCTTAGCATCCGTATGATCTCATCGTTCAGGTCCTCACCTGAAAGCATACGTCATTGAGTACTGTCATTCTCTAGACATTCAATCTGTTCTATCACTATCTCATATGACTGAACCAGAAAGAATTGGAAGCTTGCCTTTGATGTTTATCAAATCAATCTTAATGTATCCCACCAATCATCCCATGATTGGCTCTCAGGGCATACATACCAACAGACTCCCACTTGCACTGTGAGCCAATCACCCTTAAATCATATTCATAGTGATCTTCAAACATGTCCCACATGTTATTGTGCTCTAGTGCCAACATAGTGAGTAATGGCAACACCTTGCCCAAGTTAGTATAAATTGCATGTCTCACATCTCTTCGATGTACGTTACACGTATGAGATGGAGTTGCCGTAATATGCGATCTAGTATTCCTTTGCTAACCTTTAGCCACATTTCATGATCAAGGATTCCATACTTGTCATCATTGAGAGGAATATCTATAAGTTCATCTCATGAACTTCCAGATCCATATAGTATCCACTGTTGTTCTCTAACACATAGATACTCGGCATTTCCTTTTAAATGGTTTTATTGGAACACTTCCAATTATCAACAAACTTTCACTTTTATATATCCTATATATATTTTGCGATTAATCTTCTGTCTATTCAGAAGTTCGCATCAATGTAACTCTTTACATTGAACTCTTCCTTATCTACATAGAACTAGTACTTCTCAAGTACTTATCAAGTTCTCATGGTATTCCAGTAACCCTTATTGGAAACAGACAGACATCCACTCGTCATGTCCCACATACGAGTTATCAGGATGAGCACATCATATTGTCATGTCCTCCATACAAGATTATGAATGCATTTTATTCTTGCCATGTCCATACATGCAAGATAATGGGATGATTACATACATGATAGATCCATATCTATTCTTAGTGTTCCCATTCTCCATAAGAATTGGACACTTGGCCTTGGGATACTAACTCCATGTAACATGGTCAAGTTTTCTCCCACTGAATCTGTGCATACTGAACCCTTTAGTACAGATTGCCAATGTATGCTTTCTCTTTTCAGGTCAAGAGGTTTTCGAGAACTATCTCTATAGATCTCTATTCCTATCACATAGGAAACATCTCTATCTTCCTTAAAGATAATTTCCACTTTTGGACTTCCAATCTAGAACATTTCCATTTCACATTAACATGTGGAATGTGAACACGCTCCCACTAAATCACATATCCCTTCTTTATCTTTGACATATCAGTCAAACCCTTTGACTATATCATAAAAGTAAAGATCCAATTCTGAGTTGCTTGTACTCAATCAATCACATTGATCAGTCCATTGTAACTTATAGACTTCATTTGCATTAGTGGATTCATAAACCTTATAGGTTGTGTCACGTACACATCCTTGTTTTATTCCTCATAGGAATGCGGTTTTAGTATCCATATGCCAAATGTCTTAGTCATTAAGTTGCAATCAACAAGCATCATTCTTCACAAAATGTTATCCATGTGTCTTAACGCTTAAGACTTATTTGCACTGCTGGATTTCCATCCAATGGGTGCTACCATCAAGGTCATACCTTATGGTTCACATGGATGTCATTTAGGATGTAATGGTCATAAACCATAACTCAAAATTCGGTTCCTCATATTCATCTAGATAATTGACTCATCACATGAACAACTCATCACATAGATAATTGAGGTGTATCCGTCAAGGATATAAGAACTCACAATTCCTTGTGATTCTTAATGTCCTTTATTAGTGTGGGGTATTCTTTTATTAAGAAGAATTCAGTTATTTGATAATCATTCTCTAACTCTTTAGAGTATGATTCCTTCTTGATTTAGACATCACCATGCCTTAATCATGAGTTCCCTATGATACACTATCATAATCACTCATAAGGATCTCAAACATTTGGTCCAAGTATTTCATTCATTGATCTCATCAAGAATTAACACTTTACCAAATTTGCACTTCATCTATGATAATCTTGAACACTTCAAGATATTCATATCGGTATTTCTCTAAACACCTTTTGAAGTATTAGCATTTGTTCCAATAGGTATGTAAATACATCACATGTATCATACCTCATAGGATAATCATTCTCCCACTACCTTTGGTGAAGATTGATTAATCATGTCCAAGATATTCATGTCTCTTACTGGTTCTCTAACCAAAAGAGTATAGATTTATCCATCACATGGAAACTAGAAATGAATTTCTCATGATTGATGCTAATTTGATTGTTTGAGTTATCTATAACTTTTAGGTATCATTTTATCTTATGCATATCAAATACCACAAGATAAACAAGGCATTTCCACAAAGATCATATCTTTATAAATTGAAACATCTCTTTATTAATTGCCATCATTGTCATACAATATGCAAAAATAAAGTGTTTCTATCTATTGGCAAATATGAAATAGCAGTTCATAACTGTATTACATGACTTTTAGGCTGAAAATAAACTAAAGCACTCCTATCTATGGCGGCAACACTTGCCCCAAGTATTGAGTGCTTTACACTTTACATCTTGGTATAATATACCTCAAAAAGTGTTACAAGTTTACTTTCATGATACCTTTAAGTGGAGACATCAGTCGCCTCCTTCTTTTGTTCTTCCAGATAGAGAGGACAATTCCTTTTCCAATGTCCTGGCTTTTGACAATGGTGGCAATTGCCTTTCTTGGTCATGCCTCCCTTGGCCTTGAGAGCTGAAGACGACTTGGGCTCCTGGCTAGCATCAGAACCTTTCTTCGCTTTGCCCTTGCCCTTGCGCTTGGACTTGCCCTTCTTTCTCATGATCACCATCACAGACTTAGGCTTGTCCTTCTTCATCTGTATCTTGGCTGTCCTCAACATGCCCAACAACTCTGACAGTGGCCTATCAAAGTTGTTCATGTTGTAGTTCATCACAAACTGACTGTAGGATTCTGGCAACGATTGCAGTATCACGTCAGTAGCCAACTCTTAGCTCAGTGGAAATCCCAGTCTTGTCAGGTTCTCCACATACCCAATCATCTTGAGTGTGTGAGGACCAACTGGATCTCCTTCTATCATGACGCACTTGAACAGTGCCCTTGAGACATTTTATCTCTCTTGCCATGCTTGATCTTCATACATGTTCCTAAGATGCTGAATCATCTCAATGACACCCATGTTCTCATGTTGTCTCTGCAACTCATGGTTCATAGAGCATAACATCAAGCACTTTGCATCAATGGCATCATCAGAATGCTTCTTGTAAGCATCCCTTTCTGCCTTTGGTGCATTAGGAGCGGGTTCCTCTGGAATTGGAGTATCTAGGACATAGAGCTTTCTCTCTTGAGTGAGAACAATTCTCAATGTCCTATACCAGTCATGGAAGTTTGTCCCATTTAGCTTGTCCTTGTCAAGGACCGATCGCAAAGAAAAGTGATTGTTGTTTGTTGCCATTTGTACTACAAAAGGAAAATATGCAATTTTAGTCCAAAACTCATTTTTTACTTATTTGATTGATTTGAAAAAATGACGATAAAAATTAGGCCTTTAATTAATTATCGCTCCCACTATTTTAGTTCAAATTGATAGCCCTCACCATCAACTGGGAAGATTGCAGCGTACAACCTTCTAGTGGGCAAGATCCTGAAATCCTCTAAGTCATGGACCAGCTAGGGCTGTCACCCACAACTTAGATCTCTCAGGTAGGCAACTCTTGTGAATTGCATCATATGAAACTCTTGATGAATGAACATGCACAACACCTTGCCATGAACATTCCCTGCCTCTGGGCTTAGACGCTCTAAGAATCACCAGTTAAGTCTAACCCAAAAGATGACATGGTAAACATGCACCCTGCTTTGGCAGAACCTACATGTCTACCCTTCACACTTCCACAAGATAGATGGCGCACCACGCTTTGGCGTAACCTATGCTTGGTCGATCGAGATTTTCATGTGTGCCGCTAATGGAAGGCATATAACACTTAATATTTTAATGAGGGATTTGGTTTTTGTATACATATACATATCCAATTACCACAATATATAGTACGTATCATATACATGCTATATCCCACAGAAAACATGCAAAATGATAAAAGTGATGATTATGGCCATCCTAATGTGATTCCTCGAGCCAAGAGGAATCAAGGTCATCTAGGTCTACATCACATGCAACCTATACAAGATGAACTCTATGCTTTGCCTTCTGATTAGATCAACTCATCCCATGAATGACTTGCTCGTTCTGGCCCAGTCGTCTGGGTGCCACCAGCCGATCGGTTGGCTAATCCAACTAATCAGTTCCCCTGGTCACCGTGCATCTCATCATGTCCGCCACCCGCTTATCTCGCTCCTCGAACCGGTCATCAACCGATCGGCTCACTCCTTGAACCGATCGTCTAGAATGTCAACCGATCGGTTCACTCCTTGAACCAATCATCTCAGCTGTCGTCAGGATGTCCGATGTTCTTCAACATAACAGGAAATAAAAATCTATCCTATTTTATATTATTAAAGAAGGGAAACCCCGAGTTACATTCGGGGGGAGCAAAGGTAGGAAAGAATCTCGAATTATTTCGAGTTACATCAGGAATAGGAGAGGGAAGATCGGTGCGCAGACTGAGATGCAAGAAACCACACACAACCATACACAGATAGGGTTTATTGGCCATAACCACGCTATACATCCACCACAAAACTCGTTTAAGGGCGACGCGTATCGAGTGCATTAATAATACATATCATATATGTAATTGGGATTTGTGGATTTAGGATTAGACATGCATAAAGCCAATATTATTCGCATCGTATGCAATAAATAAAGGCGACAAACCAAAATCGATCATATCGATATTCCTAAAATATAGAACAGTTGACGTGGCTCTGATACCACTGTTGGGTTTTAGGGGAGGCAGAGAAGGCAGCGGAAACAAAAATTTTCTCCCCCAAACCCAGAACAAGGAAACGCGTCAACGTCTATATAATAGGAAAGGATGGTTTGTGGAATCATACCTTGTCCCGAGGCTTACTAGGTGACAATACCTCACGCTTTGCGCGGTCTTCAACTCCGGTCTTGGACGGTGTCTGTGCAACTCCTGGTCGCACCGGGACTGACGACTCCTGGTCTCACTGGGACTGTCGGGTTGACAGTTGTCCTCCTGAGCGGCAGAAACCTCCTGCCTCTGAAGTAGTCCACACAGACCAACTGGAACTCCAATCTCCTTGTCCCATAAGGAATTGGAAGGAGTCGCACCCTCCTGTCAGCGTACTAGTCTCCAACACACTCTCCTGCTACCAGTTGCAACTGCAGTTGTCTTTCCCTTGCTGCGCCTCCCTTTGCGGGTAGCACTTGCTCGGGCTCTCTCAGTTACCAAAACTAGAGAATGACAATTTTGCAGAGCAACTAGTTGCACTGAGTTGTTCTTTGAGAAGCCCCCAATACCCCTATATATATAGGAGGGTCATGGGACATGGTTCTCTACAATGCGGGACTAAAAGCAGGAGTAGATGGGTTCAAGATTTTTCACAAAAACAACCAACTCACAACCTGAACCGGTCGGTTGGAGCACCAACCGATCGGTTGGAGCACCAACCGATCGGTTGGGACACCTCAACCGGTAAGTTCACAAGTGAATCGGTCAGTTGGTGGTCCTGGTCGGTTCCCGATTGACTTTCCTTCTTTTGTTCCCAATTGGTTTCGAATACCAATCCTATTTCCCAATCAAATTGGGCAATTGAAATGAAAAAGAAAATTCTCACCAATCCTATTTTCCCAAGTTGGTCGGTTGCACCAGTTGAATCGATCGTTTCAACACTTGAAGCAATCGGTTCACCCTAGGCTTGAGCCGATCGGCTCAACACTTGAGCCGACCGGTTCAGCAACCTCAGCCGACCGGTTCATCACATGAACCGATCGGTTGGGAGTACAGGTTGTGCAAAATCAGTCAATTGCGATTTCAATCAATCCGATACTCCAATCAATGTGTCCAACACTTTGAACAATATGATATTAAGCTATCAATTGATTGAGTGTTTAGTTGAACTTTAAACTCCTTTAGTAATCAATCTAAACATTGTTTGTGGACAAAACTCCTCTTCCAGGTTAAATCCTATGTGTGTGACCCTGTAGGTCCATTTCACATTGGCAGTGAAAGTCCATAACACTTATGACTTCACAAGAAAAGAGCGATGCCTAGTCACACATCAGTGCTACCCAAGTGAAAGTAGAAAGTTGGAGAACAACTTTCAATCCTACAATCCGTGAATGGTGTTACAGTGAATGTATAATTCCTTTGTCGCTGATATCCCAAATGAACTCGAGGCATGGAACAGTGATCCTGTCAACGTTCATTCACTTTCTTGATCTCAGAGTAGATTGGAAGAGATATGTATGACATCAATATCACATACTGATTCACACATGCGTGCGCATGCCTATTTCAATCCTACGCATCAAGTGGCCTTGGATATCAAACTCCCTCAGGAGGGACAAATCCCATATCTATCACTCACCCCTCAAAAGCCCCATGTGTCAAAGCCACCCAATCATCACCTTTATAACAACCCATGTTTCAGGACTGCGTTTGATGATGTCAAAGTGTACCCAACGAGATGTGTTGAGTGTAGTGATTTCAGGTCAAAGAATCACACTCACCACCATCACTGTGAAGACTGACTGTGACTACCATGTCATGGTTCCATGTGTCAAACTCACGGTGGGTCTATCCGGTGCACTTGTTCTCTAACAAGTACCTATGTGTTTGGTTTGATATCTCTATATCATGACTAATGAGATTTTGTCATCAACCAACACCACAATCTTGTCTTGTGTGTCATTGTTGTCTATCTACCTTCCACAATGACATCTGACTAGGGACATATCAAGAATGTACAAACTCTTAGCATCCGTATGATCTCATCGTTCATGTCCTCAACCTGAAAGCATATGTCATTGAGTATTGTCATTCTCTAGACATTCAATTTGTTCTGTCACTATCTCATATGACTGAACCAGAAAGAATTGGAGGCTTGCCTTTGATGTTTCTCAAATCAATCTTAATGTATCCCACCAATCATCCCATGATTGGCTCTCAGGGCATACATATCAACAAAACCTAAAACCTTGGGGTCATGTTGTGGCTAAAGAGTCTAACCTCCTCATGTGAGCCAATAAGGCCCCCTATATTAGGACCTTTCTTAGAGGGATGAGTTGACCAATCAATTTAAAGATTGAGGTTTCCTTAAATGCCACCTAAAATGTAAAGAATTAAGTATACAAAATATGAGAGCGCATATATTCAATACAAGTCATTGAACCCAAGTGTGCCATCTGTAGGACAAGAGGAGAAGTCACTATGGAAGTGGTTGACAGTATGGGACCCAACCTAGAAGGGTGGGTCGCCATGAGCCCAATGAGGTGACATAAAGTAAATAATGAGCATCATAAGAGATGGAGGAAATTCAATTTGAAGAATTACATATGAATATTATGTTCCCTCAATAAATCCTTGGGAAGAGTAGAACCCTAAGTCTTTGTATGGTCATGGTGGGAGTATTAAAGGAACATAAGATCGATGAGATTAGAAGATGATTGTGCCCTGAATGCATAAAACCATCTGATTGGGAGGTAACAACTATGTTTTCCCGAGGCCCATGTTTTGGAGATTGGACACCTTCATGAGTTCATGAGGCCCAAGGGGTGAATGTGAGAGGCACTCCCTATATGCATAAGGATGAGATCACTCCAAAAGTACATGTACCCCTAGAGACCTCAAGGAAGTAGCTAAATCTCATAATACATGAAGTTTAAATATAAACGATATAAATAATCATGAAATCTTGAAGAGAAGTTTTGCACAAAATTAAGAGTGGAAAAGACACTTGACTTCATGAGATATAAGAATATTGAGAATTATAAGTATGTATGTTTTAGAGTCATATTGAGCTTGATTCAACCTAAACTATGAAATTTTAGGATAATGTGTGTGTCAACCATCTCTACTCTTAAAATGGAATGAACTTTGTGTTTGGGCTAAAATCAAACACTTATTTCATTTTATTATGAACGAGAGATATTGGGTAAACACATGTTGTGCCTAAAAGTGACATACGAGAACAAATACCTAGTTGGTCTTAATGACACAATCTAGGGTTCAAGGTATTACCACACCCTTCTATAGAAATAAATGAATAATACGTTGCAAACATAGGTGAAAAGGTGATCACCATCTGAAATAATCACATATGAAAATGTAATTATAAAGTGATGATATCATGTAAATGCTAAATATGTGGTTATACCTTGGGTAGAATTCAAGTTCCAATCTTAGTAGTAATTTGTGGAATTTTCATATCGATAAAAGATGTTAAAGATATCTAAGAAGGGTTGCAACCCTAAAGTTTGAAACTAAGTTGAGTTATCATTCACCTTAAGATTACTAGGTATTACAAAATTCCTTTTAAGAAGGGGTGAATGTAATATCATCAATGTTGTGAAATTGAATTTATTCAATATAAGGCATGAACAAATAATTATTTTCCTAATGATCTTATTGATGGAATAATAATACTAAAGTCACCTTTGTGGCATGGGTGCAACCCATGGCCCATATAAAGGCCGATGAGACTATTTTCATTGCAAATATGTCCTTGTGACACAAGTTAATGAAATACGAAATTTGATGCTTAAATAAATAGTACTGGCTTTATGAATTATTGGATAATAGAAATATGAGATAATATGCAAGTTTCAAAGAGAAAATAAGATAAATGGTATTTAGGATAATTAAAGGAATAATTATCTAGTTGATATTAGCAACACAAGGCATTATCTTGATTTAACCATTTTATACTTGAAAATAATAATTAAATGGTAGAAAATTCTAGAGAATGGGAGAAAAAGGATATTACATGGTATAATTGTATTATTTCAAATAATGTTTAAAAAGAGCAATTTTTGGTTATCCCAACTACTAAATATCATTTAGAAAAGACCTAAATGAGTTTCCATGGAATAAAAGATATCAAAGAGAGAGGTATAAGAATAATCTAAAAATCAAGTCATGAAGTGTATCTTAATGGTTAAAGAATCATATAAACCAATGGGTTCAAATTAATTATGTTCTTTCCTTAATGATTTATTGTCACAAAATCCAAGTATTATTTAGAAAAAAGCCAATAGTTTTAAATAAGGGAAAATAAGGATAACATGTTTTATTACTTCCTAAACAAAATTCCTTGCCTTTTTACATCTTCCTTGTATACCAAGGAAGAGAGAGAGTGAGGGAAAAAAAACTAGAAGGAGGGATAATGAGAAGATGTAGGAGATATATATGGGATGACTACACCTCGCGAGAGATACCCAAATATCTTCCCTCTGTGTATTCTTCCTCCCTTAATCGTGGTTTTTCCCTTAACTTTAACCTCCCACATGGTCTTACCAGTCGTCTTCTCAAAGGCTAGGTCTTCTCTACAACAGCCATGCTACACTAAGTTAGGAAAAATGTTCTAGGTAGGCTTCTTGTTTATAAAGATATAATAATGGATGAAGGGCACTCTAATTTATCATATTCATGGTGAATTAGGGAGTCATAGAAGCCCTCGGCAGACTCCAACACATGGGAAGGAGGTTGAAAATTTCCTGAGATCTTCCCCTTCCCAACCCTCGTGAAGGGGAGGAGACTTGATAGAGATCCCCCTCCTTGTTTGCTTCTTTATCCTCCTACAACCAATAGCAGCGTGGGTGCTTGTGCGGTTCTTTTTTTATCACCTCTAATGAATCTTGGGGCACCATCATATTCGGCTGTGGTGGGAGAATTTTTCTCAACCCCTACCGTGTTAGTGAGGCTCAGGGGCAAAGCGGGGAGGTACGTCAGTTCTCTATCCCACAACCTCTAGGGTTGGAGTTGTGTTTACATAAGGAATAAGAAAGGGAAGGGGAAAATGACTCTTATACCGCAAGGCATATGCATCGAGAGAAAGGGCTAATAGGTCAATTCACTAAAACCCAGCTGACCGCTAGGATAGAAATTAAGCAAGTTTGCTGACATGTAAGTCTCTGATTGGCCCATATTTTTATGACTTGAAACAATACTGAAATTATGTATCAAAATTATCTGAAAAATGAGAGGAATGAAAACTAAATATAATTGAGAATAAATTAGGCTTCCTATTCCAAAAGTAAGGCTAATATGTGATTAAGTGTTTAATAATACATAGAAATCCTAGGTTCTGATAATTAAACTATTAAAAACATTTAAAAGCCTTCTTTGTTGGCTAAATTGGACATTCGTATGTCTTATCTTTTGACAATGATAAACATTTCTTATTTGTGTATTTAATGTGTTATCTAAGTGTTTCAAGTATCAAACACATATTTGAAGATATTGATGAAGATCGGAGCATCAAATGATTGAATAATTGCTTACATGTTCTCATTTATAATGAAAATGTACAAGTCCTTAGAACTCATGTAAAATAAAGATATGGACCAACTCCACCTCTCACAAACCTATTTATATGACATGACTAAGTGTCTAGGATAGGTAGGCCAGATTGAAAAAATCATTAGGTAGGGTTTCTAAATTTTTGCACACCTATTCATAGAGAATTTTTCGTACTAGAAACTTGTCAATCGAGACAATCTCAGTCAAGAAATTCATCAACCAAGGCTCCCCTCAGTAAAAGACTCATTGCACAAGAAGAATGCTTACAATACACTTGGTCTGAGTTATAACCGGTTGAGTAGTTGGTCGATTGAGACACATTTGGTCAAATATATTATCGACCGAAAGTAGACCATTAAACCAGTTGACCAAAGAAAATTTGAACTACAACTATCTTTTAGAGACAACTTGTGCACTTGAACTACACTTGATCAAACAAATTGTTGATTGGGGCATGTTTGATCGAGAAAGTTGTCAAACAAATTGGGTTATGAATTGATATTTCTAGAAATGATTAAATTAGTCATTGCACCTAACTTGACACAACTATAATGGCTATCTCTCATCCAAGAACCCTCTAGAAACTTCCCTAAGGTACCTTGGACACTTGCAATCCATTCCTACAAATTGTAGTGGCCCTAGGACACCCAAATCATAACTTGCACACTTGAGATAAAAGTGTTGAGCAATAGTTGAGAAATCTTGATCTATAGTGTTCTACTTGCAATCTTATACAATTGTCATATTTGTTTCCTACTTATAGATTCTCAAAACCACCACCCGTAATTGCCTAATATTTAGTGGTATTGGTCCATAAGATTGATATAGGATATTATTGAGCTACATTGGTGCTTTCGCTTCTCCAATCTCCATTTTGTTTAGTAATTATGGTGGGACTACTGTAAGGAGAGGAGATTATCTGGGATCCCACTTGTGAATAAGGAGTCTTCACATAGGTTCTCTTCCAAGGCTGTCAAAGAAGAGGAGGCATTGTGGTTCTCTCCTATCGTCCATCAAAGACAAATACTTTGATAATTTGTCCTAATAGATAAATTAACAAAATTATTTATTACAAAATTTAGTTAGAAACAACTAGCTAGTGAACTGACGTTTTAGACAGAACCACTCCAAATCATGTCTCCATCTGATTTCTTGCCTTTTTCATTCTATCTTTGATTTAATTTTTATAAGGATCTATTTACCCCCTCTAGATATTTTCATTTGGTATCAGAGAAGGTTTTCAAGGATCCTTAACAAGTCTTAAAGCATGGGGGAGAACGTACTCAACCACCTCATCTTAGAAGGATTGAATGTGAGCAGGCCTCTGATGTTCAATGGGTCTAACTACACCTACTGGAAGAGGAGTATGTAGTACTACTTTCAAGGAATCAACTTCGAAATATGGAAGACGATATGTAACACCCCTCCTTATGATTTTCAACAAAACTTAGTGGAAGCTTTCATCTTTATGGGGGGATGTCACATTTATGAAATCATAGCAAATAAACACATAATTCACCATTAAAATTCATACATTGTTCTCTTGAATAATAAATTACAATTGAGTTTTATAACATGTCTAAACATGACTAAACATGAAAGTAAACGTGATTGGATCGCCTAGTATGGATGGCACCCCACCAGATAGCTCTTGAAGGTCTTCTAATCTTTGCTTACTCCACTTGAGTCCTTAGTTGCTCCAATAATTCTTGGGGACATTACGTCTCCAACCATGCGAAGGGGGAAAACAACATATCAGTAAATGGTACTGGCACATTATAACATAAGCAAAATAAAGTATATTTGACATGTAAGAAAAGATGGCATGAATTGACTATAAGCATTCTTGAATAAGAATTCTTGGATACTAACATGAAGAATTGAATACTAATTGTATGCATCCCTCTATAATGCCCCATTAGGAGCACATGAATGCTAGGAAAGCCCTTGACTGCTAGGAAAGCCCTTAATGACCCATTGCTAGGAAAGCCCTCTAGGATTGCTTCAGAATCTTGAGTACCTCTTTGCCGAGGACTTCTTCGTGTACCCTCCAAGTTCAATTTTGTTGAGCCAGACCTTTTCATCCTCGTGTCGCTTCCTTTAAACATCTTCCCGATCTTGTACTTTTTGGGGTTTTTATTTTTCTTTGTAGAGATTTGTATGACATGGGTTTCACTTCCAGCTTGATCTCCTGGAGTAGGTATATCTGCTATAACTGAATCTTCAGGTACCACAAATACTTCAACCACTTCATCAATATCCACTTCAGGTATATCTACTATAACATATGCATATATTTAGAGTGATTCTGATGTTCAATGGGTCTAACTACAC
The DNA here is from genome assembly GCA_963693085.1 of Alisma plantago-aquatica. Lineage (NCBI taxonomy): Eukaryota > Viridiplantae > Streptophyta > Magnoliopsida > Alismatales > Alismataceae > Alisma > Alisma plantago-aquatica. Next base: position 883,680,718 of record OY856409.1, read on the forward strand.
ATACTGGAAGAGGAGGATGTAGTACTACTTTCAAGGAATCAACTACGAAATATGGAAGATGATATGTAACACCCCTCCTTATGATTTTCAACAAAACTCAGTGGAAGCTTTCATCTTTCTGGGGGGATGTCACATTTATGAAATCATAGTAAATAAACACATAATTCACCATTAAAATTCATACATTGTTCTCTTGAATAAGAAATTACAATTAAGTTCTATAACATGTCTAAACATGACTAAACATGAAAGTAAACGTGATTGGATCGCCTAGTATGGATGGCACCCCACCAGATAGCTCTTGAAGGTCTTCTAATCCTTGCTTACTCCTCTCGAGTCTTTAGTTGCTCCAATTCTTGGGGACATTACGTCTCCAGCCATGCGAAGGGGGAAAACAACATATTAGTAAATGGTACTGGCACATTATAACATAAGCAAAATAAAGTATATTTGACATGTAAGAAAAGCTGGCATGAATTGACTATAAGCATTCTTGGATACTAACATGAAGAATTGAATAGTAATTGTATGCATCCCTCTATAACGCCCCATTAGGAGCACATGAATTCTAGGAAAGCCCTTGATTGCTAGGAAAGCCCTTAATGACCCATTGCTAGGAAAGCCCTCTAGGATTGCTTCAGAATCTTGAGTACCTCTTTGCCGAGGACTTCTTCGTGTACCCTCCAAGTTCGATTTTGTTGAGCCAGACCTTTTCATCCTCGTGTCGCTTCCTTTGAACATCTTCCCGATCTTGGACTTTTTGGGGTTTTTATTGTTCTTTGTAGATATTTTCATGACATGGGTTTCACTTCCAGCTTGATCTCCTAGAGTAGGTATATCTGCTATAACTGAATCTTCAGGTACCTCGAATATTTCAACCACTTCATCAATATCCACTTCAGGTATATCTGTTATAACATATGCATATATTTGGAGTGATTCTGATGTTCAATGGGTGTAACTACACCTACTGGAAGAGGAGGATGTATTACTACTGTCAAGGAATCAACTTTGAAATATGGAAGATGATATGTAACACCCTCCTTATGATTTTCAACAAAACTCAGTGGAAGCTTTCATCTTTATGGGGGGATGTCACATTTATGAAATCATAGCAAATAAACTCATAATTCACCATTAAAATTCATACATTGTTCTCTTGAATAAGAAATTACAATTGAGTTCTATAACATGTCTAAACATGACGAAACATGAAAGTAAACGTGATTGGATCGCCTAGTATGGATGGCACCCCACCAGATAGCTCTTGAAGGTCTTCTAATCTTTGCTTACTCCTCTTGAGTCCTTAGGTTCTCCAATTCTTGGGGACATTACGTCTCCAGCCATGCGAAAGGGGAAAACAACATATCAATAAATGGTACTAGCACATTATAACATAAGCAAAATAAAGTATATTTGACATGTAAGAAAAACTAGCATGAATTGCCTATAAGCATTCTTGAATAAGCATTCTTGTATACTAACATGAAGAACAAGATAGTAATTGTATGCATCCCTCTATAACTCCCCATTAGGAGCACATGAATGCTAGGAAAGCCCTTGATTGTTAGGAAAGCCCTTAATGACCCATTAATAGGAAAGCCCTCTAGGATTGCTTCAGAATCTTGAGTACCTCTTTGCTGAGGACTTCTTTGTGCATCCTCCAAGTTCGATTATGTTGAGCCAAACCTTTTCATCCTTGTGTCGCTTCCTTTGAACATCTTCCCGATCGACTTTTTGGGGGTTTTATTGTTCTTTGTAGATATTTGTGTGACATGGGTTTCACTTCCATCTTGATCTCCTGGAGTAGGTATATCTGCTATAACTAAATCTTTGAGTACCACGAATATTTCAACCACTTCATCAATATCCACTTCAGGTATATCTTCTATAACATATGCATATATTTGGAGTGATTCTGATGTTCAATGGGTCTAACTACACCTATTGGAAGAGGAGGATGTAGTACTACTTTCAAGGAATCAACTTCGAAATATGGAAGACGATATGTAACACCCCTCCTTATGATTTTCAACAAAACTCAGTGGAAGCTTTCATCTTTATGGGGGGATGTCACATTTATGAAATCATAGCAAATAAACACATAATTCACCATTAAAATTCATACATTGTTCTCTTGAATAAGAAATTACAATTGAGTTCTATAACATGTCTAAACATGACTAAACATGAAAGTAAATGTGATTGGATCGCCTAGTATGGATGGCACCCCACCAGATAGCTCTTGAAGGTCTTCTAATCTTTTCTTACTCCTCTTGAGTCCTTAGTTTCTCCAATTCTTGGGGACATTACGTCTCCAACCATGCGAAGGGGGATAACAACATATCAGTAAATGGTACTGGCACATTATAACATAAGTAAAATAAAGTATATTTGACATGTAAGAAAAGCTAGCATGAATTGACTATAAGCATTCTTGAATAAGCATTCTTGGATACTAACATGAAGAATTGAATAGTAATTGTATGCATCCCTCTATAATGCCCCATTAGGAGCACATGAATGCTAGGATAGCCCTTGATTGCTAGGAAAGCCCTTAATGACCCCTTGAGGTCCATGATTCAGGAGCATATAAAAACTAGTTCACTTCTAATTAACTTGATTATTAACATAACATTAACATTAACATTAACATAATCATGATTCTTGAACTTAACATGATGGGATTTTTCCCTCTTAACATAATGTCTTAGCATGATGGGATTGCTCCCTCTTGATCATTTACATGAATTTCATGAGTCCTTAATCATAAATTTAATCATAATGAACATTTTAATCATAAGACATAACATATAAAAGTCATCAAGCAATACCATAAAGTGATCATGATTATAACATTAAATTTGCAATGATAATGCCTACTTGTACTTAACATGCAATCAACCATAAATACTAGTCCTCAGTATCATAGCCCGTTTACCTTGGAGCAATGTAGATCCTAAGATATTCTTCCTAATCCTTGAGTCAAATCTTGGTCAAATCTGCCCTTGACTTGATTAGGCTCTATACACCTGGACATGTTTATTGAGCATCACATTTCAATACATTGTATCGATCCTAGATTGATTTAGGGTGAATTAGGGTTTGAATGCATTAGGGTTAGGCTCATAGATCAGAATACTAGACTAACTTAGATCATAATAATTACATAATTAGGGTTTCAAAATTTTAATTAGGGTTTCTAATAAAATATCAGAGTGTAAAGGCAAGTCAAGACTTGAAAACCATACAATCAGATTTTTCACAAAAAAACCCTTTCCAATGACTATGTATTTGTATTTTTCTAAGGTCGTATGCAAATGTTATGGATTTTGCAATTCCAACTAATCAGAAGGTAGGAAACTATATGCATGACATCGATTTAAATCATTGAAAATGCGATGTTAGCAAAATATGAAATACCAGTAAACCCATAGGTGCGTGTTACAAGCAATTAAAATGGCAGGGGCAAATTGGTCATCTACCCCTAATCATGAATCACACGCATGAAAATAAATCAAAAATCAAATTCCCAAGATTACCCTTGCGAACTTAATCATTCGATTAACGTTGTGGGGACTCTAGGGTAAATTCAAAACCTGGCTTGTTGCTCCCCATGAGCCATGGCACCAGCCTCTCTCCAAGAGAAAGAAGCTGAGATACACCTACGAGTTCCTCTCAAAGAGTTGAGAGTGCTAGTGAGTTTTCCAACTCCTAACGAAAGCACGAAGCCTATTCATGGGCTTAGGTATGAACTGGAGCTTGAGAAGCTCCTTGTCCATGGCGGCACAACAATAGTGGGAGCTGGAACCATGGATGGGCCATGAAACTCACACAAAACCAGCCAAATCAACCTAAAAGTTCATGACGATCTTAAAGTGCGAACTCATGAAACCAAACACACCAGTTATGCACAAGTTTGTCAGTGAATAATAGGAAACATGTGAAATACGTTCAAGGCATGAAGCCACTGAAACTAGACGAAAGCACTCCGAAATGCACGAGAAACCTTCATGGAGGCATGAAAAACCCATGGAGATGTTTGGGCGGGGTAGAGAGTCACCAGGGCGTCGAGACATAGGAGCACCAACAAGGACTCAAAGATGATCTACATGGCATGGTGACTGTGGCAATTGTAGGGTTAACTGTCAGTTGACAAGTAATCGAGGGGAGTCAGGGAAGCTCACCAGATTTCCAATTTGGCGCAAGGTACCGGAGTAGGCTAGGGCAGATCCTAGGTTGCCTGAAAGTAAAATGGAGTAGGTCGGGGGTCCTGAGGGTACTAGAGGGTGAATTTATTTATGAGGAAGGTCTTGAGATATCCAAAGATCGTTTTCGACCTCTTATGGGCATTTTGTCACCTTATAACCTTATAACCTGGAAGGGATTAATATTGTAGGGGAGAGAAAGGTTATAAGGTGACAAATGTGAAAGGGATTAATATGAGTTAATTGATATACATAATTCATATGAGAAACATGGAATCTTGATATGGTAAAACATGCTACACTCAATACAAAGATAGTAAGCATTCTTTATTGTTCTTTATCTATTAGTGGATTCAATTGCATATCCTCATGAAATATGTACCAAAATTAGTTCTAACACATGAAGGAACTAGTCAAGTTAAAAATACTGAAATTAGTATGTTAAAATATAAATTTGAGTTATTTTGTATGCAACCTGGCAAAAGCATTGCATAAATGTATGATAGATTCTCTAACATTGTGAACAACCTAAGTGTGTTGGGTAAAAACATTAGTGAGGAAGATTATTATCCAAGATACTTAGATCATTGCCTCCCAGATACAAGTCAAAGGTGATTGTTATCGAGGAAACAAATGATCTCACAATACTAAAGATGAAGTAGCTCATTAGGAACCTGGAGACACGCAAAGTCACCCTCTAGAAGAAGAAGAAGAATTCAAGACAAAGGGAAAGAAAGAAGGAACTTGCACTTAAATCCTCCTCCAAGACACCATTAAGAAATGTCACTCAAGAAAGCAACAACACAAGCAACGATAGTGAAGAAAATGCTCTAATTATAAACTGTAAGAAATATAAACGTTTTTTGTGCCTCTAGGTGTTTTGAATGCAGAAAGAAATGTCACTTGAAGAATGAGTGTCCGAATCTCAAGAAGAAGAAGTCCTCATTCAAGAAGAAAGACAAGGGGGAAAAATCCTACAAAGCCGCTTGGGATCAATCAAGTGATGAAAGTGGAAGTAGTGAAGAAGAAGTGATAAAATGTCTCACGGAAAGAGAAGATGAAGAAATCGATGAGGTAGATATTTTTGAATTCAGTTACTAGACTTGAAGAAATTCATGCAAAATATATTGACTACAAGAAACAAAAGAAGAAACTTACTAAAGTTATTGATGAACTTCACATTAATCTAGATAACCTTAATTCTGCAAATGATACCTTAAAATGTTCAAATTATGCATTAAAAGAATTAGCTGAAAATTATAAGAAACAATTACTTGTTCTTTAAAATAAAAACAATCTTTATATCAAATATTGATATCCTTGAAAAATAAAATGATTATCAAACTCAACCTATTTTATGCACACATTCCAATTATGATCTTTTGGTAAAAGAAAGAGATACTTTACTTTCAAATCTTGCTCAAGTAAATTTGCATATAATAAAAGGATTGCTAAAAATGCTGAATTGCAAAAACAAATTTCTAGATTAATGAAAGGAATAAAAAAATTTGATAATATCCTAGATATTTCTTCTAAACAAGTAGGAAGAAGAGGTCTAGGATATGTACCTAAAATCAAACCAGAAATGCACCCGTTCCTAATACTAGAACCATATATGTACCTAAAAATAAAGTTGTAAATTATCAAAATGTTTAAAAGAGAAATGAATTATCTTTTATTTCATGTCATTACTTTCAATGTCTAGGTCATTTTTCCTTCTCATGTGAATATCAAAAGAAAGGAGCAATTGACATGGTTTAGGTTTCCAAACCTCCAACTTAAAAAAAAATAGAGATCTTGTTGAGATTTCACTTATGCTTACCTTTATTAACATATTTATGTCTTATCTCAACCCAGTTTGATATACATATGCATATATATATATATATATATATATATATATATATATATATATATATATATATATATAGGTAAGTCAGGTGGTCATCTTATTCATCTTTCCCACCTCATGCAAGCGAGAACAAATTAACGTTACATATGTTGTCTAGCTGTAGTGAATGAAACCTGGTAGTACTACTACCATTACAAAATGGTGCCTGACCAGTGTCAAGCACAACTTTAGGGGGGGTTTTATAGTGGGTGTTGCCATTTCTTTGTTGGAAGTGATATTTAGCAAGGGCGTCGACCTTCATATTGTTCTTTATGTCCATATAGTTGATCACAGTAGTCTCCTCCTTTATCAACTATATTCCTCTGATAGTATTAGCAAAACAAGGTTGTTTCCAGTACTCTTTTTGGATCATAACGGAAGCTTGGAGGTTGTCTGTTATAATCTCAGCTTCTTGCGGAGCGCTCACCCTGATGATCTTTGTTGCCAAGGTGATTTCCATGAGTTCCACTTCCAAAGGGCTCTCCTCCGTAATCAATTGTCCAATTCCACTCAACCAGTGGTCATTAGAATCACGAATGACAACAACTACAGCTCCCTTCCCCTTTTTCCAAGCAGCATTTGTATTGAATTTAATAGCTCCTGGATTTAGGTTTTTCGTACAGGGTCTTTTGTTCTATGCAGTGATGTTTTGCGCGACAGTCCAGGATCTATAATTCATGGTGACCTCCTGGTTTATTAGATTGATTTGATGTTGTGGGAAATTTTCTTTGCCTTCAAAAATCCACAGGTTGCGTTGTTTCCACATACTCCAGCACGCAATAATGAAAAGATATTTATAGGAATCTGGGGCCTTGATGTTCTGGCTGATCCACTGGTCAAAATTATCTTTAGTCCAGAATTGGTGAGAAGGATTAAGTCTGAGCAGTGTTTGCCACACATTTTTTACCTTTGGGCAGTCACGGATAGCATGTAGGTTGGTCTCCTCCTCTTCATTGCATCTGGAATAGGTTGAAATTGCTATCATGTTCCAATGTTTCCTGTTGTAATTGGTAAGGAGGGCTCCATCAGCTACAATCCACATGAACATCTTGATGTGCGCTGCCACTTGCGCTTTCCAGATAAGATGCCAATTACCTTGTCTTTTTATCTCCATTTCAGCTCGTAGTGCATGATATGCAGTTTGGCTGTATAACTTCCCCCTTCATTAAGCTTCCATACTCGAACATCCTCAGTGTATGGGTATATGGGAGGATTCAAGTCGCATATAGATTTTGTGATGCCAGGTAGAAACCAATGTTCCAAGAAGCTCCGATCCCACTGTCCTTCCAAATTGACCAAGCTGCTCACTATCAGATCATCCAACTCCTTACGGATGGGAAATAAGGCATGGTTTTTCAAGATGACTCCATTGGGTATCCACTTATCGTGCCACACATTTATGGACGTTCCACTCACTAGACATAGATAAGTATTTGATTCCATGAATAGTTTAGTGAGGATGACCCTTCTGGACAGTCAAGAGAGGTTCTGAGTTGATACTGGATTGTCCTTTAAGATTTTCTTTGTCACGGCTTCACTCCAGATGGTTCTCCTTCTCCTGTAGATATCCCAGTTGTTATTCATGAGGAGTGTTTGGTTCCATTCTTTCATAGATTTAAGCCTGAGGCCTCCATGAATCTTCCTACTAGTGAGGTGACTCCAGGATATAAGGTGTGTTCCTCTCTTACTACATCCACCATTCCATATGAATCTCCTTATTTCCCCATCAATTATATCACATAATTGTAAAGGCAGTTTAGCCGTCTGCATAACATAAGTAGGTATAGAGGTTAAGGTAATCTTGTCCAAGCTCACTCTCCCCGCCATAGATAAACTTTTAGAAGCCCAGGAGTTAATTTTACTCGTTACCTTCTCCAATACTTCATTTTATATTTTCCTGTTAACCCGATTATGTATAATAGGTACTCCTAGGTATTTGCCCAGATCATGAGTTCATTGTAAGACACACCTACTGCAAATAACTTCTTCTTCCTACCGAGTTACACTCCTCGAGAAGAAGACTTTAATTTTCTCGATTGAGATGGCTTGTCTAGATGCTTGTTCGAAGTCATTGAAACATTCCATGATGGTGTGAATGTTGGATTCACTTGCTTTTGAAAATAGGATGATGTCATCAGCAAAGCATAAATGAGCTATTTTAGTTCCTCCTCTCCCTAGCTGCATGGGATGCCATTTCTTTTCTGTTACAAGTCGATCAATTAACTAACTTAACATCTCAATACATAGAACAAAAATATACGGGCTTAGGAGATCCCCCTATCTTAATCCTCGGGATGGTTTGAAGCTTGGTGTCATCACACCATTCCAGGCTATTTGCGAGCTTCCAAACCTAATGGAATTCATAATGTAGTTTTGTATGTTGGTTGGGATATTCGTCTTCTCCAACGTATCCTGGATGAAGCTCCAAGCCATCTTATCATAAGCTTTGGTAAGATCAACTTTTATGGCCATGGACTTGCTCGAATTCTTCCTTTTCATAGTGTGAATAAGCTCCTGCACAACAGTGATATTTTCAGTGATTTTCCTTCCGGGTACAAATGCGCTTTGTGCTGGACTGATCCATTTTGGTAACCACTTTTTCAGGCGCTCGACAATGACTTTTGAGCATAGTTTGAGCATTGTATTGTTAAGTGAAATAGGCCGGAACTGACTTCGAAATACAAGTTTCTTTTCTTTAGGTATGAGAACAATGGTGGCGTTGCACAGCTTATCGTCAAGGGTGGGAGAGTTAAGAGCCTCTTGGATCGTTCTTGTGACTGTCTCCGGCATAGTAGACCAGTTCAATTGTAAGAAATGTGTTGTTGTTCCATCTGGACCCGCCGCTTTGAACAGATGCATAGAACAAAGAATGTCTTTGATCTCCTCCATTTGAGCCTCCCTCGCAAGATGTTGTTTTTGGACATCAGGAATGGCTGCAAAGTAGCCTGGGATTTTCCTCATGGCCGACTGGCTGACACAGCTGGGTGTGGTGAAGAGGTCTACACAATACTCTGTAACCAGTTTGAACACTTCCAAAGTTTCAGTAGCCCATCCTCCATCAGGTCTTTTGATCGCCTCACATCTATTCATTCTTGCCCTCTAGTTGACGAAAGCATGGTAGAAGCGAGAATTTGAGTCTCCATCCTTCAGCCAATTGATATGGATTTTCTGTTTCCAATCTTCCTCCTTCTTTAATAAAACGCTTAGTTCGGCCTGCATTGTCAAACACAAATGGTCGGTTATATCATCGTACCTGGTTGCCAGGTTTTTCTGCAGGGTATTAATGTTGTGCAGTAGACGGTCTTTGTGTGCTCTTTTAGTCTTCTATAGCTCACCGTCCCAGGCTCTTAAGTGTGGGTTGGCTATGGCGAGGGCACTTTGGAAGTTAAGGTCTCTGCGCTAGTTATTTTCAATACAAGGTCTGAACGACATCTCCTTCTGCCATGAAGCTTTTGTCATGAAGCGCCCTTGATAGTTAATGTGTTTAGCCATGTTGATCAGAAGGGGGCAATGGTCTGATTCGACCCTCGCTAGGTGTAACACAGAGATATCAGGAAACTTTTTAACAAAGGCACTGTTTGCTAATACGCGGCCGAGTCTGCTTTGTTTCAGTATGTGGCGGAAAGCAAAGCATTGGCCAGAGAAGCCGAGGTCAGACATGCCTGCCTACAGCAATGTGGTAGTGAAAGTTTGTGGTTCCCTATGATTGAAGGTCTGGTACCCACTCTTTTCAGCCAGAGTTGTAGTAGTATGAAAGTCACCGGCAGTGATCCAGGGATCCTTATATCTATTCCCCAACTCAGTGAGGTGCTTTCAGATCAAGTTGTGTATCCGTATATGTGGATTTGCATATATAAAGGTATCATAAAAAGAATTATTGATTCTGTAGGTTATGAATTGGCAGTGAGTGTTGATGATTTCGACAGTGCATGTAGCTGAGTTCCAGCATACCCAAATCCCCCCCGAGTATCCACGAGCTTCGGATATGTGAGAGTTCGAAAAACCCAGCTTTTGGATTGTGTCTATTGCCTTGTCGGCACTTATTCTTGGCTCAAGGATTACAGTAACCATGGGCTTATGAATAGAGATGTAGTCTTTCAGAATTTTGCAAGTATCATCATTTCCTATTCCTCTAGTATTCCAGCATAGAATCTTTATCATTGCAGACAAGGGGTAGATTCGACAAATGTGGGCAGATGGTCCTCTCATAGGGGCGGTGCCTCGTTCTCCTTGTTTGCAGCAACCTTCAGAGCCTCTAGGATCGCTTCAGAATCTTAAGTACCTCTTTGCCGAGGACTTCTTCATGTACCCTCCAAGTTCGATTTTGTTGAGCCAGACCTTTTCATCCTCGTGTCGCTTCCTTTGAACATCTTCCCGATCTTGGACTTTTTGGGGTTTTTATTGTTCTTTGTAGATATTTGTGTGACATGGGTTTCACTTCCAGCTTGATCTCCTGGAGTAGGTATATCTGCTATAACTGAATCTTCAGGTACCGTGAATATTTCAACCACTTCATCAATATCCACTTCAGGTATATCTGCTATAACATATGCATATATTTTATTTTAACAAATATATATTTGCATATCTTTTTTTTTAAATCATTCGTATATCTTTTGTGAATTGTTAAAATAAAAAGTTTGGAACTAATTTCACCTGACAAAAGTTTTTACCGAGTAACTTCTAGGTTGAAGAATAGTTTGACCAAAAATATATGTTTGAAATTGAAATTCAAGTATTTCAAATAAAAATATTTCTAGTATTCATGATATAAGTTTCATGCTTGTCTATTTTATTTTACACTAACCATCATGAACTCTAATTGGATACCAAAAACCTTCAAAAATTGTAGGATTACGTGGTTTACAGTGGATGCTCCAAACATATGATTGGAGATAAGGAGGCTTTTCATTCACTCAAAAAGAAAAAGGGAGGATCAATCACATTTGGAGACAATGACAAAGTCACAATCATGGGAATAGGTAATATCAAAACTACTCTCACAATTAATAATGTGCTATTAGTAGATGGTTTGCACCACAATTTGCTAAGTGTTAGTCAATTATGTGATAGTATTTATGATTTTCTTTTCAACAAAACTTGCTGTAAATTACTTGTAGAAGACACAACTAATCATGAAGGAAAAAGAGTATGAAATCTTTATGTTCTTAGGCCTAACTCTATAAAATCAATTGTCGATAAATGTCTCATTGCAAATAATAATACTTAAAATCTGTGGCCCAGAAGATTAGGACATGTAAGCACTGATGCTATTAAAGAGTTAACTAAACATCATCTAGTTCGTGGTTTGCCTAAAATTACTTTTGATAAACATGAAAATTATGAACCTTGCACACTAGGAAAACAAACTAAGACTTCTTTTAAAGAAAATAAATCCTTAGTACATTTAGGTCCCTTGAACTCATACATATTGATCTATTTGGACCTATGAGAACACAATATATGGGTGGAAAGAGATATTGTTTTGTAATTGTTGATACTATTGGAATATTTATTCTATTTTTCTCAATGATTGAAAATCAACTTCAAAATAAAATTTGTACCATTAGGAGTGATCATGGAGGAAAATTTTAAAAGCATGCATTTGAAGATTTTTTTTCTCATCTAAAGGATACACTTAGAATTTTTTGCTCGACGCTCTCCACAACAAAAAGGTTTAGTTGAAATAAAAAATCATTCTTTGTAAGAAATGGCTAGAACCATGCTATCAGAACATGACACACCTAAAACTTTTTGGGCTGAAGTTGTTAATACCGCATGTATATTTAAAATAGAATCGCAATTCATCTACAATTAAAAAAGACTCCTTATGAAATATTCTTTCCTAAAAAACCAAGAGTGGATTACTTTCACACCTTTGGAACTCCATGCTACATTATAAATAGATAGTAAAGACAAATTTGATCCAAAATCACAAAAAGGATTCTGCTTAGGTTATTCAACCTCATGTAAAGCCTATAAATCTTTAATAATGTATCTAAGAAAGTATAAGAATCAATTCATGTAACATTTCATGAAAATCAAGCCAACAAAATGAAGTTGAAAATGATATTCTACAATAAATTGAAGATTTTACCATATCCCCTAAAGAAGATAACAATGTTGTAAATAAAAAAATTGAAAACCACAATGAAGAATCACATCAATCCATTAAAATAATAATAAAAATCCATCCACAAGATTTAATAATCGGTGATCTTGTTAACAAAGTAAAAGCTAGATCCTCCTTTAGACACATAGCTAACACCACTTTTGTATCCATAATTGAACCTAAAATGGTTGATGAAGCTCTTAAAGATGATTATTGGATAATTTCTATTCAAGAAGAATTAAATCATTTCATTAGGAATGATGTATGGGATTCGATACCTAGACCTAAAGAATCAACAAGAAGGAATGGACTTTTATGAAACATACACTCCAGTAGCTAGAATTGTATCAATTCATATGCTATTATCTCTAGATGCACATAAAAACATCAAACTTTTCCAAATGGATGTTAGAAGTGAATTTTCAAATGGAAAAATTCAAAAAGAAGTTTATGTTGCTCAACCTCCCAATTTTCAAGATCCAAAACCTCTTGATCATGTTTACAAATTAAAGAAAGCACTATACAGTTTAAAACAAGTGCCATAGTCTAGAACCTTCTTGTCTGAACAAAATCTCCACCGTAAGGGTGTCAGTCGACAAATTTCTCTACCGAGTGCATGACCGTTGTAATTTTTTTTGAATGAATGTCAACCAAAGTAGACGTTTTTATTACTGTTGGAATATAGCCATTGGAGGCTCAGTCGACAAGTTTTTTGAACAAGAAGGAGTCTATTTTTCTATAAATAGACACAAATTCGGCCATTCTCTTCACAACTCATTGCGTAAACTTCTCTAGCATCCTTTGAGTATTTCATAAAGCTCTCATTCAGTTATTTTTAATCCACTATCTTCACTACGTCTTCTTCCACCAAGTTCTTTCTCAACTACGTCAAGATGGCATCCTCCTCAACTCGCAGTGGCAAGAAGCAAGTATTATCCAAGAAGAGATGTTCCACCTCAACGATTCTAGCACTGACAGTCATCAATGAGATAACCTTCAATGATGATGTTGCTGGAGAAAAGTACATGCGGCTCACCTCCAAGACACCTCTTCCTTGCTGCCTGGTGGAAACATATGACTTTCCTGAGCTCCTCAACCTTCCATGTCAATTCAAAATCTAAAAACTACATGAATTTCTTACCCCTTCCTTCCATTTTTGGTCTGCACTAGTTATCTACGAGTATTATTCCAACCTCATTAGGGACATTGATGACTATTATTACTTCACCACCATGGTTAATGTGTTATCCTTTGGATTTTCTAAAACCAATTTTCTAGAAATGTTAGACATAGATGCTGTCGAATATGCCAAATTTGTAGATCTCACCACTAGAAATCCTTTCAACAAGTCCTTGCAGATCCACAAGTTACAATTAGTCTTAGTGACAACAAAAGAGCCATCTTTGTCCCAAGTAACTATCCTCAAGAACACAGGGGTACTTACTATGCCACATGTCTAACCCCTAAATCTAAGATAGTGAGCCTCATCATTAGCCACAACATCTATCCTAGAACTAACAAAATTGAAATTCCTCAATTTAGGATGATTCTCATATATGCAATCCTTGAACACATCCATTTCAATTTTATTCACATTATTCTCTCCAATATGCTTGATTTTTCTGTCAATCCACCATATGTTGATTCTGTTTACAAAATCATTCAAAACTCAATTGGAAAATAATTAGATGAATTAGGCTACCACCATGATTGGCGTCCCTAAAGAATAACTCAGAACATTGTTGACAAAATGGGAATATACTTTAGGCACAAAAGGGCTAGAGTTGAAGAAGGCACATCCCATGAAGCCATTTCTCCACCTTCTATTTTCTCTAGGTACTCTGTAGAAATCCTTACAAATGACCTCCTATATTAAAGGTGTAGCATATCAAGTTTGGAGACACTTTGTCTCCAAACACAATGCAATGTCCTATCTTAACCCAAAAATGCAATCATTGACCCCAAATACCCCTGATAACTATCCATATGCTTCATACCCCAGGACTATCTATCCCTTCAACTTATACATCAACTAAACTCAAGTCCCACCTTCACCATCTATAGAAATTACCCATACCCACTACTCCACCTTGCAACTCCAAGACATAGCCGCCCATTTCCATTTTGATAAAGCACCCACCTTTCTTGAGGCATATGCTCTTTTCAAGACTAGAACATTAGATTGGGGAACCCTTGTGATATACTATGGCATTGCAACTTTCTATGGTCACAATTTGGAGGTGGATGTGATCTTTGATTCATTCAAGTGATATATTATTTTAATCATAAGGCTATCCTTATGTATGTTCGTTTTAGCAACAAAGCTATGTAATGGTTTCTTTTATCAATGAATTGAGCTCGCTTAGGTACTTGTTCATGACTATTGTGGCTAAATTTGACATTTTTCTTTAAGAATCATATTAAGGGGAATTATTGAACTAAGGGGAGCATTCTTTTACTTTTTGAGATGACAAAGGGGGGGAAATAATTTAAAAGCAAAACCTAATTCCTTGAGTTTATATGAATTTGATTGAGTTTTTTAAGTTGAACACACTGCCATAAGTTAATTGTTGCACTTTACTTTGAGATCTGGATGATATACTTCATATCTCTCTAGTATAAATGTGCACACATTTTTGTGATACTCAAGGAATAGCTCACCAAGGTATAATAATTTCATTTTAAGTTTTTGGTTATAGAAATGTTTGCAATCTTTAAAAGGGGGAGATTTTTGGATAGATTGGACTTTAGCACATGTTATCTTTTGATGATGAAAAAAATCCTTATTTTTGTATTTAATGTGATATCTAAGTGTTTCAGGCAACAAGTACATATTAGAAGAGATTGATGAAGATCATAGCATCAAATGATTGAATCATTGCTTATATGTGCTCATTTGCAATGCAAATGTACAAGTATTTAGAACTCATGCAAAATCAAGATATGGACCAACTCCTCCTATACCAAACCTATTCATATGACAATACTAAGTGTCTAGTATAGGTAGGTAACATTTAAAATATCATTGGATAGGGTTTCTAAAATTTTGCACACCTATTTACATGGAATTTTTGGTGGAGAAACTTGTCAACTGAGACAATCTCGATCAAAAAAATTGTCGACTGAGACTCCCCTTGGTCAAAGACTCAGTGTTCCAGAAGAATGCTTACAACACACTTATTCTGAGTTATTGTCGATCGAGTAGTTGGTCGATTGAGACACATTTGGTCAAATATATTGTCTATCGTTAGTAGACCGTTGAACAAGTTCATTAAAGAAAATTTGAACTATATCTAGACGTAAGATACAACTTGTGCACTCTAACCACACTTGGTCAAACTAATCGTCTGCTGGGACATGTCTGAGAATGTTTTCGACCACAGTGGGTTCTAGATTGATATTTCTAGAAACCACTAAATTAACTGTTGCACCTAACTTGACTCATCTATAACAATTATCTCATAAGGTACACTAAATTAACATCCAAGAACCCTCTAGACACTTTCCTAAGGTACCATTGCCACATGCAATCCATTCCTATGAATAGTAGTGGTCTTAGGACACCCAACCTACAACTTGCACACATCAGATGCAAGAGTTGAGAAATAGTTAAGAAATCTTGAGCTATAGCTTTATACTTACAATCTTCTACAAATATCATATTCATGTCCTAGTCAAAGCTGCTGAACACCCCCACCCATAATTTCCTTTTCTTTAGTGGTATTGAGCTACATTGGTGTTTTCTCTTCTCCGATCTCCATTCTGTCTATGAATTGTGGTGGGACTACTCCAAGGAGAAGAGGCTATCCGAGATCCATTAGGTGAAGGAGTCTTCACAAATGTGCTCTTCTATGGTTGTCAAAGAAGAGAAGGTGTTGTGGTGCTCTTTCATTATCAAAGAAGAGGAGATTGATGCTCTTCCATCATCTATTAAAGAAGAGGTTTGTGTAGTGCTCTTTTGTGTCTGGTAAATAACAGGGTTTAGTTGCAACAAGTAGTTTTATAATTTGTCCTAATAGATAAATTAATAAAATTATTTGCTATGAAATCCTATTTGGAAACAACTAGGTAGTGGATTGACGTCTTTGACGGAACCACTCTAAATAATGTCTCCATTTGATTGCTTACCTTTTTCATTCTATTTTTGATTTAATTTTTATAAGGATATATTCACCCCCTCTAGATCTTTTCATTCTTTTGTGTTTATCTTATATTGCTAGACATAATGAGAATATAACATGACCATGATCATAATGATGATAACTTGATTTTCAAAAGTGGTCAATTATGCACATGAAGAATCAGGGTTAAAGATCCTAACTTGACATGATGAACTTATTTGGTGCCAAGTATTTATAATGAAGCTAAGGGGCCATTTGGATGGCCCATTTGTGACTAATGTAGTAGTTAACAACTAAAAGGATTCTAACTACCCAATTAAAAAATCTCATAATTCTTAACTACAATGTTTGGATGTATATGGATTTAGAAACACAGTAATTAATAATAGTGCCATTTAAATGACATTATTTGGTAAACATGTATTTAGAATGCAACATTTATATTAATCCCACCATTTATATACTAATTAATATGAGTACCTAATTTACAAACCACCCTGCACCTTATACTTGAGACCACACAAAACTAAATCTCACATACGCTTTAAATTTTGTAAATAACAATGCAGATTTTAACACCAATTGAACAATTAAATTCAACATAAGCCACAATACCCAAATGGTTCTTGTAGATTTAAGTAAGGTCAACACATATGACAGCCACCACATTGTCTTAAACTACATGAAAAACACATAATGGCAGAGTTAGAATGGTGGATCCCGAATGGCACATCTCTTGAATGGTGGATCATACACGTCAGCCATTTCCTACATAGTCACCTCAAAGAAAAAGGAAGAAACCAACTTTGCTCACGGCTAGCTGTTTCCAAGATAATCTTTGCTCCTCTTCAAAAGCATCATCCTCCCTTCTCCCTATCAATCCCCACTCAAAAGCATCTTTGCATTACTTCCCCGCCCTTATTCTCATGAACAACCATTCACCATCCTTTTCTAGCTTCTCCTCCCCTAGAACCCATGCACGTAATTAACCGCATATGCGCTGCGACAACCATTTCTTTTTTTCTTGGAATAAGGTAAATATATAGACCAAAAAGGTGGTATAGTTGAAACTATACAGAACAAGACAAAGCACCCTGGAAAAGGGCCCATAAGAAACTAAAACTGGGGATCACATACAAAAACCCCAGTAAGTACGAGTATTACCATTCAGCCTATACAAAATGTCATTTCTATTCTTCATATGCCACTTGAGTTCGATGCCAAACTTGTTGATGAACATATTCTAGTTGGACTCCTTATTCTCATGCATTCTCTTGTTCCTCTCATTCCATATAAAATAACTCAACCGTTTCTGAGGCAAATGATACTCCAGACCTGTTTAGACCATCTACAGTTGAAAAATAGATGTGTATTCATCTCATTTGTATCTTTGCATAAAAGGCAAGTCTCGTCAATCAGAATGCCCCTAAAAGCCAATCTATCAAGAGAAGGGAGCCTATTTTGAATAGCTTTGTAACAGAAAACACTCCATTTGGGGTAGTGCGCACGGCCCCATAAGTTTGCAATCAACCCCATAACGAGAAAGCCTGTAGCAGTGTTGATCGGTGGTGACTAATTAGAAGACCAAACACCATTCACATCAACGCTAAACAGGTGTTGATTGACTACCACATGGGCACACATAACACGCCAAGTGCGGGAGGGTCTACTCCTCTCATCACAAACAAGATTAGAACCATATCTTTTATTCATCCAAGTTGTCCAGCAGCACTGCAGTGAGTTGATAAATCTTAAGACACGACTGGCGTTACTCTTCTGCATGAGTTCCTCTGCATCTTTAATCTGCAAGCCTCCTTCCTGGAAAGGTTTAGCAATAGTTTCCCAAGCTATGGCGTGATTCAGCCCCGCCCAAAGGGAACCGGCTGTAAGAGACCTGAGAGAAAGCAAGATGGGGTTGGGTATAGCACCCATAGAGCTCCAGAAGTGAAGCATACTTTGTAACATAGATCTGATCAGCACAAGACGACCTGCCATAGATATACGGAGCCTGCTCCATTTCTCAATATTAATTCTATACCTATCAAGATAGCCGCAGAAGTTCTTGGATGTTATGTGACCTACAATGAGGGGGAAGCCCATATATAAGGTAGGAAGACTTCCAAATTTCATGCCAATATCTTTCTTAAGTCTACCCCTTCTATTTTCGCATGATTTGGAGAAGTAGACTTGTGATTTTATGGCGCTCACATATAGACCAATGAGCTTACCAAACTTAAGAAGAAGGTGTTTGTATTCCTTGAGTCTTCTCATATTTCCTACTGTGAAAAGGAGGACATCATCTGTGAAGATGATGTTAGTCATCACTTTTGTCCCTTTGACTGTATCAGTTCTAATCAGGACACTATCTTCTGCCGTATCAATCATCTTGGTCAAACCTTCCATCACCATTGTAAAGAGGAGCGGGGACAACGGGTCTCCTTGGCTAAGGCCATTTGAAGATCTGAACATACCATTAGAACACCCATTTATGAGGATAGAAAATGAGCACGTCTCCACGCATTGTTTGATAATGTGTGTCCAATTCTGATCAAACCCCATAGAGTACATCACCTTCCAGAGGTACTCCCAGTCTACATGATCGTAAGCCTTGTTGATATCAATCTTCATAGAAGCTTTTGCGTTGGATCTCTTCATATTGAATTCATTGAGATTTTCTGTAGCCAAGAGTGAGCAGTCTGGCATGTTCCTACCTTTGATAAAGGCATTCTGATTTGATGAGATAATATGGGGTAAAACCTCTTTCAGTCTATTAGCCAGAAGTTTGGAGATAATTTTATATAACACTGAGCAGCACACTATCGGTCTGAAGTCTGTGATCGCCTTTGTGTTGTTGTTCTTGGGGATCAGTTTAATAAAACATTGATTAACAGCTCTAACCATCGCTCCACCGCTAAGAAGCCAATTCACAGCAAGGCATATATCATGTTTGATTAATGACCAAACCTTTTGGAAGAAATGACTATTAAAGCCATCTGGACCTGGGGCTTTGGAGTAGTGAATGGAAAAAAGTTCTTTTTAAATTTCCTCCTCAGTAGCTTCCTTGCTTAGAGTAGCGTTCATCTCAGTTGTAACCTTCTTTGAAGGTAGACATCTATCATCAAAAGAGTATGAATGATTGTTGTTGTACAGGTTGATGAAGTATTGAGTAGCAGTAACTGCCAGATCTTCACGTTTGTCAACTATTTCCCCTTTTTCGTTGATTAGTTCATAGATAGAGTCCCTCATTTCTTTTTTCCTAATGGCTGCATGGTAGATTTTGGAGTTTCGGTCTCCATCAGATATCCACTTTAGTCTGCTTCTTTGCCATAAGCAAACTTCTTCCGCTTTCTCAAGTTTCCTGATTCTGTCCTTACATTTGACTTCTTCTTCAACAGCCCTAACATCAATAGGATTGAGACGTAGGTTCATGGTAGCTGCCTCATAGTTTATCTTGGCTTCATGTATGAGGTTTGGCAAGTTGACCTTTTCTTTAAACCACTTCTTGAGAGCTTTTTTGGTGTGCTGAAGTTTTTTGAGAACTTTGTAGAGCGGGTTGCCTTTTATCTGGATAGCCCAACAATCTTTGATCAAGTCATTGAAGCCATTCCAATCACTCCACACATTGAGAAATCTGAAAGGGTGGGGGGGTTTAGGGGATTGATTAATATAAACCTTCATCCAGGCGTGATCGCTGAAATAATGTGCTCCCAATCTGATGGCAACATTGGGGAGCACATCCAGCTAGGAATTATTAACGAAGCCTCTATCAAGGTAGCTAGAGATGCATCCAGTCGTTCGTTGTTGACGTGTATTTTACTACGCGCTTAAACGCAAGTATACGCGTCGAGTAATATAGGCCTTGTGAGGCCCGAGTCGAACTCAGAGATACGTGAATTATTGGAGACTTCTACTAACTAATCGCAATCAGCTAGACCGATTAACAAAGTAGAATTTGTTGTTGAAATTAAAAGAAAATAAAAATGAAACAAAGAAAATAATCGATTAAAGGTTAATTTAATCAACTAAAAGGATATCTTTAGGATGGCGGTTTCACCGCGGGTCAATATTGTATTAGATTTCATATAATTCCTCACACTTCTCTCTCTATCCGGGTAGTGGCCTGAAATGAGAATTACCCACTGTCGTGGTGTAATTCACTACTTAGGTTTAGGTTGATTCCACCGTCGTAGTAATCATTCCCCTAAACTAAGCGCATTAGGATCGGTCCCTCAGTTCCCACCATTAATTTTACAACTCCTTTGTCAAGGGTTTTATTAATTAATGTAGAATTCGTTTCTTTTCAACCGTTAATCCTTCTGTCGAAGTGATTAAGGGCATTAATTTACTATTATGGTGATCAAGCATAACAATAGCAATAGAGAAAACGAATTTATACCACGGATATGAGAGAAAAATATGAATTATCAATATAAAATCATCATACAATGTATCCCCGGGCTACTCCCGGTCCTAAAGATTGAGGGTTTTAGCCTCTCATGTTCATCTTACACAAATACATGGTAGAAATTGGGGAATTCATAAGAAAAACGTGAAATAGATGGGAAAACCCCTGAACGGAGAAGAACCGGTGGATCCTTGGCGTAGAACACAGCTTCCCCCGCCTGTCGGTGGTGGAAATTGTCTTCGGCAGCGTCCGAATCACCCGGTATGAGCTTCTCGGCCTCCGTTCTCCTTTCTCTCCTCCTCGGCACTCGTGCAATCCAAATATGAGATCCCTTTGTCTGGGCGGCCGTCATTAGGTATAAGTCCCTAATTAGGTCGTCAAATAATGACAGCCGTCCGATTGATATCAAAACAGATCCAACGCATATCTGCCGGCGTCGATACCATCGACGCGGGTCGATGGTATCGACCCAGCGGATTAGCGGCAGCTTTCCTTTCTTTTATTCTGAGCGCCTGTGGTGATCTCGATACCATCGACTCGGGTGTCGATGGTATCGACTCTTTTAGCGTCGGTTGTTGTCGTTTAGCGACGCTGTAGCTCTCCTTGTGTCGATGGCATCGACATCCGTCGATGGTATCGACTTAATCCTCGCTAGCAGCCTGGAGACATCTCGATGCCATCGACTTGGGCGTCGATGGTATCGACTCTGTATTGCTCTTCTCGGCTGACAACCTGTGGCTTGGTCGATGGTATCGACACCCGTCGATGGTATCGACGGATGTAGATACTTGTTTTTCCTGAAATTGTACAACAAGACCAAATAAATCCACACGATTTATGATAAGATGATCAATAATGCTTAAAATAATGAAATAAAGGGGATTTGATATAAAATGATGGCAAAGACCAAATAAAGTGAATTATGCAATATTATCCATGAAAATGAGTAATTAAGGCACAAAACACATATGAAAAAGGTCTATAAATGCGACTCAAAATCATCGCATCAAACTCCCCTAAGCTTAAACATTGCTCGCCCTCGAGCAACTAATCCTTAGAATAAAATTGCGAATGTCAACTAACAATCAAAACACCAACCCACCTCACAAATGACTCCCACTGGACGTTCTCAAACCGGCCTATCCTAATCACAGAACAGTAATTACCCTATAGGCGACAATAACCATCAATAAAAGAAATTATCCTTCAAACTGATGAACACTATCACATAAGGCAGTTATCATAATAAAGTTCGCCGATTCAGCCATGGTGCATCTTGTGATCACCTACTCTACGTTGCTCGCCCTAACTACCATCTACATGGAAGCAGTTCTCCTGATAAACATGAGTGAGGAGAAAATCACGGTGGCCTACCAATCCGAGCAACGGGTGGATGGAATGGGTGGTTCATGGGAGAATTTGGAAGTATTACACAGTTTCAAAATGCATATAACAAAATGCCCTAAATGATGCAAATGCACATTAAGAATGCCCTACCGCCTAAAAGCGGGTGGAATGATGCATGCCCTAACCTTCTACCTCAAAATGAGATAGAAATCTACTCAAGCCACATCATGTACTCAATTCCCCTGTTATACAAGTGATATCATTCCTTTCTCCCTCTTATTCCATTTCCTTCTAAATTCTCTTCTTTTTTTTTTTTTTTAACATTTGTTCATATTTCCAGAATTTTTTTTTTCTTCTGTTTTTTTTTTCTTTCCAATTGGAGATCCTTGCTTTATTTCGAGGGTATGGAACAAATTAGATCACCTATTTAGGAAAACTGAGATACATGGTGTGCCTATGCATGAAAATCATGAAATTGTGAGTGCAACTACATGACATGCACCTAAAGGTAATGTGCATGTATCACTATATATTTTTTTTTATTTTATTCTATGCAAAAACATGAAAATAACAATGCAAAACCTATCTACATGCCATGCACGCAAAAGAAATTGAAACTGCACTTTACTTCCAATTCTTGGTGGATTATAGGAAATGGGGTGGAATGATCACAAGATTAAGTGACTGAACCTTAAAAGAAAATTATGTGTCCCTCCTTATTGACATGTGTAGTAGTAAAAAGGGTGCTTTCTCTTACATCTGATTAAGGTCTCATTACCATTTGATTAGGTTAGGCTCAAACAACCGTTACTATCCACTTTCCATGAGTCAAAGGGTGTGGGTATGACATATTGGTTCAAAGTTGACATAATCAATCATTTTCATAGAAAAAGTTCCCCAAGGACAACCAAGTAAAGCTATCCAAATGACACAGAAAATTTTTAAATTCCCTTAATTTCCCATGAAAACAGCAAGATGACAAATTTTAAGACATCCACGATTACACTAGATAGATGTGGATCCTAAATAAAAACTTAAAATTGCAAAAAACAAATAACAAAGCAGAAACTAAAACAACTAAAGAAAAGATAAAAGATAGAGCTGTTCCAGCCACCCCCCTAAGCTTGAATCCGACTATGGCCTCATAGTCAAAAACCAACTTAAGGGTGGAACAGTGATACCCTGATCAATCTTGTGAAGGCGGTGGTGGGTAATGTGGTGCCGTAGGATCCCAAGACGGGTACTCCCCCTGGAAGCTTGGATCATAGTGGGTCCTCGGCGGAGGCTGTGGATAACCTCCAAAGTAGTCTCGACTCCAGTAGTGGTCGAAGAAGGGCTCCTGCTGCGTCTCTATCCGCTGCAACCGGTTGTGCATTTGTTCTTGGTTGGCGAGGATGAGCCGCTCGTTCTCGAACATAGCCCTTTGATTATCAAGCAACCGGCCCGTTGTCTCATGGATGCCGGTATACAAAGTCATATGCTGGTGCTGCGTCTGCTGGATGTCCTGCAGCATGGTATACATCCCTTGCATGGAGTAGGGATCCGCAGTTGGCTGTTCTTGCTGTGGTGATGGCGGCGGGGGCTGAGATGATGAAGATGCACCCGGATGCATCCTAGGACGCTTCCGTGGTGCCACGCGTGCTCGAAGAGGTGTGAAAGCCTCCTCGTCTTCCTCCGCCTCGCCTTCTTGGTCGTCACCTCCGCCTTCTTCTTCCGAGGACTCGATGGCTATGATGGGCCATCGGAAATGCTGCTTGCCCTCGATGTGGAAGACGTCGTCCGGCAGGGATGCCTCCTGGTAAGCTTGGTTGACATGGCAATGAGCGTATGCCAACCCGTCCCGGAGAAGAATGAGGTTTGAACGGTGCAAGTGTTGCACGTTCACCTTACTCCGCGTAGAAATCGGAGTCATGGACTGAAAGTTCAGCCCCAAGTAAAGCGCCAACTTGGTGACAAGACCACCAAAGTGTATTGGAGCCTTCCTTGTGCTCCGCTTCACCGCCATGACGCGCTGTAACCAGAATGCTCCCCAGTTGCACTCTTGACGCTTCAGGAGGGCGTACAGAAAGAACAAGTCGCTCTCCTGAAACTTGCTCAAAGCAAGATCGCTCCGCCCGAAGAAGGTCAAGCTAAGCATCCTATGCAATACCCGGACGAACGGGTGTTCAAAATCAGCTACCGCGGCGTTGTGGTAGCTCACAGTCTTCCCTGCCGGTACCGTACAAAGCTCGGAGAAGATCTTGTCGTAGTCGGTGCGGGCGTCGGGACGTCGGTGATCGTGGCGGCTGTGGTTCCAGTTGAAGATGTCGTTGAACTGCTTCAACGTGAAGTTGTAATTGTTGTTGAATAGACAGAAGGTCACCCTTCCCTGGATCCACGTCTAGTCCGATGGTACCACGTCGTTTGGTACGACGCAGATATCAAGGGACGCCATGAACTCGGCCACTAGTTCCTTGTATGTGGGCCATTTGCCAAAGAACGGCTGCCCATCCGCATGACAGTCCATCTCATAGAAGCGACCGGTGTGCCGCGCTTGCCCGGCCAACACATAGGCCAAGTTGGCCTCGAATCCCAAGTCCCTGATCATGCCCCGGTCCACATACCGGGTGGCCTCGAACTTCCTCTTCATGATCTCCTCGTACACTTTCCTCGTGTCCATGTTGGCGTGAATAAGGCGTGGACGAGAGATAGAAGCTGTTGGAGGAGGAACAAACTCCTCGATCACCATTGGATGCGCGCTCGATGAAGATGCTCCGCCCGTATGCACCATGTTTGCGAGAAGAAGAGATTAAGAGAAAAGAGCTCGGTGAAGATGGAGAGAAAATCTCCGCTCGATGAAGATCTTTGCTCGGTGACGCTTCTCCGCAGGTGTAGAGGGCTCGGGGGAGTGCTCGACGCAATGGGGGGTACTTGCTCTGAGGGTGTGATGTCATATGACGTTGCAAGTCCCCTTAAATAGACTTGATCGGCGCCCCTGTTAACCCGTCGATACCATCGACGCGGGTCGATGGTATCGACACGTCTCGCGGGTAGCCGTCTCTGTCGCTGGCATCGACGGCTGACGTTTGCTGGATCGCGAAACCCGGATCGCTGACGAGTCGATGCCATCGACGGATGTCGATGGTATCGACGCAGCCCCCGGATCGCTGACGTGGCTGTCGCGGTCGTCGCCGATGTCTTCATTCGGATTGGTGACATGTCCGTCGATACCATCGACGAGTGTCGATGGTATCGACCTGCATTTGTTGCAACACCGTTTCTGGCTCTCAACCTGTGATGATGTCGATACCATCGACGAGGCCGTCGATGGTATCGAGTTGACTGAGCAAAACTTGTCTGAATATCTCCAGAGATCTCGATGGTATCGACAGGGGTGTCGATACCATCGACTTTATCCTGGAGATCAACCTGTGACCATGTCGATACCATCGACGGATGCGTCGATGGCATCGACACAGTGCGATTTTTGCTGGTTGCAACCTGTGCCCAAGTCGATGCCATCGACTGATGTGTCGATGGTATCGACTCTGCCTAATCCTGCACAATTAACAAACGGATCAAGGTATCATTTTTAAACTAAAATCTAAACGAATTAAAAACAATCTATCACTAAAATGAAACTAGCCTAATGTACCGTTGGTTGGGTTGCCTCCCAACAAGCGCCCTTGTTTAGCGTCTTAGGCTAGACGTCAGTCCTTCTTCTCATTCATGTATAAGTGAAATGAGTTTAACCTCATTCACTTTCCTCTTGTAATTCTCACCAAAGTATAGCTTCAAGCGCTGCCCGTTCACCAAGAACGTGGTCTCTCCATCTCGCACGAGAATCGCTCCGTGCGGTCTCACTTCTTCCACCTCAAAGGGTCCACTCCATCGGGATTTCAGTTTCCCGGGATGCAACTTGAGACGAGAATTGAACAATAAGACACTGTCTCCTTTCTTAAACGTGCGTATCTCTATGTGGCGATCGTGGATCAGCTTTGTGCGCTCTTTGTAGATACGGGCATTCTCATACGCCGTCATGCGTAGCTCATCCAATTCATTCAATTCTAGCATTCTTTTCCTCCCGGCCTCGTCATAGCGCAAATTCAGCCTTCTTAGCGCCCAATGGGCCTTGTGCTCCAATTCTACCGGAAGATGACACGGCCGGCCATACACCAACCTAAAAGGCGTAGTGCCTATAGGTGTTTTGTACGCCGTTCGATAAGCCCAAAGTGCATCCGGTAACAATGTACTCCAATTCTTCCGTGTAGATGCTACGGTCCTTTCTAAGATCTTTTTGATTTCTCGGTTTGATACCTCCACCTGTCCTTGCGTTTGTGGGTGATATGGGGTGCCAATGTTGTGTTTGACCCCATATTTCTTCAAAAGTGACGCAAATTTTTGATTTCGGAAGTGTGTGCCTCCGTCACTAATAATCATCCGAGGAATCCCGAACCTGCAGAAAATATTCTCCTTTACGAACCTGCAGACTACATTCGAATCATTAGTCCTTGTGGGGATTGCCTCCACCCACTTCGACACATAATCCACGGCAAGCAAAATATAAAGATTTGAATTTGAGGACACAAAGGGTCCCATGAAGTCAATGCCCCAAAGATCAAATACCTCGACTTCCTGAAACACATTCAGGGGCATTTCTTGTCTCCTTGAGATATTACCTGCACGCTGGCACGGGTCACACTGCCTAACAAAATCATAGGCGTCCCGGAACAAAGTGGGCCAATAAAGGCCGCTCTCCAAAACCTTAGCTGCTGTCCGTGAGCTAGCATGATGTCCTCCCGTAGGTGACGCGTGACAATGATGTAGAACACTTTCGTACTCTACCTCCGGCACGCACCTGCGAAGAATTCCATCCCTGCATTGCTTCAACAATATTGGGTCATCCCAAAAATAGTATCTCAATGAGTGGAAGAATTTCTTCTTCTCTTGATATGACCAATCTTCCGGGATGATTCCGCAAGCTAGATAATTTACAATATATGCAAACCATGGTTCTTTCGAATCAATTTTCAAAAGTTGTTCGTCGGGAAAGGTCTCGGTAATGGGTATATGCAAACCTTGCTCATCCACCCTCTCTAACCTAGACAAGTGGTCAGCCACCACATTTTCAATTCCCGACTTGTCCTTAATTTCAATATCAAATTCTTGTAGGAGCAAAATCCACCTAATTAGTCTCGGCTTGGCATCCTTCTTCTCCATCAAATATTTTATTGCGGCGTGATCCGTCCACACAACCACCTTAGAACCCACTAAGTATTTCCGAAATTTCTCAAAGGCAAAAACAACAGCAAGTAACTCTTTTTCCGTGGTTGTGTAATTTAATTGAGCATCATTAAGTGTTTTTGAGGCGTAGAAAATCACCGCAGGCTTGTTATCTACCCTTTGCCCCAAAACAGCCCCCACAGCATAGTCAGACGCATCACACATCAACTCGAAAGGCTTTGTCCAATCCGGCGTTTGCACAACCGGAGCCGAAATCAGCTTTTCCTTCAAAACCTCGAATGCGTGAAGACATTTCTCATTGAAATCAAAAACTGCGTCTTTTTCCAACAATTCCGATAATGGCTTTGCGATTTTTGAAAAATCCTTGATAAAACGCCGATAAAACCCAGCGTGTCCTAAAAAGCTTCTCACCCCTTTTACAGAATTTGGTGGGGGTAGCTTAGAAATCACCTCAATTTTTACGGGGTCTACCTCTAGACCCTTGCTAGACACCTTGTGTCCTAGCACAATTCCTTCTGTCACCATCATGTGACATTTCTCCCAATTGAGGACCAAGTGTGTGTCCTCGCACCGCTGCAACACCTTATCTAAATTATAAAGGCATTCATCAAAAGATGCTCCATAGACTGAGAAGTCATCCATGAAGACTTCAAGACACCGCTCCACCATGTCAGAGAATATGGCGAGCATGCAGCGTTGAAAAGTCGCCGGCGCATTGCATAAACCAAACGGCATACGGCGGTAGGCGAAGGTCCCATAAGGACATGTAAACGTAGACTTCTCTTGATCCAACGGATCAATAGAAATCTGGTTATACCCCGAATAACCATCTAAGAAACAAAAATGCGACCGACCGGCTAAGCGTTCCAAAATCTGATCAATGAATGGCAATGGAAAATGATCTTTCAGAGTGGCGGCGTTCAATCGGCGGTAATCAATGCATACACGCCACCCGGTTACCAGTCGGGTGGTGACAGGTTCATTTAAAAGATTGGTAGTGACAGTGATTCCCCCCTTCTTAGGGACTACCTGCGTGGGGCTCACCCACGTCGAATCAGAGATTGCATAAATGATCCCGGCAGCAAGCAACTTGATGACTTCCTTTTTGACAACCTCCATCATGCTTGGATTTAGACGTCTTTGAGGCTGTATGACTGACTTAGCTCCTTCCTCAAGCCGAATCTTATGTTGACAAAGTGTAGGGGAGATCCCCTTGATGTCCGCCACTGACCACCCAAAGGCTCCACGGTGGTTCTTGAGCACTATCAGTAGCTGCTCCTCTTCATCCGCACTCAAGTATGCAGAAACAATCACTGGCAACTTGTCCTCCTCGGCTAGAAAGACGTACTTCAAGTGCGGGGGCAATGGCTTTAACTCTAGATCAGGTGGGCAGATAAGGGATGATTGTAGCGGTGGGGGCAGTGTACCCAAATCTTCATAGTGCCTCGTGTAGAAACATGGAAGCATTTGAAGCATTTTGGCGCACTCCTTGAGTGAAGTACTCCGCATCCAATCATAAGTGACATTACACAAACACGCCTCTAGAGGCAATTCCAGATATGCATCACCGACAGAAGTTATTATCACATCATCCTCCCACGAAGGTGGAATGTCCTCATTCTCATCATTTGGAAACCCGACAGCCTTGCATAAAGAGACAGCTTTCGTTTGCTCCATAAGGTCTACCGCCAAGGTCCCATTGTCTATCCTGCTCATCACATGGGCCATATCTAAAAATGGCTTCCCAAGACAAAGTGAGATATTGCTTTCCACATGCTTCACCATGTTGCACTGTGCCTTTGCTTTAGTAGATGTATTGCTGTTGGGCATGACCATCTCAAAGCGATCATCCGCAATGCCTAAGGTCAAGCGACCTCTCCCCATCTCCAAGATCATGTCAGCTGTAGCTTGAAATGGGCGACCAAGAAGTAACTCATTACCGTGTTCGTCCTGCATCTCCATCACAACAAAATCAGCGGGAAAAACAAAGCGGTCTACCTTTACCAAAACATCTTCACAGATTCCATATGGTTTCACCACAGAATTATCGGCCAATTGGATAGTCATATTGCTTGGCCTTGACTCCTTCAATCCAAGTTTCTTGAATGTAGAAAGGGGCATCAGATTGATGCTTGCCCCGGAATCACAAAGCGCCTCGCCAAATTTGAACTTCCCGATAAAGCATGAAATATTGAAACAACCAGGATCCTGTCGCTTTGGCGGCAAAGTGCCCATAATAAAAGCACTCACTTGCTCCTTTAACACCACAACCTCAGTGTCGGGTATCTTCCTCTTCTTGGTGATTACATCTTTGAGAAACTTTCCATAAGACGGAATTTGTTCAATTGCCTCTAACAAGGGAATATTCACAGATAACTTTCTAAAGCTGTCCAGAAATTTTTTAAACTGTGCATCCACCTTTCTTGCTTTTGCGCTATTGGGGTAGGGGACCGGAACAGTATGTGCTCTTTGATGAGGTGGCACATAGGGGGTTAATTTCTGTGGCTCCACCTCATTGGCTTGTCCTTCCTTACCATCTTCGGTTGTGTCATCAATTTGCTCTATGACTGGTGCACGCTGCTCCTTAACGGTTGCTTCTTCTACTGTGTTCTGCGGTGTGCTGGTGTCATCCGCCCTTGGATTAAGCACCTTCTTACCGCTCCTCAACAATATGGCCTTGGCCTGTTGGTTTCCCCCGGGAACATTGGTGTTCCCCGGAAAACCCGGATGTGCCGGCTTTTTCAAGCTTGCAATCTCCGCTGCCATCTGTGCCATTGAAGTCTCTATAGTCCGCATCTGAGCCCCGTGGCTCTGCAACGTCTGCCCGAACTGGTTCATGAATTCACCCTGCTGCTTTATTTGCTGCCCAAAAGTGTTCATCAACTCTTGATTCTGCTTTATGACTTGATTTAGCAACTCCGTGCTCTTGTCCTCCGTGACCGGTGCAGGTTTGGCGTCCGGATCTTGCAGGAAGTTGTTTGGATCTTTCCATGAAAATTTCTTGTCCTTCCGCCATGAATAATCATTGTTCCTGTACCCTTGTTGTTGCCTCATATACTTGACCTGAGCCTCATCCTCGGACTCATTGTCTTCCTTCTGCAGCAACTTCTTTGCGAGAAGATCCATTTTCTCATTCAGCTCTCTCATTGCCTTTGACTCACTGGCAACTCTTGCTTGCTCAACTGGGCCTCTTTCTCTTTCTCCCCAAGACTGCTTTCGTGCCATATTCTTCAGTATTTCCCAGCATCTTGTATCAGTGTTATTTAGAAAGAATCCAGAACCGGCCGAGTCCAAGTTGCTTCTATCATGCTCGGAGAGAGCAAAGTAGAAGATCTTCACTTGGGTTTCCTTGTCCAATCCATGATGTGGACATCTCCTCAACATGACTTGAAATCGCTCCCAAGTCTCAGAATAGGTTTCACCCGCCTGTTGGGTGAAATTGTGGATCTTTCGGATCATATCATTGGTCTTCTCAGGAGGGAAGAACCTCTCGAAGAAAACCTCCACCATGTGATCCCATGACTCAACAAACTCGTCGTCGAGGTTGTGGAGCCACTCTCTTGCTACTCCCGCCAAGGAACTGGGGAATAACTTGAGATAAAGCACATCTTGCGGAAAGCGATCTATCTTCACCATATCGCAGTTCTCCACAAACTGACTAATGTGTGCCACTGGATCTTCATTTTTCAGTCCGTGAAATGCATTGGATTTGACCAAGTTAATCAGTGCTGGGTCGATCTTGTATGTAGGTATGTTTAGCCCTTGTTTCTTTATAGGCCCCTTTGATGCCGAGGAAGAAGACGCCTTGATCTTCTCCCATATTGTCTGTGCTTCAGCCATTACTTCTTCTTGTTCCGGCTCAGATTCAGAATGTATATTACTGTGGTGTTCCTCCTCGTAGTTGTCCTCGTCCTCAGGTCCCGCAGATGGAACCTCAGGTGTGCGATTCACGTAGTCTCGACTACGCGTGTGCACCATGCAAAGCACCTGAAATATGGAAATAGGGGTTCAGTACAATGCTTTAGTCGAGTCAACACAAATATAGAGAAATAAAGGAATTTTTGAAATTGTTTTAA
This sequence comes from Alisma plantago-aquatica, assembly GCA_963693085.1. Classification (NCBI taxonomy): domain Eukaryota; kingdom Viridiplantae; phylum Streptophyta; class Magnoliopsida; order Alismatales; family Alismataceae; genus Alisma; species Alisma plantago-aquatica. Next base: position 883,712,101 of record OY856409.1, read on the forward strand.
AATAAATAAAAAAAAATTGTGGCCTAGAGTGGCCGCTCTTAGCACTCAAAGTGCCAATAATTCGCCGTGTCCCCGGCAACGGCGCCAAAAACTTGACGTGTATTTTACTACGCGCTTAAACGCAAGTATACGCGTCGAGTAATATAGGCCTTGTGAGGCCCGAGTCGAACTCAGGGATACGTGAATTATTGGAGACTTCTACTAACTAATCGCAATCAGCTAGACCGATTAACAAAGTAGAATTTGTTGTTGAAATTAAAAGAAAATAAAAATGAAACAAAGAAAATAATCGATTAAAGGTTAATTTAATCAACTAAAAGGATATCTTTAGGATGGCGGTTTCACCGCGGGTCAATATTGTATTAGATTTCATATAATTCCTCACACTTCTCTCTCTATCCGGGTAGTGGCCTGAAATGAGAATTACCCACTGTCGTGGTGTAATTCACTACTTAGGTTTAGGTTGATTCCACCGTCGTAGTAATCATTCCCCTAAACTAAGCGCATTAGGATCGGTCCCTCAGTTCCCACCATTAATTTTACAACTCCTTTGTCAAGGGTTTTATTAATTAATGTAGAATTCGTTTCTTTTCAACCGTTAATCCTTCTGTCGAAGTGATTAAGGGCATTAATTTACTATTATGGTGATCAAGCATAACAATAGCAATAGAGAAAACGAATTTATACCACGGATATGAGAGAAAAATATGAATTATCAATATAAAATCATCATACAATGTATCCCCGGGCTACTCCCGGTCCTAAAGATTGAGGGTTTTAGCCTCTCATGTTCATCTTACACAAATACATGGTAGAAATTGGGGAATTCATAAGAAAAACGTGAAATAGATGGGAAAACCCCTGAACGGAGAAGAACCGGTGGATCCTTGGCGTAGAACACAGCTTCCCCCGCCTGTCGGTGGTGGAAATTGTCTTCGGCAGCGTCCGAATCACCCGGTATGAGCTTCTCGGCCTCCGTTCTCCTTTCTCTCCTCCTCGGCACTCGTGCAATCCAAATATGAGATCCCTTTGTCTGGGCGGCCGTCATTAGGTATAAGTCCCTAATTAGGTCGTCAAATAATGACAGCCGTCCGATTGATATCAAAACAGATCCAACGCATATCTGCCGGTGTCGATACCATCGACGCGGGTCGATGGTATCGACCCAGCGGATTAGCGGCAGCTTTCCTTTCTTTTATTCTGAGCGCCTGTGGTGATCTCGATACCATCGACTCGGGTGTCGATGGTATCGACTCTTTTAGCGTCGGTTGTTGTCGTTTAGCGACGCTGTAGCTCTCCTTGTGTCGATGGCATCGACATCCGTCGATGGTATCGACTTAATCCTCGCTAGCAGCCTGGAGACATCTCGATGCCATCGACTTGGGCGTCGATGGTATCGACTCTGTATTGCTCTTCTCGGCTGACAACCTGTGGCTTGGTCGATGGTATCGACACCCGTCGATGGTATCGACGGATGTAGATACTTGTTTTTCCTGAAATTGTACAACAAGACCAAATAAATCCACACGATTTATGATAAGATGATCAATAATGCTTAAAATAATGAAATAAAGGGGATTTGATATAAAATGATGGCAAAGACCAAATAAAGTGAATTATGCAATATTATCCATGAAAATGAGTAATTAAGGCACAAAACACATATGAAAAAGGTCTATAAATGCGACTCAAAATCATCGCATCAGTTGTTTATTAGACCAGGTGGTGATGCCTCCCATCATGTTAACTTGATGTAGACCTGCAATGTCCATGGCTGTATTGAACTTGTTGAGGATTCTATCTGGCACCCTCTTGCCTCCATACTTCTCGCTATTCTGTCTAGTGTTGTTGAAATCGCCCAACACCAGCCACATGATTTCTTCTTGAGTTGTGGCTTCCAAAACTGGACATAACCTATCACGATCATACTCAAGATTTTCACCATATACAGTTGAAAGGATACATGAGAAGCCTCCATGGTTGAAGCAACTAACTATTACTATTTGATCAGTAGAGCTGATGAGATCGATGTGCCATATAAGGGGGTTCCACCCTATGACAATCCTTCCACCACCTACTTTGTCAAGATTGGATATAAAACTTCACTGTGTTGGGAACAGAGAATTCACCCGATATGTTGTGGTTCTTTTGATTTTTGTTTCTAAATAGCATACAACCTCTGCTGGATCTCATTCAGAATCTTCCTTAATTTCCTTTGTGTCTCCGATATAGAAGCCCCCCGGACATTCCACGCCATTATTGACATTTAATTAACTGGTGTTTGATGGCCCTCCTCCATTCTTAGATTTGGGACGACCATTGCTTTTGTTAGCAGCACTTCTAGTTTGTCTTGGGCTCCGGCTACAGATATCCCCTTCATCAACCGGGGTGTCTCCTTCATCTTCATGTTCCAGGGAAGCGAACTGGTTCACCACAGGGATAACATGTGTTCCAGCTACCTTGTGAGTGGTTGTTCCTATGGATGGAATAGCAATTACATTGTTTACTTTGTGACTGGGGCCACATGTTTGTATCTCTCTCAGAATTTCTCCCTCTTCAATAACTGGGGTGTCCTAAACGACAACCACTACAGCTTTCCCCTTGCCTTTGTCAGAGGTCATGATTGTCTCATTACTTCGTTCCTTATCAGGTATCTCTATGGGGGTTGTGCCAGCTTCCTTGTTAAAAAAGGATGAAGTGTTGGCAATAGTTGCTTTACTGGAATTGGCTCTGTTACTCTTCGACGGGCCCCGAATATGGCCCCTACCTCCATTTCTCTTAGTCAGTTGAGTGTTTCTCTGAACAAGGACCTTCATCATGTGAGGTTCAGCATGTGTTACCCTCTCGCCAGGACAGCGACCTTTCGCATGACCAAAAACCAAACAATCTTCACATCTATCTGGTAAGGCTTCATACAAAACCCTTATCGTCAAGGCATTTCCGTTTGGCATTTCAATCATGAACTCCTTCGGAGGAGGTCTGTCCGCTTTCATTTCCACAGATATGTGTGCAGCACCAACAAGTTTTCCTTCAGACAAAAAGTCGATCACCTTGAGCTCACCAACCCCACAAGCAATGATGGAGATGGCTCTGCGAGTCCAGTGCTGGCCGACTTCAGGGAGTGTAATCTAGATAGGGGCATATGTGAGGGATGCTCGTCTTAGATCGGCTTCAGGAGTCCACCTCCGAGCAAGGACCAAGTGTTCATCAAAGAACCATGGCCCCTGGTCAACTGTGACTCCCATGTCTTCTGCTGAGGTGAACCTGGAGAGAAAAAGCCCTCCCACCAGAGGAGAAAGTTGTAGTTCTCCTTTAGGTCTCCAAGCTCTAACCATCCATCTGTACAGCTGTTGAAGGGCTGCCTCCTTGCCTAAGATTTGGACAATGATCGAGTGCTGATGAAACTCGTCCATTGCTTTCACCACAGGTTCAGAGAAATTAAGCCACGACCTGCTATCACCCTCCTTGAAAGTAGGATCTCTGGGGTCCTCTGGCATGAACACCGGTTTGAAGTGCCTCTGCACCACCATTGTCTTGGCTATCGCCGCCCATGATCTTCCCTTCGTGACGTCTATTTGCGGATCCACCCAACCCTCCTGAGCGGAGGAAGAGGTACCCTCCGACCCAGGAGGAGAACTAGGGGGACTGATTGTAGAAGGAGGGATGGAGGAGCCCGCCCCACCCTGGTCCGTCCCCGCCATGGATCAGCCTTGTCGCCCCCGATCAAGAGCGGAGGGGAGCAACGCCGCAGAGCTATTGCCGCCGCAGAGCTATTTTACCATTCCTTCTCGAATTCCTCTAGGATTACTTCTTCTTGCGACAACCATTTCTTGCTAAAGGAAGCTGTGGAGAGAGTGACCTATGGGAAGATATTCGTGGCTGGGATATCAACATTAGGGTTGATGGAGAACTTGATGCTAGGACCGAAGGCTACGACACTGTGGAGGGAATCAAATCACAGTTCATATAGAGGGATCATCAACTACGGATGTGGAGATTTGGGCGAACTACCAAGTGGTGCCTCCATGGATGGGATTGGTGCTAATGGTGGAGAAAAGACGATGGGGGGAGGAGATGAGGTGGAATCATATCCAAAAAATTGGGGTCACAACCTTGACAAATCAATGGAGGAGATTGGACACAACGAAGGTGGAGATATGGATGGGGGGACTGTAAAGACCAAGTCTCTACTATAAAACATGATAAATAAGTACATCAAATGTGTGGCAGCGGAAGAAATAAAAGTTGACTTTATTCAAAATGTATAAAGAGTACATTATAAAAATTTCCCAAATGGAAGTACAACTTTATACAAGAATAGGATCTACGTAGAGGAAGACTAAACTAATACAAATTGTCTCCACAAACAACATAACAAAAGTATATGCAACTAGTCCAAGCTATCTAGATGTGTAAGATCTCCTTAGCCTTAGGCAGGTTCACCAAGCTTCCATCCACACTCTGATCCTAACCTGGATGGTTGGGGTCATCCAGCAAGAGAGAGATAAAAACATATGTGTTAATCAAGAGAAATGGGACAATTAAATAATCTAAAGCATTGCAATATAAAAGATTCTCTACACTAAGAGATTTTAAAAGAAATGCGGCAAGTATATGAATAAGAGAGAGAAGACTGCCATAATCAATCATCACAATAATAATCACATAGCATGAATATATTAAGACACAAAGTCATCACAATAATAATCACATAGCATATATATATAAAAAACGGATGGCGGTGCTAGGGTTCAGAAGTGCGAGTGGGGGAGAGGGGTGATCGGGGAAGGAGGCGATCGAAGTGGATGAGGAACCCAGGGAGATAAAAGTGATGGCAGGGAGTTGGATCTGAAGGAAGGAACCCATGTCTCACCGGACTATGTCCTGAGAGAAGGTGAGGACGTTGTTCCTATGGATGAAATCCTCCGCAGAGAGGAAACTCGACGGGGCACAGCAGCCCACTACATACCGGAGATAGGTCTGAGTTTCACGGTGGCAGGCATGAGAGGAACCGCTACCCTAAGTGAAAATCATCTGAACCCAGACGCGAGTCTTCAGGGAGCAATGTAGGAACAACTTCGCGGAAATAAAAGCCCAGAATGGGTGGCCGGAACCATGGACAGAGCCGTCTCATTCGCAGACGTCATGAACTCGAAGAAGAACCCTAGCAGCGGCAACCCAACAGATCGGGAGGAGTTCTTCTTGGAGAATATGTTTGAACAGAACCTACCGCTGGGGGCGGTATCACTGACTGACGATGATGGGGTTCCAAGTATCAACGTCAATCTTGACGCAGAGGAAGACCTGGCCCGTCCGTCAAGGTATGCTGTCATCGTGCAAATGCTTGGGACCGAGGTCGGGTACATGACCTTGAGAGATAAGCTGAAGCTTCTATGGCGAATCAAAGGAAGGTTTAATATGTTTGAACTGGAACATGGGCATTTCGTAATGCAGATGTCATGCAAGCACGATTACGAAACAACTCTCACAGGTGGCCCTTGGAAGCTGTTCGGGTGCAATGTCATTGTCTGGGCCTGGTACCCTCTTTTCCAGCCAACTACAGCATTCCCAGACTATATAGTTACATGGGTACGAGTAATGAATCTACCATTACACCTGTATGTAGAAACCATGTTTGAATATATCGGCATGGCGTTGGGGAGCCTAATCAAGGTAGAGAGCTATACAGAGAACAGATCGAGGAGCTGATTTGCCAGACTGGCGATAGAAATCAATATGAACAAGGAGCTGGCGAGCTCCATCCTTATAAACGGAAGGCACTATGAAGTCGTGTACGAAGGTTTCCCATGGGCGTGCGCCAAATGTGGAATGGAGGGGCATATTTCAAAGAACTGTCCTCAATAGGGCACTAAAGAGGAGGAACAAGCAACACAAACTGAGTCAATTTGACCAACAAGTGAAGGCGGCAATGCTTTAAGTAACACAGGAGGATGGCAAACGCAGAGGACGAAAGGGGGCAGAAAGAGGCATCATAGAATACAGGAAGCGGCCATGGATGTTCATGTGAACAGATTTGAAGGACTACAGGAGGATGAAGGAGATGGCTTGCAAAGAACTGACGCTAGCATGGTCCATGAAACAGATCAGTAGGAAAAGATTCACAAAACTGCGAAGATATGGAGAAAGATGAAGACTACCACCATGCATATGAGTGACCGGAATGCTGCTGGTAAGAAAGGTAAAAGTGCCTTGGGGGACATCACTAACACAGTGGGAAACAAATCGACGAAGGATATTACTGTGCAGAAAGGAGACATCAGCGACGGAAAGCACAAAGCAGTCAATCCAGCTGTAGATGAGGTTATAACCGTTGAGGACATGGATGACGAACCTGCTGCCAGAGAAGACCTCCATGACGGCTCGGCTCAGAAGGTCCATGGTTGGAAAAGGAGCTACTGAGAAGGCAAAGGCCCTGCAACCACGGAAAGTCAGACCGATCAGCGGCATCTCGACGAAAAGGAGGGGCAAACTGCTGGATACAGGGACAGGAAAGCGTCGAAGCACCCGCCTAGCTAAAGTCATAACTGAAAGTGAAGTGATTGGGCAGACTTTTTCTGGTGAGAAGGACCAGAGACAGGAGTCGCCGCAGACCGAGAAGTTTGATGAGCGTAAGGCCACTGAGACAAACTCTTGCTAAATTAAGTTACCTGTGATTATATCCAAGAAGAAGTCGTTCACACAACAAAGCTCGAACCAATATGAACATTATGTGTTGGAATGTTAGGGGTATTGGGAACAAAGATAGGTGCTCCACTCTGATGGATTTCATGAGGGAACACAAACCTGATGTAGTAGCTATTCTTGAACTGCGGATAAGTGAAAATAAAGCTTTGTAAACTATCAAACGTCTGGGCTTCAAATTCTCTTATCGGGTGGAGGCCAGGGGGTTTGCTGGAGGTATATGGGTGTGCTGGAAAGACGATCAACTAAGAGTTAAAATCATGTGCTGCCACAGACAGTTCATCACCTGCAGGTTTAACAACAGTATGGTGGTCTCGTTTATATATGCCAGTCCTCACCTCGCTATTCGTCAGCTCCTATAGAAACATATCATAACGTTGAGCAGAAGCATCAAAGAACCTTGGGTTATCCTTGGTGATTTCAACACAACCCTCTCACCTGCTGAGAAAGTTGAGAGCAACTAGTATAATTATAGAGAACCAGAACTTTCAAAGAAACGTTGATGGAGGCCGGTTTATCTAGATCTGGGGTTCTCAGGAGTAAGGTTCACTTACAAGCATGGTATGCTGCAAGAACGATTGGATAGGGCCGCTGCAAATATTGAATTCATGAACTCGTTTCTGAATGTCAACTTGATACATTTAGCCAGAATCTCATCCGACCATTGCCCCCTCCTGCTTTGTATGAAGAAGGAAGAAAGATGCCCTCATCAATTCCTGACCAAAGTAAGCTGGAACAAGGAGGAGGATTTTAAAAACATGTTGGGTTCCAAGTGGGAAGGTTCTACAGATTTTTACTCATCTCTCAATTCGGTAAGACAGCATATCCTTAATTGGGAGAGGGATAAGAAGAAAATGAAAACAAAGGAAAGAAACCGCTTATTCCATAACATCAACACCCTCCAAAGGATGCTCGCCGATCGGTATGATCCCATCATTGATTCTTTATACACTAATATGCAAGCTGAGTTGCAGGTGATTATCAATGAGGAAGAAGAGGACTGGAAACAAAAATCGCACATTAATTGGCTCCGCAATGGAGACAATAAGACACGCTTCTACCAAGCTTGGGTGAAGCAGCGGAAGAGAACCAACACCATGATGGTCCTTAAAAACCAACAGGGTAACTGGATCACCAATGGAAAGGAGATCATGCACATGGTAACTTCCCACTTCGAAAAGGCATTGTCCGCACCGATTGAGAGCTTCCATTCCAGGAACCACAGACCCTAAGCCAGTATCCCAGGAACATTCAAATAGCTAAGTGGGGAGGAGGCCGCTAGACTTGCTGCAATACCAACGTACGCGGAAGTACAACAGGTGCTGAACAAAATGCAGGCTTACAAAGTTGCTGGGCTTGACAGTGTGAATGCAGAGTTCTTGCAATATAACTAGAATAATGTTGGACAATCAGTTACCAAGTCGATTCAGGAAATGCTACAAGGAAAGCCCCTTCCAGATGAGGTCTGCAATGCCACTATCATTTTAATCCCCAAATGTCCAAACCCAGAGAAGTGTGAGCAGTTGTGCCCCATTTCCTTGAACAATATCATGCTGAAGTTAGCTTCTAAAATCGTGGTGGAAAGGCTCAAGAAGCATATCCTTAGATGGATCTCTGAGGAGCAGAGCAGCTTTGTTCTAGGGCGTCAGATCACAGACAACATTGCGTTGGTCCAGGAAATTATACATGGCATGAAGAATCCATAGGGAGTGAAGACCATGGCAATTAAGATCAATCTAACGAAGGCGTATGATAAAATGTCATGGCAGTTCATCCGGGATACTTTGAACCAGGTGGGCATTCCACCTTCCATTAAAGCTTATATTATCAACTCAATCTCAGGCGGCCATACCTCACTAATATGGAACGGAAAGACTTCTCGCCCCTTCAAAACAAGTCGAGGGTTGCGACAGGGAGATCCAATATCCCCCTACCTATTTGTACTTTGCATTGAACGGCTAATCCAGATGATCCAGGAGCGTTCTTGCAACGGGAAATGAAGGCCTGTCAAGATGGGCAGATCGGGCATCTCGGTTGCTCATGTGTGCTTCGCAGACGACCTGATCCTTTTTGCTCAGGAGACCAAGGAACAAATGAGGTGTATTTTGCAATGTTTCAAGATATTCGAGCAGGCGTCGGGACAATACATCTCAGCATCAAAATCTCGCATATTCTTTTCTGCTGGTGTTCCCACATCGGTCCGTAGACAGATCCAACGCAGTTGTCACTTTCAAGTCACAAATGACCTGGGGTGTTACCTTGGAGTACCTGTCATTCATTCCAGAGTGACGAAGCATACTTATGCAGACATCGTCGAGAAGGTGGAGGGTAAATTCAGTGCCTGGGCAGCGAGGACCTTGTCTCTCGTAGGGAGGTTATGCCTCACAAAATCCACGCTAACAACAATCGCTACGTATGCTATGCAGACAGCGATCCTACCCCTCAATCTCTGCGATCGACTGGACAACATCATACACAAATTCATTTGGGGAGGAAGCAGAAGCAGGTCCATTTCCACGGTTTCTTGGGAGAAGGTTACTAGTTCAAAAAGCAAGGGAGGTTTGGGAATTAAAACGATGAGGGACTGGAATCAAGCGCTACTGTATAAACATGCTTGGGACCTTCTATCCGGAAGGGAGACTACCTGGTGCAAAGTGATGCGGCAACACCTTAATAGATGCAGTGTAGGGAGAGAAGGCTCACTTTCAAGACTTGGGAAAGCCTGCGCAGCTGCGCGTCAATTCATGAAGGACAACATCAGGATGATCCCCTTGAGCGGCAACTCAGTGAACGTTTGGGATGACATATGGGTGAATGAGCACCTGAGGCTTAGGGAGGTAGCCAAGAGACTGATCCCAGAGGACATAACAGACCTAAAAGTAAGCTCCCTAGTCATTGAGGAAGGATGATGGGACATATCATTCCTAAGGGACTAGTTCGAGAATGATATCGTACAGCAAATTCTCCAAATCCATACACCTTTAGCAGATGATATGGCGAATCGTAGCTACTGGAGTCATACTGGCAACGGTGCTTTCTCCACAAGCTCAGCTTACGAGTTGATTAGAAGGCAGAAAGAAGTAGTGACTCTGGGGAAGTGGGAGTCACCGTGGAAATTACGCATGGCAGGCAGAATAAAAACTTTCGCTTGCCTTGCTCGACAAGATGCACTACTCACAAATGTCAGAAGGAAATTCCGACACATGACTGAGGTGGGCACTTGCCCTAGATGTGAGGAAGAAGATGAGTCGCTAATCCATGCCTTACGGACTACGGTGTATCCAAATTTGTGTGGCAGGACCACATCTCTTTGTCCAAGCAGAAACCATTCTTTGCAGCAAGAAATCTTGAGATGTGGTGCAAATTCACTATCAAGGAGGCTGGACTCCAAGAAGAACTTTTCTAGTTGATCTGCCATGGGCTGTGGCACGCACGGAACAGTAGCATCATGGGAGACAACCACTTAAGCAAGGAACATATACGGGCAAGTATAAGGAGGGACATCCGTCTGCATGGGATGGCTTGGGCGGCCACCTCTTCTGAACCCACACATATTATAGGCGAAGCTTGGACTCGACCACCATGCGGAACCATTAAGGTTAATGTGGATGCAGCAGTTACAAAACGGGGGGCAGTTGCAGCTGCTATAGCCAGGAACCACAAAGGAGAATGGGTTGGGGCTTGGGGCATGCCGGTGGAAACATCCATTGCTACTGAAGCTGAATTCGCTGGAATTCTGTTGGCGCTGGAACAAGCTGAACTACATAGCTGGCCTGTTGTTATTCTAGAATCGGACTGCAGCGTGGCGGTGAGGATGATCAAGGAAGACGATGAAACCTGGCCTAGGTTTTCTCTCTGGCTTGCGAAGATCAGGAAGAAAAATCTAATGAACATTGAAATCCATTTCAAGAGAAGAACTAGTAACGCGCTAGCAGATAGCCTAGAAAAGTTACAGCTAAAGAACAAAGATCATTGTCGATTCTACCAACGACCGCCCAAGGAGATCTCAAATCTGTATAGCCAAGACTTAGACAGAGTCAATAATAATGCCGATGTAACCAGTATTTGAATTAGTAGTTAGTTGAATGGAAAAAGAAAAAAAAGATATGATGAGAGGTATATAAAAGACACGTAGGCATACTCAGTACAATATTCTTGAATATTGTGCTGACGTGTACTGCATGTAATCTTTTGTTTAGGTTGTGGATATGTGTTCTTGAAGACCAGGATAGTTGAGAGTTGTGTGGCGAGCTGATGTCCAGGTAGACCTGTTGTCTTAAGATCCTGTAGTTTAGTGGTAGTACATGTATATGTAGAATTTTGTTATTCAATATGTAATATCAAATGTTGTAACAATTCATGTTGTAATTATATGTTGAATGGTGTACATGTGTGTATGGTTTTATTATTGTTCATGTACATGTGCTACTGATTGTTTCCTTATGACCCCCTCTGGTTTTCTTCTTCTTAGCCTAGTGTGGGATGTTTAAATTGGGATTCTCGGTGAGGTGAGGGTTTCAATTTGGACGTCACACATCAAATTAATTTTTAGAAAATTTGGGGACGTCACACCTAGTTTGTAGCTTTCCTGGAAAAAGACAGATAGAGGATTTAAATAATAAAACTTTATCACCTTCACTCACATCCTTTTTATTCAGGTGGGCATCATGCCACACCTTTGTCCTCTGTTTGTAAATTATGGCATCTCATAAGCACTAAGTCTCAATTCTTCAAGTTCCTGGAGCTGAAGAAATCTTTTCTTCCTGGCTAGCTTCTGGTCCATATTGAGGCGTTTTGTCGCCCAGAACGCCTTATGCTCCAGTTCAAAGGGAAGATGGCAAGCTTTCCCATAAATCAAGTGGTAGGGTGTGGTGCCCAATAGCGTCTTGAAAGCTGTTCTATATGCCCATAAAGCTTCATCCAGCTTAATTGACCAGTCCTTGCAAGACTTGCCTACTATCTTTTCTAAAATATGCTTTATCAGTCGATTGGAGACCTCAATCTGCCCTGATGTTTGGGGATGATACGACGTTGCAACCTTGTGACATACACCATACTTGCATAGCAGCGATTCAAACTACTTTTCTACAAAGTGAGAGCCACCATCGCTAATGATGGTCCTCAGAACTCCAAACCTCGAAAAGATGATCTTGGTAAAAAGTTTGATTATTGCCTTTGCATCACAAATCGTGGTAGGAATTGCTTCCACCCACTTGGAGACATAGTCGACAGCGACAAGAATATAGCTGAAGCCAAAAGAGGTTGGAAAAGGGCCCATGTAGTCAATGCCCCACACATAAAAAATCTCAACTTCAATCCAATCAGAGAGTGGCATCTCATTTCGACGGGAGATATTCCCCATTCGCTGGCACTCGTTACAAGATCTTATAAAAGCATGGGCATCCTTAAACAAGGGCGGCCAATAAAAGCTTGACTGGAGGACCTTAAAAGCAGTCTTTCCGCCACCCAAGTGTCCTCCATAAGGCGAGGAATGGCGTTCCCTTAGAATGTTTGGCACCTCTTCCTCTGGAATACATCTTCTATATAGATTATCTGAGCACCTACTAAAGAGTAGAGGATCATCCCAATAATAATGCTTTACATCTGAGAAGAGTTTCTTCTTTTGATTGTACATTATTTCTGGAGGTAACTCACCACAAGCAAGGTAATTACAGATATCTGCAAACCATGGTAGACTTGGCTCATCAGATCGAGCCATTAACAGGGCTTCATCAGCATAGTTGTCATTGACAGGCAACTGGTCTTCTTCATTATAGATTATCCTTGAGAAATGGTTTGCAACTACATTTTCCTTGTCTTTCTTATCAATTATCTCATGGTCAAATTCTTGTAGCAATAGAGCCCACCTTAGCATCCTAGGCTTAGTGTCTTTCTTTTTCATCAGGTATCGTATTGCTCCGTGGTCGGTGTAAACCTTCACTTTGATCCCAATTAAATAAGATCTGAACTTGTCAAAGGCGAAGACAATTGCTAGCATCTCTTTTTCCGTTGAGTTGTAATTTACTTGCACCTCATCTAGAGTTCGGTTGGCATAGCAAATTACATGATGCTTCTTATCTTTTGTTTGCCCTAGGACAGCCCCTACAGTGAAGTCGCTAGCATCACACATTAACTCGAAGGGTAGCTCCCAATCTGGAGCTTGGAGAATAGGGGTTTTTACTAGGGCTTCCTTCAGCGTCTGGAAAGCCTTCAAACAATCATCAGAAAAAACAAACTATGCATCCTTGACCAGCAAGTTTGAAAGAGGTTTTGATACTTTGGAGAAGTCTTTGATGAACCTTCTATAGTACCCGACATGACAAAGAAATCTTCGTACCCCTATCACAGACTTTGGCGGGGGTAGTCTGGAAATAGCCTCAACCTTGCTTACATCCACTTCAATGCATTTCTTGGAGACTTTATGGCCCAACACTATTCCCTCTTGTACCATGAAATGGCACTTCTCCCAGTTGAGAACTAGGTTCTTTTCTTCATAGTGCTGCAGGACCAATGATAGGTTCTTCAAACAACCATCAAAGTCTTTCCCATAAACTGAAAAGTCATCCATAAAGACCTCTACGATATCTTCTAGAAAATCTGAGAACATTGAGATCATGCAACGTTGGAATGTTGTTGGAGCGTTGCATAGTACAAATGACATTCTTCGAAAAGCATACGTACCATAAAGACAAGTGAATGTGGTCTTTTCCTGGTCATCCGGTAGGATAGGGACCTGGTAGAACCTGAAATAACCATCTAAAAATCAGAAATACTCATGATGTGCTAGTCTTTCTAGCACTTGGTCGATGAAGGGAAGTGGGTAATGATCTTTCTTAGTTGCTTGATTTAGCTTCCTATAATCTATACACGTTCTCCATCTGGTGACAGCACAGACGGCTACTTCATCACCCTTCTCACCTTTCACAACCTTCATACCCCCTTTCTTTGGTACAACATGAATGGGACTTACCCAGTTGCTATCACTGATAGGGTAGATAATCCATGCATCTCTCAGCTTTATAACTTCCTTCTTTACAACCTCTTTCAACATCTGGTTCAGCTTTCTTTGGGGTTGGACCAAGGGTTTGGCGGATTCTTCCAAATTTATGTGGTTCATGCACAGAGCAGGGTTAAGTCCCTTGATATCCTCTACTGAATAGCCTATAGCCTGTTTATGGACCCTCAATTCCTCAAGAAGTCTTTCCAATTGTTCTTCAGTCAGACTCGCATTAACTATAACGGGATTTCTTTCCTCTTGATCAGGAAACTCATACTTCAAACCTTCCGGAAACTATTTCAGCTCTGGTTTGGGCTTAGGTGCCTTCTCTTCTTCTGGTGTCGTTTTTAGGGAAGAATATTTGATTGTCTCTATAACTTCCTTACCCTCGATCAGATCTTCTTCATTTTGGTTTAGGTAATCGAGGATCTCAACAACCTCAGGATCTTCAATTTCTAAATCATAATTGATTAACGCCCTCATAAGAGGGTCTACAACTGCAGTCTCTTCTCTTATTTCTTCACAGTATTGGTAGTAGCTATCCATGAAGTAAGAAGACTCTAACAGGGATGGTCCCTTCATGGTTTCCTTCACTTTGAAATCAATGTGGTCATTTTCAACTCTTAAAGTTATGATACCTTCAGCGACATCAATCAGCGCCCTCCCTGTTGCCAAGAAAGGGCGTCCGAAAATGATGGGGCACTTTGGGTCTTCAACAGTGTCAATGACAACAATGTCACATGGGATGAAGAACCTCCCTACATGAATAGGAACATCTTCAACTACCCCCATGGGTCTTTTGAAGGAATTATCTGCCAACTCGATTCTCATGTTGGTTCTGACCATGTCAGTCAGCCCCAATCGTTGTGCGAGGCATAAGGGCATAAGGCTTATGCTAGCCCCTAAGTCAGATAGACTCTTCCTTTCGATGTTATCCCCTACAGCAAAGGGTATAGTGAAGGCTCCAGGGTCCTTTTTCTTTGTTGGTAAATCAGCTTTAATGAAGGTCGTAGACATACTGGCCAAGCGTACCGTTTCAATCCTTCCTCCTCTTCTTTTCTTTGTGACCAAGTCCTTGAAAAACTTGGCATAAGTCGACATTTCTTCCAAGGCATCCAGAAATGGCACCTCGAGATGGAGCTTTTTCACTGACTCCATAAACCTTTCATATCTCTTCTTAAGATGTGCTTTTATAAGTTTGTGTGGGAAAGGCACTCTCGGAGAGTATTGACTCCTTTTTCCGAACAAGTTCTCCATAGGTTCCGGTTCTTTGACATAAGCTTGTTGGCTGCCTCCTTCAGATGATTTTTCTACAGCAACTCCGGGCTTTGGTTCTTCAAGTCTGGCCAATTCATGGCGTTCCACCATTTTTCCCAATCTTAAGACTGCCATCTTGGCAGATTCCGTGTTAGATGGTATCTTACCCGAAGGATTTTTCATCAACTCTGCTATCTGAGCGAGCTGTTGGTCTATCTGGCGTTGATGTGTTTACATATCCGCCATCTGGACCTGCATAGTATTAAGTACACCAGAGTTTGATAGTGCACTTTGCGCTAGCTGATTATTTATAGTGTCTTGTCTCTTGACGAAGTCAAAAAGCTGACCCACTAAGTCCGGTTGGATGTTGTTTTTCGTCTGGATTTGCCCCTGAGCTTGCACTTGCCCTTGACTTGTGTTAGCTACTTGATGGGGTTGGAACTTTCCTTGGACTTGGTAACTAGCCTTGTTTGTCTGAAAAGAGCTAGTCTTGATGTACTGCCCTTGTCAGCTTCTCTTCTCAAAACTGGGTGGTTGCTTGGGTGGATTATTCATTGATGTGAATTCTCTGTGGCATCCTTGTTGCCATAGCTGAATCATGGGTGATCAGGCCTCTTGAAATTGACAAGAGACGTTCTCACCTTCCTCCTCTTCAGTTTCACTATGGCTCAACTATTTAGGTTGAGTATATGCATAGTTATCTATTCCGTGTCCTCCTTCACCACAGGTGACACACTTCATTACCTTCTCTAGCTATTTCTTGCCCTTTCCTCCCAACTCTCAGTAGCTATTTTCTGTATTTGAGACGTGATTGCCTCAAGAGCCTTAGATTCAATTGACAGGCCTTCATTTGTGGCTTTCTTAACATGTCCTCTATCGATCCTTTCATACTCAGTCCCGGCTTGTAGTTCAGCCATGTTTTCAATGATCATTTTAGACCTACTGGGATTCTTCCCAAGAAAGTCGCTTCATGCAGCTGCATTTAGCAATACTCTTTCTTCAGGAGTCAGACCATTATAGAACGTTGTTATCAGGAAACCTTTCTTGTAGTTGTGGTGAGGGAAGTCCCTCTGATACTCCTTGTATCTCTCCCAGGCTTCATGCAGGTTTTCTCCTGGCTTCTGGGTGAAAGATGTGATCTTCTGCATGTTCCTGACGGTCTTCTCGGTAGGGTAGAACTTCTTTATGAAAGCATCCGCTAAAGAATTCCATCCGTTCAGAGATTGATGTGGCAGTCCAAGGTACCATGATAGTGCTTTGTCCTCCAAGGAGAAAATGAAACCCTTGCAGTAGATCAGTTCTTGTGGCACTCCCCTCATCTTGATGGTGTCACATATATTTTTGAAAGCATCAAGGTGATGGTAGGGGTTGTCATTCTTGGAACTTCCTCTAAAACTTTTATTTTGAATCATGGAGATCACAGCTGGCTTCAACTCGAAGTTTACAGCATCAACCTTGGGATTACCACTGGGCATCTTGATTTGTTGGCTTTCATAGCTGCCAACTCCCAGAGAGTCTTTTCTTCTTCTTCGGAATTTTCACTGTCACGGTCTCTACAATTCCGCTCTTGATTATGTTGATTCCTTCTATGCCTACGGTGATGACGACATCCCTCGTGATGATGATCATCCCCAGGTTGTTCTGATTCAGGTTCTTCTAGCTCTTCATGTAAATGATCGTTATTGTAACGGTCGTCGTCCCCATGTGGAGGTGGGTGTGGTCCAACTCTAGCATTTCACTCGTCTTCAGAAAGAGGTTGTTCCACGTGAGGTGGCATGATGAACGGTGTTCAACCGAACATAGTGCTTATTCCCTGAGTACCTGAATAGAACGTATGATCAAGTTAGAAAACCTGTGTTAATGAAACAAACTATTCTGTACACATTCAGGTTAGAACACTAAAAGAAACTATGTTGTCAAGCTTATTACTAAGCTTGAGGCACGGGAGTGTAGTTAGTGGATTCGAGTTCGTTAACAGTACCATTTTGCCTCATCCCCGGCAACGGTGCCAAAAAGTTGACTGGCCTAAATTGCGCGTCCAAAAAGAGTGAATTTGAAGTAGTCAGACTTTTAAATAACCTGACTCTTAGGCCCCCGCAACGATAACGGGGTCCGAACTAGTGATCGGGGTCAAACCACAGGGACAAGGGTAGTTCTGCTAAGAACGCGGAATCAACACTCTACACTTCGGTAAAATAAGGGTAAGAAAATGTTCCCAAGGGAACAGTAGATCAAGAACGGTAAAACAAAAGAATAAAAGGAAACAAAATGCCACAAGAAAGTGTTATAAAGAAAAAGCTATCTCCAACTGGAGTTGCAAGGAAGATTTAAGGTTTTGGTATTTCATCAATTTTTAGGAGTTTTGTGCAATGGAACCTGAGGAGATAACACTATTTCTTAGGTAAGGAATGAAGGAAGAAAACTTAGGCATAACAAGCGGCAGCAGAAACATCCAGTACCCCTTCTCTCAAAGAGGGTACCTCCAACTAAGCACCAACACCCTCTCTCAAAGGTAGCAGACTTGGGTTGGAGTGGAAAGATAGCTAAAGCAACTCCGACCCTGGGTACTCTCATACTCCCAGATCAGACTAAAAGCTAGAGTTACACCACCTCTCTCGAGGGAGTTGAAATGGGAAACACGATTCGATAGCTAGTCAAAACATGATCCAAGCATACAAGCTAGAGTTCAGATGCTAAAAAAAGAAATCATCCAACAAAAGGGGGCCAAACATAGAGCAATAGGTATTAAAACTCCACTAATTCCATTAGCATGAGTATTGTATAAAAGGTTTTAGTTACATTGCGTAATAAATGAAGGTAAATGAATGTAAAAAGGGAAGAAAGGTATCACCTCCATGATATAGGAGGGCGACAAACAACAGCAAACCCCTAAGTTGTCTCTAGCCCGATACCGGGTGGGAGCTCTGACTGACATGCCCGTGTCGGGCGGCCAGCCCCTGTCGGGCGACAGGCAGTGACGGGCAGGCACAACGGCCAAAGCTCACTACCCGATACTGCCGTATTGGGGTACCACCCTCTCGGGCAGCATGCCGTGACGGGAAACCCGTATTGAGCTCGGTATCGTGCCGGGTTAAAGTTAGCTTAGGTTCTCAGGTTCCTTGTATCGGGTGTAGGGGTGAGCCATCTCGGGCAAGACCCCATAGACGAACCCGGCACATCAGGTGGCCTTCTTGGTCGTATCGGGTTGTTGCGGCTACCGAGATGGGTTCTAAGTGAACCACTCCCACCCCTCTCGGGTAGGGGGTGTGCTCACCTAGTATCACCCGGCACGCCCTTGGAATGCGTCACACTAGCTCCTGAAGCTTTCCAAAGTTAGCTTTCGCTAGGGTTTCGACCCGTCCCATCGGAGTCCTGTAGGTGCTATTTATAGGCAGCGGTTGGAAGAAGTTGTGGTTCTCTGGGTACCACGTGTCCTCCATCGGCTCCATTAGCGCAGCTTTGGGGATGATCGACATGCGTGTCGCCCGGCACAGCGGGTGTCAGGTTGCAAGAGTGTCGGGTAGTCGTGATGGGTGGGCGTCTGCCGGTGGGTGGCTTGTATCGCGCGATACGCTACATCGGGAGAGTAGTCGTGGTGGGTACAGCTCCCTGTCGGGTAAGCGGCGTATCGCCCAGCGGGGTCTTCTTGTGTAACACACCTGTGTCATGCGGCAACTATATCTGTAGGTCTTTTAGGGGAGACAGAGAAGGCAGCGGAAACAAAAATTTCTCCCCCAAACCCATACCGAGGAAATGCGTCAACGTCTATATAATAGGAAAGGATGGTTTGTGGAATCATACCTTGTCCCGAGGCTTGCTCGGCGACAATACCTCGCGCAATGTGTGGTCTTCAACACCGGTCTTAGACAGCGTCTGTGCAGCTCCTAGTCGCACCGGGGCTGAGACTCCTCCTCCTACCGGACTGTCAGATGACAGTTGTCCTCCTGAGCGGTAGTGACCTCCCGCCTCTGAAGTAGTCCACACGGACCACCTGGAACTCCACACTCCTTGTCCCACAAGGAAGTGGAAGGAGTCGTACCCTCCTGTTGACGTACTAGTCGCCAACACACTCTCCTGCCTCCAGTTGCAACTACAGTTGTCCTTCCCTTGTTGCACCTCCCTTTGCGGGAAGCACTTTCTCGGGCTCTCTCTCGGTTACCAAAACCAGAGAGAATGATAACTTTGCAGAGCAACTGGTTGCACTGAAGTGTACCATGAGAAGCCCCCAATACCCCTATATCTATAGGAGGGTCATGGGACTGGGTTCTCGTGCCCCGGCAATATGGGACTAAATGCAGGAGTAGAAGGGTTCGAGAATTTTCCACAAAAAGCAACCGGTTCGCAACTTGAAACGATCGGTTCACAACTGAACCGATTGGTTCAACCATTGAGCCGATCGGTTGGACCTGAGCCGATCGGTTGGGGCACTCCAACCGATCGATTAGTGCCCTGAACCGATCGGTTCATGGTCCTAATCTGGCTCAAAAAGACTTTCCTTGTTTTGTTCCCAATTGGTATCGAATACCAATGTTATTCCCAATCGAATTGGGCAATTTGAAACCAAAGGAAAATTCTTGCAGACATGACTTTCCCAACTGCTCGGTTGCACCAGTTGAGCCAATCGGTTCAACTCTTGAACCGGTCGTTTCAACCTGGTTATGAGCCAATCGGCCTGGACACTCCAACCGACTGGTTCAGCAACCTCAGCCGACCGGTTCATCACATGAGCCGATCGGTTGGGAGCAGAGGTTGGGCAAAATCAGTCAATTGCAATTTCAATCAATCTGATACTCCAATCAATGCGTCCAACACCTTGAACCATATGATATTGAGATATCGACTGATTGAGTGTTTAATTGAACTACTAAACTCCTTTAGTAATCAATCTAAACATTGCTTGTGGATAAAACTCCTCTTCCAGGTTAAATCCTATGTGTGTGACCCTGCAGGTCCATTTCACGTTGGCAGTGAAAGTCCATAACACTTATGACTTCACAAGCAAAGAGCGGTGCCTAGTCACACATCAGTGCTACCCAAGTGAAAATAGAAAGTTGGAGAACAACTTTCATCCTACAATCTGTGAATGGTGTTACAGTGAATGTATAATTCCTTTGTCACTGATATCCCGAATGAACTCGAGGCATGGTACAGTCATCCTGTCAACATTCATTCACTTTCTTGATCTCAGAGCAGATTGAATGAGATATATATGACATCAATATCACATATTGATTCACACATGTGTGCGCATGCCTATCTAAATCCTACTCATCAAGTGGCCTTGGATATCAAACTCCCTTAGGAGGGACAAATCCCCTATCTGTTACTCACCCCTCAAAAGCCCCATGTGTCAAAGCCACCCAATCACCACCTTTATAACAACCCATGTTTCAGGACTGTGTTTGATGATGTCAAAGTGTACCCAACGACATGTGTTGAGTGTAGTGATTTCAGGTCTAAGAATCACACTCACCACCATCACTGTGAGTACTGACTGTGACTACCATGTCATGGTTCCATGTGTCAAACTCACGGTGGGTCTGTCTGGTACACTTGTTCTCTAACAAGTACCTATGTGTTTGGTTTGATATCTCTATATCATGACTAATGAGATTTTGTCATCAACCAACACCACAATCTAGTCTTGTGTGTCATTGTTGTCTATCTACCTTCCACAATGACATCCGACTAGGGACATAACAAGAATGTACAAACTCATAGCATCTGTATGATCTCATCATTCAGGTCCTTAACCTGAAAGCATACGTCATTGAGTACTGTCATTCTCTAGACATTCAATCAGTTCTATCACTATCTCAAATGATTGAACCAGAAAGAATTGGAAGCTTTCCTTTGATGTTTATCAAATCAATCTTAATGTATCCCACCAATCATCCCATGATTGGCTCTCAGGGCATACATATACCAACAGTATCGAGCTGCTGCGTGATGGGTAGTGAGTGTGTCGGCCGACTGGTAGGAGGGCCGATGTAGGTAAACACCATTCATGGGCTGGGATGGGCCTTTTTGGTGGAAAGACATGGAAAAACTCTGCAAAAGGATGCAAAAATTGGTCAGAGCGTAGTGTAGTTTAGTTTTTTTCAAAACATAACAAAATTGATAGGAAAAACATTTTAGAGGGTAGTTTTGACAACAAAATATAGGCCATAAATAACCCCAAAAAGGGTGTTATCACTTACTTTGATTATAAATCATCTTTAAACACTATTGATATAAAATGAAGGTACAAAATATTGGTTTGGCACAATTGCATTTCAATAATTATTTGTATCATAAATGCACAAACTTCATGCATTTAAAAGATGAACCAAAAGTTGAGTTAATTACATTTAAATATACCAAAGTTTCAAAATTCCATGTTGCTACATCCCTCCCTCTTTATTATGAATTTTACCTTCAAAGTTCAGCCTAGATCTAGAATATGTGCGTGTGTTCTTTCTCCACGTCTGTCTTTAGATTCCATGGGACTTTGTCCTTTCCATGGTGTTTCCATAGAAGTTTAACCATCTCAATTCTTTTTTTTATGTCCTTCACCTTTGAATCTAAGATCCTAATAGGTACCTATGGGTAGGACAACCTACCTTAGAGCTCTACTAGATCAAATTTTAATACATGGGCATGATCTTTCTAATAACGCTTCAGATTGGACACGTGGAACACATCATGTGTCATACTATACTAGTCGGTTAAGATGATAAGTAACATCACCAATCTATTCTGGAATCTCAAAGACACCCACATATTAGGGACTCCACTTCCCTAGATTCTTTGATATGGCATGAAGGGGTCAAATATCATAAACACATGATCCCCTATAGTGAAGTGCAAATCCATTCGCTTTATGTCTGCAAAGAACTTTTTAGACCTCGGTTTTTGTTCAAACTCTTTTTGATCAAGGTAAAATTATGTGTATAATTTTAGATCTTTTAGCCTGAAAATGATTTTTTCACCAACATCTTCACAATTAAGTGGTGATCAACATGGCTTCCCATGAAGAGGTTAATAATGGGGCATTCCAAAACTAGCTTGGTGGCTATTATTATAGGAAAACTCAACTAAATGTAGATATTTTCCCACAATCCACCTTAGTCTAAAACACAAGCCCTCAATAAGTCTTCTATGGTTTGGATCATGCATTCTGACCATTTGTTAGTTTGAGTGTGATAGGAAATCTTGAACTCTAGTCTTGGGCTGAGTTCTTCTTAGACTTGTTTCCCAACTTGGAGGTGAACTTGGGATCACAATCGAAGATGATGGAACTCAAGACTCCATGCAAGCTAACAATCTCTTATATGTAAAGTTTAACTAGGTTAGAAATTTTTGTGGTAGTCTTTTTGACTAATATGTGTGTAGTTTTTGTTAGAAGGTCTACTATGTCCCATAATATGTCATATTGATCCTTGATTTTGGGATTACCCGAACACCAAATTCATGGTGATCTGGTCCCATTTCCATTTACATATCTTGATGGGTTGTAGTAACAACTTGATTGTTGGTGCTCTACCTTAGCCATCTACCATGTGAGACAACTAGACACGAATGCAAATATGCCTCACATCATTCCCTACATCCAAAATAATTCATGTCGTTCTTTAGACATTTTGGTGGTGTCACGATGTACAATATACTTAGACCTATTAGCTTCTTGTAGAGTTTGCAAATTACATTGAAAAATCTTCAGGGACTTAGATATGTTGTTTGTATTGAATCTCTTAAACTCCTACAGAGATGCGGATTTAAGGATTTAGGAGAAGGACCTTCATCTTCTCAAGAGTAGTTCTAGACAATTGAGCTTCTACTATTCTAACAGTAGGTTGTGGGTGACTTGAATGTTGGCCAATCGAAGTTTATCAGAAAAAGGTTTTGAGGTCAATATAAAAAACTCTTTTAGTCTCCTCTAATGGGTGGATAAACTAGCATAATAACTAAGTCTCTTTTAACTAAGGGCATCGGACAACACATTAGCCTTACCATCCATCATTGTAGGTAAAGGTCCTTCTCAGTCGAAAGGTACTTCAAGCTCTTTTTTTATGAAGATATTGAAAGTAGATCCATAGAGGTAGTGTAGCCATATCTTTATAAAATAGATTATTATTGAGCCCTAAGTCATGAGTCAAGTAATTCATCTCATTGGGATTGAGCTATCTCAAGACAAAAGCAACAACATTCTAATTTTATTTTAGGACGCATACCAAGCCCATCTCTGATGCATCGGTGAAGATGAAAAAACCAGTGTTGCATGAGGGTAGGGTCAACACAGGAGTAGAGGTAAGCTTCACCTTCAGCTCCTAAAATCTAGATTAGCAAATACTAGACTAGACAATATTATCATTCCTCTGGGCGAGCTTAGAAATGAGAAAAGCAAACTTTGAGAAATTTGGCATGAATCGCCAACAATAACCATCTAATGTAAGAGACTGTGAATCTCAATCGGTGACTTGGGTGCTTGTCAATCACGAACTGTTGCTACTTTAGTTGGGTCCACCATAGTAGTTTCGTTGAATATGATGTGTTTGAGGAACATGACTTGGTTGATCCACAATTTTCATTCCAAGAATTTCCCGCAAAACTTTTGCTCTAGCAAGATATCACGGACCTTAGACAGTTGCCATGGTATTGTTCTATGTTGTATGAGAAAATTATGGTGTCGACAATGAAGAATATGACAAAGTCATCTAGGAAGGGTTGGAATACCCTATTCATAAGGTTCATGAATACAGTTAATGCATGGATAACCCAAAAGGCATTAATAAGAACTGATAGTGGATATAGCGGGTTTGAAAGTAGTTTTGAGGATATCTTCATTTCTAAATCACAATAGGTGATACCCATATGGTAAATCAATCTTTGAGAAGACCCGTGTAGTCTCAATTGGTGAAAGAGGTCATCAATTTGAGTAGAGGATACTTTTTTTTAGTGTCTTGGTTCAGCATTCGATAGTCAATGCAGATATGAAGTCAATTGTCTTTCTTTTTCACAAAGAGGATAGGGGCTCCCTAAGGGGAGGTTCTAGTCAGATGAAGCCTTTATATAAGATTTCAAAAAGTTGTCTTTTCATATTGAGAAACTCAGTGAGTGACACTCTATAAGTAACTCTATAATTGGGTTTGTATATGGTGCTAGATCAACATAAAAATCAACATCTCTTGGTATGCCTAGAAGATCTTCTAGGTACAGTCCAACATAGTCCCTGAATACCTCTATTTCATCTAGGGGGTGTGCCTTATAATCTAGTTCAATTACTATGTCTAGGAATGCTAGACAATCCTTATCTAACATAAAATATACCTTCAAGGCTGAAACGTAATGATTGGTGGTTTCTTTCCTTCAACTAATAGTGAAAGGTGGGTATCCATGCCTCTCTACCCTTAATTTATTTTGATATAGTCTACTTTTGCATGATACTTATAGAGACAATACATTCCCATAATGGCATTAAAGTCATTTATACCAAGGAAAATGAACTTGGTAGGGAGTTCTAAGTTTTGATATTTTACCGGTATAACTTGTGTTTTCATCAAAGATGAGAAAATTTGCCCACTCGAGGTGGTTTCGTCTAGGGCATAACCTATGTCCTTGAAATTCAAATAGAACATAGTTGTGATATCTTGATACACTAAGTATTTGTGGAACTAGAGTCAAATAGACCTTTGACCAGTGGGCCATTATATATCAAGCATTCCTACATTTGAATGCATGGAATTCAAGTCCTAAATTATCTTATAAAGAGGTATACAAAACAGATTTATATATTTTAAGGAAAACATAAACATAATAATTATTAAGAGGGTTGAAAAATATATGGGCTTTGATATAAAATGTAATGACTTTGTCTCCATGTTATCCCCATTGAAGGTGAACAAAGGAGGCAAGGATCATTAACCAGTTTTCCAGGATCCAGATTTAAATTGTAATCAAAATTGAATTAATAAACTTTTTTGATAACAAAATGAAATATAATACTCATGTAAGGAGTTTCATAAAGTGTCAAAGGGAAAATTGTCTAACTAATCATCTAATATTTAGCCTTAGGATCTTTTGATGCCTTCTTCTGGGTGTTCCTTACTTTGGACTTCAAATAATGATGATATCCCAAAATGGTGACAAACAAAAGGTGGTTAGCATATTGTTAAACTACGTACATGAATGCACACAAAAAGATGTGTGTTTATGGATAATAATGTATCAAATATATGAAGCAATTATTAACCAAAATGAAGTTTACATTTTTCAATTTAATTCTCTAACCCATGTTTGTTTTAT
This sequence comes from Alisma plantago-aquatica, assembly GCA_963693085.1. Classification (NCBI taxonomy): domain Eukaryota; kingdom Viridiplantae; phylum Streptophyta; class Magnoliopsida; order Alismatales; family Alismataceae; genus Alisma; species Alisma plantago-aquatica. The sequence continues at coordinate 883,737,341 of OY856409.1, forward strand.
CTCTTAGGGTGTACCTATTCCATTGTTCTAGTCATGGATTCTAGGGTTTCTATCCAACATTGTATTTTATGTTGACTGACTAACGTTGGACTTAGTCACATTATCATCATTGGATTCTTCATTCATTTCCTAAATGACTTTTCCTTAACTCTTGGGAGTATTGATACCCTTAAAACTACCTATAAGATAGTTCATCATGGGTTCCCAAAATTGATCTATATTTGTGATACACATAGGGCATTATAATGGAACAAGAAATAAACATCAAATAGTTTAATATATAAACAATCATCAATAAGCCATCGAAAAATCACGATAAGTCAAAATAACCAATTATTCATAAAATAACCATGAACTTGTTCAATAATATGTATTTTTGTAATTAATACAAATCTAAGCAAGCTATCTTAGATCCGCTTCAAGACCTATCCCAATCAATCAATTAGATAGCACTAAGGTGTCTCTAAAGTAGTCACATAATGTGGATTAGGTCTAGTCTTGGTCCTAGGCATCTAGTTTAGGGTTAAATTAGGTTATGGTTGTAATCGAAACCACTAAATCTTCCACATGAGGGTTTACAGACTAGGGAAACCTAATCGGATCACAAGCAACCCTAATCTTTAACTCGTCGTGTAGTTTTTTTATTATTAAACAAGGTCAAATTTGTTACAATTGGAATGTTATTAAACGAGATACATATTCATCATTATACATATATGCAAATTAGTATACTTTTCAATGTGAAAACAAATAGGATCTCAAAACCATTTTGTACATATTTTTCTAATCAATTTGGTGTGTATATGTCAATATAAGTATATGTATATATATTACATTGTCTACTTTTAAACATATGGTTGGTTTTCTAGGATTTTAAGAAAACTAAATGTATAGGGATAAATCACATCTCACACATAATAGGTGGGATGCAGGTTGAGAATATTATAAATTGGTGACAATTACCCCTATGTGGTTACGTAGTGATCTAACTTGATCATGTGGATCAGGGAAAGGGAGTAATTCCCTCGTGGGGATTCTTCTTCCCCAATCCGCACATGGACCAGCAACCCAAAAGTCAACTCTAAGGTTGACCCTCATCCTCAAGTCATGTAACCTCCAATCTCGGGTTGATTTGTCTTCAATAAATTTTAGTGAGGTTATCGTTTCTTATGGAAGGCTACGAGGTGGTCGGTTGAGTGAGTTATGTGTCAAAGATGCAAAAAGAAAAACAAGAGTGAGAGGAGAAGAACTGTCAAAATCCATGGTGAACTAGAAGTTGGGAAAGCTATTGGGTCCCTAGTGATGGGTTCCCACCACTTATGGAGCTGTATAGTGGTCAGGAATGGATTCCCAACAAGGATCTTTGAGCAATGGAGGCCTAAAGTTGTGTACTAGCCTTGGAGCTTCCTCAGACCTACCTAGCTATTAGGGAAGCTTCTCAAACTCCTTGTAGTGCTCGAGGACAAGTTAATTGGCCATAGCTATTGTGAGTCACCAAGACAAGGTCACCATTGCCTAGGACAAAGTTGGAACACGTCAGGATTTTTATGTGGTCTTATAGGCAATTTGGTAGTAGTTTGTGGTGATGGGTTATTGGGGCATCTACTAGGACCCTTATATATGACTAGGGTGTTGAGGAGAGCTGTCAATGGCCAACCCTAGATTTCTAGAGTTACTTGTATTTAAGAATTATCTCCACAATAGTATATAATAGCCATGGTTGGGCTTGTTGAGCCCATCTTGACTTCATGAATATAAAAGGAACCGGTTTGGAGAGAAATAGTTAAGAGATGGAAGGGAATGGGTTTTGTCTTGGTGTTTAGGTCACAGGGGTATATTAGTGTGAGTTTGAAGATGAGGCACATCCATTTGATCTTGGATCGACATTCATGGATAGTAACCATGTCCCGCATTATGCCTAAAGTCTAAACTTATCCCAAACATAATTTTAGGCATATAAATCAAATTGGATTCGAATTTTATATATCCATCATTTTCCAACAATCACCTAGGTCTCTAGAAGCATCCAACTGCTATCAAATTTTAGGATTATCACTATTTTATCCTTATCTAGTTTAGGCCTAAGCTGAGATCAAAATAGGAGTGGTAAGTACCCTTTTCTTCCCTTTCATGTAATTCCTTAATTTGATTCCCAGAGCCATTTATTAACACATTATCACTTATAAATTTTAGAGTTATTCTTCTATGGCAATTATCCATCTTTAGACCAAAAAATCAGACTTGAAAGGATTTTAGTCAGAACATTGAGTTCAAGGAAATTAGAAATAATTCTTTAGTTGATTAACAATGTCATCAACTAGCTTGGAAACCTCTAGAATTTCATTTATGTTTTCTTAATCCAATTAGAAATAATCTTAAGACATTACTAATATGAACTAAAGGCACAAAATATTGGTTTGGCATAATTGCATTCGATGGACTTATTTGTGACATAAATACACAAAATTTAGGGATTTAAAAGACATACTAAAAGTTGTGTTAGTTACATTACAACTTACCAAACTTTTGTGATTATAAGTTGCTACACAATCCCAGTCTGAACACTTCTTGCTTGATAATATTTTTGTTAGTTTACTAGGATGGTAGTCTCAAACAAAATTAGTTGTGTTGTAAAAAGTTATGAACTCATTACATAATAGACAATTTTGGGGCTAGTTTAAGGTTGCATTTGTTGGAGTCGATATTGTCCTTGTGAATCCTCTTGCATGTCTCTCTGATCTATAAATCTTCATGCACATGCTTAGTTCTATTCTAGTAAACCAGCATCCTAGTTTTCTTAAGGGGATTTCTTAAATAAAGGTATTATAGTTTTTATTGTCAACAATATTTCTTGAGAGTCATGGTTTTATACACTTGTGTGTAACTATATGTTGTTGGCTATTTCTATATATATGCAACTTGGCTATTAAATATCTAAAAAATTATAATATTAATTATGAAATGTGTTCCTTGGCTTCATTTTTTGAGTACTAATAATGTTTCGTTATCCTCTCTTTCAAGGTTGATTGATTTTGATTTTCTCTAAATTTGAGAAGAACTCTAATTGTATAATCAATAGAAATTTATGTTTGTCACGAACTTGTCCAATTTACTGTGGTCTAGTGTAGATTTAGGATGAAGATTTATATCCCACCAAGTATGCCATGGTCTGACAGTTTCAATGCAACACTTGAATTGTATATCTTTACTCTTAGCTTCATTTTTAGTTACAATATATATTTCTTTAGATTCACCTCTTAAAGTCTCAATGGTACACCAACCTAGGCTTATATATGGATACCTCTATATGACTTGATCTATTGATCCTAATTTTAATGCCATTTATAATCTACAAGATTGTAAGCCTTCAATGATTAATGGGATAACTAATATGGTTGTTAACCTTGTTGCAGTAGGAAGTTCTCTTTATACTAAAAAGTGAGTTTAGCAATTGGTAGTAATCAAAACTGATGCTCTCCATCTAGTTAATGATATAAAGATGATTCCATATTCACGTGTTAAGATGTATGTGTTGGTAGTACACCCTAAGGAAAGTCAATTGGTGATTGTAATGATATATGTTGTGATTTATTTAATTATTAAAGCAATTTCAATTATTATGTTTGCTTCATTGTGAGATAGTGAATAGATATAATAATGTCCTAAAATGTATGACTCGATAACATGTGATCTTGGGTTTGAGACCTGAATATGATATCATGTGTACGCTAACAGTGTCTATTTTTTATGTCCCTAGTAAAATATTATTTTATAAATTTGGAAAACATTATTACACTAAGACTAGTAAATGGGTTGAATAAGACTAAGTCTCATTAGTCACAATATTGGATATAAAGTCAAACACATAGGAAGTTTTATGAACAAGTGTAGTAGAAAGACCCAACTTGAATATGATACATGGAAGCCATATATGGTAGTCAGAAGCATATCTCTATGTGACAATGGTGATTGTGGTCCTTAGACCTATAGTCACTACAATTATCACATTTTGTTGGTTGTACTTAACACTACTAATGAGCTTGAATAAGGGTTGACATATATGTAGTGCTTTGGTTCACTATGACACATGTGGATTATTATGAGTGATGTAGATGGAATTTATCCCTCCTATGGGATTCATATCTTGGTCACTTGATAGGGAGACTAATGCATGACCATGCTTATTTAATCCAACATATGATGTTAAGATCATATATATCTCAAATAGTATATTTTAGATCAAAGAATAAATATTAGAAGTTAATAGGATGACATTTCTATTCCTTAGAATTCAATTTGTATATAAATTACTATGCGTTTATACGATTATTGTAATGCTGATCACAATACTAGGTTGAAGTTGTTCTCCAACTTCTTCAATTACTTGGTTGGCAAAGAAGCTTTGCTAGATACCAATCATTGTTTGTGAAGTCATAGTATGATTATAGATGTCACTACTATTGTAATATGAAAACTATAGGATCACACACACACAAGATTCATAAGGAAGATGAGTATAATCATGGACACAGGATTAATTGGTTACTAAAAGGTTTCAATAGTCAATTAGGTTGTTGATGGAATCATTAGAAGTCCAATCATCCGAATGAAAAGAGCAGTCGATCACATGGTGGGTCCAGTTGATTAACCAGGATGAAATCCACCCAGTTGGTTGATTGGCTAGCCCTATCGTTGGACTGGATAAGATCATCCAATAGATTGATTTACTGGCCCAATCACTTGATTGAACTGGATCAATGGATCATCTGATTGGAGCCAAAATGTTCTGACCTAGTCAAGTTACCTAATTGGTAATCCCAGACATACTGCTAAAAACACCCTAACCCAACCAGTCCCCTGACTGGACTAAGCTAATTGCCCAAATGGTTGTTTGTGAGCCAATTGCTAAAAATCAGTCACTGATTTTTCATTTATAGGGTTTTCTTGAAATTTTGCTTCCCTACCTCTCCTATATAAAGGGACATGATGACCAGGTTTTTGGTGACACCTATTTGACATGTGAACCCTAGCCATTGTTAACCACTAGGACAGAGGGTACATAAGATTGTTCAAATCCAGCACGTTGTCGATGGAAAGGTTGTTCCTTCCCAATTGACACTAAGAGTGTGACATGGAGTTCTTGTCCATCTGTGTGGACAATATAGAGGCATAGATGCCTTCAGGACTATTTTGGAAGAACGTCAATGATATCTTCTTTGTCTATATTCTTGTGAGCATCATGTCCTAGTTATTCTGAGACAAAGGTATATCTCACAAACCTTCCTTTCTGATATATTATTATTGATAAGATATGTTTGTGTAACTATGGATTAGTTAATTTTAAATATTTCTTACATTGTGTTTGTTGTCTCCACAAATCCATATAGTTGTATTATAGCCACATTAATCTATAATATACCAGAATGTACAACTGATAAGATTGAATTTGGTTTTTTGTTGCTTGTGTTATTACATATGTTATGAATAATTAAATATTAATGTGCATATCTTGTTATTTCGACATATGTTGCAATGTAAACTTTTGATGGGTGGGATAGAGTTGACTATGTTAAAATGTGATTTTTGCTAGTGCATGGAAGTAAAATCCCATAGGACTTTTAATAGGCACTACCCCTTACACCCCAAGGGATGGCATCAGTGGCATCCCCTCGACTCCCACCAACTGAATGGGCATTGGGCATTGGGATTGGCGGCGTCCCCTTGACTCCCACCAACTGAACAAGCATTGGGATCCTCATGTGGGGGCATTTCCACTATGTACCCATGTAGTCTGTATGGATGTCAAAATATTTATTCATGGGGATTTTGGGGCATGAAAAAAGATGTAATCTTTAATGTACATGCATAAGATATGGTATATCTATAAATCATACACATCACCTTCAAAATATGTTTTGTTTGGTGGATGTGTGCATGGTTATGGCCAAATACCCCTTTTATGCATGCATAATATGGTTGTGAATGGATGGTGCTTGGAGTTTGGTTGACAAGTAACTGTCTTGCATGTCGAGCCTCGTATTTTATCTATGTGTAATGGTTTCTATTCCTTTTTACTCCCCTTGAATGTAACTCAAGGTTTCTGCATACATAATGTTATACGTGTATAGAATAAGTTCTAGAGGAGTTGGCATGATGAAGAAATCATGAAGATCCAAGGAGCACTCATGGAGCTATTAATATGATGCAACACAAATGCATGTTATCATGTTGATGATGCATATGATGCAATTCACCTTAGGTGCGTAGTTTTCCTTTGTGGCTCCAAAGGATTACATTACTATGGCCATAACCAATGTTGTACTTTTCGTTGTGATTTTTGATAAAATTTAGATATTACACAAATACAATTATATAATGTTTGGATATATATATATACATATATATATATGTATATATATATTTGTATAAACCCTCAAAAAAATATTAAGTCTTAGATGGTTTCCAATGTGCAACATACATAAAAACCTCAATCAAAAAAGTATTGGCATGCCAAAGCATGGTGCACTGACTATTTTTGGGTAGTGCAAGAGTAGATATGTGGGTCTACCAACGCACAATGCATATTTTATCATGTTGGACTCTAGGTCAGACTTAACTAGGTAATCTTAATAGGATTAAGCACCTTGAGTCATGTAGATGGGTATGACAAAGGGTTGTGCATCCATCTACCAAGAGTTGCATTATATGTGTTTGGGGTTTTATTATTATGCAATTGCAAAATGTTGCATACCTAAATAGTCAAGTTTTGGGTGGTCAGTCAAAGCTAACTCATGACTTGATCAAATACATATCTTTTCTTACTACAAAACTATATGATGTAAATCTTTAGAATTAATAGTGAGGCCTATTAGTCTGAAATAAAATAGGAATTATATTTTATTAAATACCAAATTAATATTGAAAAAACATTTGCAAATAAAATATTAAATCCTACAAATACTTATTACAGATCAAATGGCAACCAACAATAATTTTTCATTGTGATCAATCCTTGATCAGGAAAAACGAAATAGAAACAAATTTCATGACTGGTTCAGGACTTTAGGAATTGTTCTCGCACACAAATGTAAGCTTAATGTCATGGACACACCAATATCAAATAAACCAACCCTAAATGTGTCTAGGGCTAAAATGGATGCTAATCGTAAGCATTCAAAGACATCATGGACATCGAGTGCCTTATGTTATGCTCCATGGTGCCTTATGCTATGCTCCATGAATCATGAGCTCCAGAAACAAAAAAACAAAATGAGAGTTGTTGATATAATAATACATATTTGGAACATGTACCAATAACAAGCAATGCAAGACAGATACTATTTCTCCAAGGCATTATTTAAGTGAAAATGGTGGAAGGTGATCTAGTTGGACCCCATCTACTCAAGTAATTTGGTATGTGGAGAATATAGAGAGACTGGGATTTCTTTTAGGTCAAGAGTTGTATACATATGTGATCATACAATCATTGTCATATTAATATAAACAATTTGTCATGGATTACAACATGAAAAAAGAAAATCTAAACTGTTGATAGAGCTACTTGGTATGTTAACAACTAGTGAGGGGAAAATTAAAGTGAAGCCCAATTCTGTATTGATGGTAAATATAGGAAAAGGGAACTCCAAAGGTAAAGTCAAAGCCAAGAAAGCTTCTAAGTCTAGCCAAACGTCTAAGTCTTCTGCATTTAAGGAAAAAGGAGTGGGTAAAGAAGGCAATTGTCACCATTGTCACCATGTTGGACATTGGAAGAGAGATTGTGCTCTCTACCTATAGGAACTAAAGACCAAGAAGAATGGGATAAATATCTTCACTTTAAATATATATATTACAGAAATAAACTTGTCTACTTCTTCAGCAGGGGATCTCACATATGTTCAAATATGAAGGATCTAAAAAGAAGCAACTCTTCCAAAAAGAAAAGGTGGAACTCTGTGTGCAAATGGAGAAAATATTGTTTCCATCATTGTAGGTACCTACTATTTATCTATGTCTAGTGGTGTAAATACCCAATCTTTAAGATCAAATATTCACAAAACTATTTCATAAAATATGAACAATTCTTTTTATAATCATGCTTTACATTAGAGTCGTGGAAACATATACATATGGACTACATAATAAAAACATAGGTCCTATCTAATATTCAATAGGGGACATATCTTACACGTCTCTTTTGGGTCTTCTTTGTACCACTTGTCCATGAATTCACAGAGGGAATAAAACCACACATGCCCCAAGAAGGAAAGATGGATCAGCAAAGATGGTATTAAGTTTAATTATTGAACTATGCATGAAGTAGAATATAGATACATGATATAAGTAGGAAGGGATTGTTTGGTGAACTAATGGATAACAAGTAGGAATTCCAATATCAATTTCAAGAGGGCAATTCTCTTACAAGATCATCAACTAAGCAAAATTCAATATCTCAAATATGCAAATTTATCCAGGATATTCACAAAGTACGTCAATTTCAAGTTATTCAATTTGACAAGTTTTGGTACACTCCTATCATATCCTTTCTAAGGCTAAGAACCTTGTGTTCTCACATTCTAGGAGAGAACAATATAGGTGCCTTATTAACTATTCCAATTAATTGGGCGAAAAGTTATCCATATCCAATGTACATGGTTGTGGGGTACTTGGCCCACTCAAGTGAGCTCAAGATCTGTAAGCCCAAATCCTAAGGTACAAAAGTCCACATGGAGTCAAAACTCTAGTAGATCAAGTCCAGTGCCAAAATTGTTATCAACAATATTTCATTCTTTGCAAAATGAGAGCGGTGAACTTTCAAGAAACAATAAAGCTTTTCCAAGCCATTTGGAATTCACAACGAATCAAGATATATGTGTGCAAATCAAGAGGGAAAATAGTTCAATAATGGAATCAAAGATCTAGTACCTTAATTATTCAGGACTGCACGGATTTCATAATCACAAAGTGGCTCTAAGAGAGAGACATCTACAAAGTGTAGTACAATTTTCTTATAATTTGGCTTGGTATCAAGTTTTGTGTAGTTTTACTTATTTAGGAATAGGTTATGTTCTGTATCATGTTATTATTCCATATGCTATCTATCAGTATGGTTTCTATATTTTATCATCTAGGTTTCATACTCAAGTAAATAGTTATTTACTATTTCCAAATTTTATCTATATCTATATATGCTTAAGAATATTATTTTATATTTCCAAGCAAAAATTATATTATCTAACATGAATTTTATGATGACATTTACATACTCTAATGCATGACCTTCTAGTGTCATTTCTACTCAAAATAGAAAATTATCTTTCTTTGTCATTTCATTTCTTACCAACCCTATTCAAATTGAAATAGACTGATATTTCATCAAATTCTATTCTAATTCAAAAACGTTTATAACATATATATACATATATATAGGGCTTGAATTCAAAGTAAGGCTAATTTCGTTCTTAAATATATAGTAATATTGCCAATTCCCATTTGAAAATCTTGATACCCTATTACCTATATATAGAAAGATGTATATACTAACATGGGTGTGTATAGTTTTGATGGATTGATCAAGTGATATAAATCATTATTGAAACTAATTAATGTAACAATAGACATTCAACATATCATTTACTCTTATATTTAATATAGAAGTATAGTATAGTAGAAATTTCATATTTCTTATTTTTCCATTATAAAAAACATTGACATGTCATACACTAATATGGTTTTGTGATGCAGACAAGTGTTCTATATGAATTCTAGGTTAAGACTTCTAATCACCCTAATCTAATATCATTGTTTTCATTTTTTGTCACTAAGTTCCTATAACTCTAAAATAAAAGAAAATAAGGTAGTATTACTCAACTTGCTATGTTTGGAACTCATTCTTGCATATTGATTCATTGATCATGTTATGGTAGTAGATAACATGATTAGATATCCATCATTCTTGGTGAGGGATGAGTGAGGGGCCAAGAGGTTGGTTTTAGATCAATGGTCTTAGTATGAAGGATAGAACTAAGATGAAAAGGTTCCTCCATGGCGGGTGTCATTTCTAGTGATCTCATATCTAACTAAGATGGAGTCGAGCAAGTTTTGAGGAGGAGTTGAATCCCTAGTCTAGGATCAATCTTGCCATTGTTGAAGAGATGTGAGCGGTGATGGGGTTATGTGGATACATGGTTTTTAGGACACTGGTGAGGCCTAAAGCGCTAGAGATGCTTGCAGAGTTGGTGATTCTCGACTTTCAGAAATCAACTAAAAAGTACTAACTTTCATAACTAAAAATAGTCAACTTAATTTAGTTGACTATTTTGTCTCCACCATCAATTCAGGTTTGCAGTTGTAACAATAATATATTTTTAGTGTGGTTCCAAAGCCAATGATTCTCAATTGAGTCTTACTAATGCAGAGTGGGTCTTGATTTGAAGTGGATCAGACTGGATCGTAACTTCTACAAATACAAAGGACTCCATCACATGGGATTCCATAAAAAATATTTGGATAAACAAGATAAATGGAATTCTTGTAAATCTGAAAAAAATAGAAACCCATAACATCTATGTTAGCTTACAGATTGTTTCATCCAAAGTGCACCCTGTAGATCAACTTGCTTGATAATTCTTGTTTGTTCTCCTAAGTGTAATTATTGGATTTTGTGTAAAATCAATCAAATCTATTTAAATAGAAATTAGAATAGAATAAAGTGAAGATTTTGAATTAGGAGACAAATAAATTATAGCTCAAAAATAAGTCAGATGACCAAATTTTAGAATGTTACAAGTGGGCTTGCAATAGAGTCAGAGAACTACTATTATGTATCTGCCATAAATAGAAACATCATTATTCTGTCATGTTTGGACAAGAACAGGTCTGAATTTCATATCAAGAATTATTGATGTTCTATTTCTAAAGATGATATCTTTTATGGAAGTGCTCATTTATTAGATCTTGAGATAAATTTATAGAAAATAAAAATTAAGAAGATTAAACTTGATGATTAAAACATAAGTTATTTGTGGCATTGTCTTCTAGGCCACATAGATGATAAGTGCATTTAAATACTTCGTTAAGATGGATATCTAGACACATTCAATTCTGAATTAATTGATAAATGTGAATCTTGTTTATTAGGCAAGATGACAAAAACACTCTTTACTAAAAATAGTGAAAGGGCAAGTGACTTATTAGGACTCATACATACTGATGTATGTGGGCCTTTTAGCACAAATCCCAAAGGTGGATATCAATACTTCATCACATTTACTAATGATCTCAATATATATGGCTATGTGTATCTTATGAAACACAAGTTAGAATCCACTAAGAAGTTCAAGGAATTCATGAGTGAAGTTCAAAATCAACTTGGTAAGAATATATGGAATTCAAACTAGTATGTGGGTTGGCTGACAGACTATGTCTCAATAGTCATGATATTGGATATGGGTTCAAACACATAGGTAGATGTTGTGAACAAATGTACTGGGCAAGCCCAACTTGAGTGTATAACATGGAAACCATGTATGGAATTCAGAATCATATGTATATGTAATAGTATTTAATGTGGTCCTTAGACCTAAATTCTCTACAATGACCGCATGTTGTTTGGTGTACTTTAACACTACTCAACGTGAACTTGAGTAAGGGTTTCCATCCAGGTAGTTTGTGTGCATTGTGACACATGTGGATTATTATGAGTGATATATACAGAAATTTTCCCTCCTATTTGAGTGATATATTGGACACTTCATGATTGATACTATGAAATGCATGGCCATGCTCATGTCCATCAACATATGATGTTGAGCTCATACGTATCTCAAATATTCTACTCTATATCAAGGAAGTAAGATTGAACATTAAGAGGATGACATTTCATGCCTCATATTCAATCTAGATATTGACAACAAAGGGATTATATGATCACTATAACACTAGTCACAATACTAGGTTGAAGTTGTTCTTTAAATTCTCCAATTACTTGGGTGGCAATGAAATCTTTCTAGATACCAATCATTGTCTATGAAGTCAGAATATGACTATACCTATCACATTCAACACAATTTGGATCCTATAGGGTCACGTGCATAGGATTCATAGGGAAGAGGAGTATAATCACATGCACAAGATTAATTAGATGCTAAAAGGTTTAGGTAATCAATTAGATCATTGATGGATTGACTAGAAAGCCTAGTTATCAAAGGGGATAGACCGTTCAGGCTATTGGAGGGTCTAGTAGATTGACCACACTGAAATCCACCTAATTTATTGACTAGCTAGCTCAGTCACCCAAGTGGACAATTTAGCCAATCAATCGAATGGCTGGTCCAATAACCCAACTGGACTGGATCAGTGGATTGGCCGATTTAATCTAGAACATTTTAGCCCTGTCCAGTATCCCTATTGGTAATCTCAGGCAGGCCATTAAAAAGTAGCTCTCCCTAACTAGTTTCCCAATTGAGTGTTTATGAGTAGGTTGCTGAAAAGAGACAACTGTCTTTTCGATCAGGCTTTATTGGAAGCTTGTTTCCCTATCTCCCTTATATAAAAGGGCATATCGGCCACATTTTTTATGACATACTTTAGACACTTGAATCCTAGTTGTCATTATCTATAAGGAGGGAGAGAAGGAGAGATTGTGAAACACAAGCATGTTACTAACAAAAAGGTTGTTCCTTCCCCCTTCATCTCTTGGAGCATAATGTGGAGTTCTTGCTCATCCATGTGGATGATATATAGATATAGATGCCTTAATGACTATGTTGTGATACAGATGACATCTTCTGTCTTTATTCTTGTGAGAACTATCTCTAGATCTACTTCATGAAAAAGGTATATCTCACAAACCGTCCTTCTCGATATATTATTATTGATCATATTTTCTTGTGGGATTGTGGATTATTTAATTTTCATTATTTCTTTTGTTGAGTTTGTTACCTCTAGGAATCCCTACAACATGTGCATATGTGTAAACAAATTCATATGGAAGTAAGGTAGTTACACTTTTCTTGTGATGTAGAAACTTAAGTACTTAGCAAAATGTAACAAAGTGTGTATTGAATATGTTGTATATAAGGCGAAAGATAAAGGATCCCCCCTCGTGTAATTTCATCTGATTATAAATGAAAATGGCTGATATTGGTAACTAATTTGTTTGGAAATGTAAGTTTAAATTGCAAGTCGTTTAAATTTTGAAAGTCAGGTAATGTTCAAAAGCAAACATTAAATTCACTAGTTGTATTTTAGTAGCATTTTTATATGTTATTATACACAATGAGCACAATATACTAATAAACAATGTAGGTATTTTATGAGTTCCAATTGATGTTTAGTGGTACTTTTTGACATTTATATGAAGTTGTGATAACGGTATTTTATAAGTGCCAATTGATGTTTAGTGGTACTTTTAGATATTTAAAATAAGCTGTGATAGTTGAATTTTTATAGGCATTTACAACTTATGTTGCTAGTTATAATGACCTTAGCATAAAAGGTTTATAAGTGTCATTGCTTATAGTAGCACTCATGTTTCTTATTGCATTTTTAAATACCACTAATGGGTATTTTTTGTAGTCTCGTATGATGACTATAATGAAATACTTCATATTTTATCATATTATTAATAAATACATCTCTATTTATTGTATTTGTTCATTGTAATGAGTAAATAAAATAATGTCCTTAGAGTGTCAAAATCAATGACATGTGATTTTAGGTTTAGGACCTAAACATGAGGTCACATGTATGTTAAGAGTATTCATTCTTGTTTATCACATAATAGGGGAAACAATGATACATCAAGAGTAGCATATATGGTGATTGATGACTATGTCTCATTACTCATAGTGTTGGATATAGAGTCAGACACATGTACTTGTTAGAGAATGTGTTAATTGGACAAACCCACTTGAGAGTCATACATTGAGACTAAGGAATGATAGTCAAAATTATATCTAAATGTGACAGTGGTGATTGTGATCCTTACACTTAAAGTCAACAACTAATCACACTTTGTTTAGTGTACAGTATCACTACTCAATGTGACCTTAGAATAGAACTATCATAAAAGTAGTGATTGGGTGCACTATGACACATGTGGATTTTTGTGAGTGAAGTATAGGGAATAAGTTGATCCTATTTAATTGATATACCGACCACTTGATGATTGAGGCAGTGAAATCCATGGCTATTCTCATATTAATCAACGTTTGATATTGAGCTCACATGTACCTCAATTATCAATTATAGATCAAGAAAAATAGATTGGATATTAAGAGGATGAAGATACCATGAAATGGTTTCAATTTATATATCAATGATAAAGGGATTATATGACCATGATAATAATGGTCACCAAATGGCTGAGGTAGTTCTCCAACATATCTAATTACTTAGATGAAAATGTTTCTAGATAGCGATCATTGCTTGTAAAGTCATAATTTTATTACAAATATCACTACCAACATAATGTGGAACCTATATATTCACACTTATAAGGATAAACTCAAAGAGGAGGATATTTAATTTATTATTTAATAGTCAAGCAAATATATCTAGAGATAAATCCTAGTTGTAATGAATGTATCATTCAGGTCAGAACTAGTTTGTTGAATCAAATCTTGTTTCATTATGTCTAGGAACCCCTCTTTATCTTTTACCTAATATATAAGTGTGTATTTTGATAAAACCACTTCAACAATCTCATTCCAAATATTTCCCAAGATAATATTGAAGGTATGAAAAGCAGAGAAGAGAGAGATTCAACAATCCAAAAGTGAAGGCACAATTTATAATGATTCCATATCAAAGGATGTAGCTCTACTACCTAGAGGGGTCAATCTCTAGGGTTATCAACCTTATGTCACTCCTTATACTCCATTATTCAAGTTACAACAAATGACTACCCTTTTCTAAATCAATATGTAACTAGATTCCCTTTAGTCCAAGAGAGACAACAACGTTACAAAGGACTTACCCACTCTTACAATGAATCTTTAGCCTTCGCCAAGGACTTACCCACTCTAACAATGAGTCTTTGGACTTCACTAAGATTTATTCACTCTTGCAACAAGTATTAGGCCTTTAAGGACTTATTCACTCTTAACTTGATTCATCTGCCTTTGGCTTCACCTTCACCAAGGAGAAGTTTTTCATCAAGGGCCTCTTACCCTTCTTATTCTCCTTCTATCTTAGGTAAAAGATATAATCTTCAAATTCATGAGAGAAATAGAGATTGGGAGGTATATGAATGATATCCTCACTAGAAATACATCTATAACTAACTCTATAACATATTTCCTACTCACTCTAATGGATGTAGCAAGTGATTAAACTCATGAGAGTAGATAGGGGCTCTTTGGAGAACTTTCTCTCTCAAATACAATATAGGAACATTGATAATGCATGGGTAACCATGGGATGAATCCCAAGGGGTCCTATTTATAATTTATGATGCCTCCTAGTCATTAGAATCAGCTATGATGGATCCTAGCCATTTTGGGATGAGTCCAATATATATATTACACCTTTTTCAATTCTCCAATGGCTATATTACACAACATAAAATTCTTGCTATAGTAAATTTGGTCAAGTTTGTAACCCTTAACGTCATGTCTTGTTGTCTGAGCCATTTTTTGGTTGTCTGAGTTGCATTATGGCAAGAAACTCGACCGACATGAGGTTATGGAAAGCCCATGAATAGTTTTGTTAGCTGAATTATACTTGGGGGAAACTTGGTTGATTGCATTTCCTATTTTGGGTGTTTGAAGACGCTCCAACTATAATATTATCCACCCTAAATAATTCTTATATGAGAAAAAGTAGAAGTCATACACTATCTGTTCTTAAATCTTAATCTTTGTGCAGGTATGACTTCATTTCTCCAAAATAGGCTTTGTAAGTGTTTTTATCTAATCTGAAATCAGCAAATAAGTGGAATGGTTTACTCATCATCAAAATAAGGGGACATGCTACCCCTTTTTAAGATCACACCTTTCCATAAATGTAATGAAATAATTCAAGTAAAATCATATCTTTGGAGAAACCTAGGGGTTTCCACAGAATTGAGTTCATATGTTCCCCTTGAATTCATGCTAATTGAGTTCATATACTCCTCCTTAACGTATGTTATTTCTCATGCAAGGTTAACTTTCATAACATTTATAAAAATATGTCTTCTCCCCTTTACATAAGACATGTCTTCTCCCCATTTGTCATATCAAAAAGTGGGGAGGGGTTATGAATGCATATTTCCCGACTTTAGTTGCATTTTTAGCGGAATTTTTACACACTGATGCATCATTTTATTATAGAATTAGCTTCCATATATTTTTTTCTTAATTTTACTATATTTTGTAAGATATTATCCAATGCCTTGAATTCCATGACAAGTTTGAGCCTCGCATTACTTGCGTTAGTGTAAGATATAATGGTTGATTCATCCTTCCATCAGTTGATGTTTTCATTGACTTGTGCTTCATTGACATGAACCCTATGACACAGGCCAATACCCCCTAGTGGGTTTGCATGTTACTAGAATCTCATCGGTCCACTCATTCTACTTTTCCTTCACTTGACACCGGTGGAAACTACCACACCTGATTGAAGGAAGGCCATGCGCACTTATCATAATAAGGAAGAGCATGCATTGTCCCGCTAATAAAAGGCCCTTTGGTGATCGGCCATCCACCATGCACTTATGAATGGCCAGGCATCATGCATTGACGGTTACCCTACCATGTATTTTCCCATTAATGACCAACCTCTAATGGAGGTTCGGCACATGACAATCTATGATTGATGATATTCCATCACTCTCAATCCATGAGCATTCGGTTTCCCTAAGTGATTCAACTAATGAATCCTCTACACTAGACACCAATGAATCTCTTGTACCAACCCTCGTATGGAATTACTACATTTGTCCATAGATGGTTGAGCATACTCTAGCCATCAATGTCCATCCTACATTGGACCACCGATGACCGTCCTACACTCGGCCTCGATGAATGTTTTGTGCGGCCAACTAACAAATACTCTATCTACCAACTGATGATTATCTTGCCTTTTTGTCTACTCATGGGAATCATGAGAGATAAGAGACCCCTCGACTTCCCTCCTCTATTGTCCCTTCACATCCATGCAGTCAGTACTTAACCACAAAGAATTTGAGGAGAGTTCCAAACACTATTCTTTCACCTATAAATACAGGGCTATGCCCTTAACAAACCAGATCTGTTTTTCACTATCGCCATGATGCTAAAATTAGTGCAAGGAATCCATCTTCATTTCCATTGGTGGTCTTCATTGGTTGACAACCCATCAATCAACAAATATTTTGCCTCCTCCAAGGATCCAAGGTCTTGATCTCAAAGGAAACATAGACCAACAAAACCTTTTAGTTGTTGTCATCATTCACCAACTCCACTCTCGCATCAACAAATACTATTGTAAGTAAGGAGATTGTTGACTTATGGTTCATCTCTAACGAATGTCAAACATGCTTCTTGTTGTTTTTTGGATGTGCTCATCTCTAAGTTGAAGAAATACATATGCACACAATAGTTTATCTTATTTGTTCTTCTTCTTCTAAGATGATGGATATCTCCCTCTTTTCCCTTATTAAACCATTTCATTGCCAAGCATGAGTAGTCCTCATCCTACAGTGCGGGAAGTAGCCCTATTGCCTAATTTTGTTCTCTTTACTACATCTCCTTTTGTATGAACCTTGCTATGTTATGGAACAAACATTTGATGCTTGCAATATTGCTTGAATTGTTTTCCATGTTTGTTGGATCCTAAATGTAGAGACTTTCAAACCTAAGATCTAGGATCTCATTTTTTACATGTTAAACCCTTGATGAGAACTTTAGATAGGTGTTTTCTGAGGTGATAGGTAAATGATCTCTAGAAAAAGCACCAAGAAGACTAGAGTAATATTTGTCTTATTTTGGTCCTAATGCTAAATGGGGGTTGATCTGGCCTCAACATATGCGTATTCATGTTATTTATGACATACTAAGAGAGTGAAGGATGGGTAGTAATGGTAAAAACTAGCCATATAATTCATCCTTAATTCAGCCCTTTTATTATATACAATCTTAGTAAAATCAAAAAACAACCACCTTTGTGATAGGTGCTAGTTCTTTCTGGTTACATGACATTATTCTTGGTTATGTTTTGTTTTGGGTAAAATATTGAAGTGTACTATAATGAGATCCGTCGGCGTGCGGGTGGGGTTGTCGCACTTTTGGTTAAGGTAAACTCTTGGCATTTCATCCCTAAAAATTTGTTGTGTGATAATCACTACATTAGTGCATAGATAAAACACAACTTGTTTAAAAAGGGAGGTTAGAAGAGTAAACAGAATGGGTTTGTCCAATCAATATATGTAAAGCACATCATGACATGAAATTGAATAACCCTATATGTAGTTCTTGTAGGGAAATATGGCGGCAGAGCAAGCAGCAGAAACAAAAAAATTAACTATCATATTCCCTTTATAACAGTACATCGCATCAACAACTATATAATGGAAAGGATGGTTTTGAGTATACATCTGGTCGTTGAGCAATTCCAACGACAATCTACTCGCCGTAGTGTGCATCTTTCTTCAAGTCACACTCGAACAACATCTACAGTAGCTCTTGGTTGATCACAACAGAGGATAGCCTAAAGTTTTCCTCCTAGTGGGAAAATCCTCTTGCCTCTAAAGTAGTCCACACGAACCACCTAGAACTCATTTCATTCTAGAAGAATAGACATGAAGGATTTGTCCCTCTACATTTGTGTACTAGCATCAACTTGCTCTCTCATAATTGATCTCCCTTGCTATCCCTCCCTTTATTGGGTAAGACTTGCTCAGGTTCTTTCAGTTACCACAACTAGAGAAGATAATAATTGTTAGAGGCAATTGAGTTGTGTCTTTAGGAAGCCCCCAATACCCCTCTATTTAAAGGAAGGTTAGGGTCAGGCTTCCCACTCTGTGTGTGAGTGGAAGGGACCGAAATTTTATGAATTTTTGCAACTTGTGAGCGGTAAAAAAATTCGTTTTTGAGTGAACTGTTATTGGCATGCAAGTCAATCGGTTCAATCCTTGAACTATTTGTTTCGTCATGTTTCCCAATCACAATTTTATTGGCAATTATAATTTGATTAATGCACAACATGACGTCAGCACTAATTATTAATTCTATCGTATTGATTCATGAATCAAGTGTCTCATCTCATGAGCTGGTCGTTCACGATCAAGAGCCGATTGGTTCATGCCCTGGTTCATCCAGATACAATGCAATTTTCCATCAACATGACACTCCAACCGGTCGGTTCAGAGTCCAGTCAGTCAATTGTTATTTAAATTGAATACCTAAACACTTTAGTAATAAAGTTAAACATTATTCATGAACAAACTCCTATTCCAAGTGTATCCTATGTGTGTCACCCTATAGGTTCCTATTTACCTTGACAGTGAATGTCCATAAATAGCTTATGACATCACAAGCAAAGAGTAGTATCTAGCAAAACATCATGTTTTCCAAGTAAATGGTAAGTTGGAGAACAACTTCAACCTACAATCTATGATTGATGTTATAGTGTTTGTATAGTTCCTTGTCCCTGATATCTAGATTGAGCTCGAGGTACAGATTAGTCATCCTCTTCAACATTCAATCTTTGTTCCTTGAACTAGAATAGATTTTCTGAGATATATGTAAGCTAAATATCACATATTGAGCCACATGTGCATGGTCGTGCATTTCTCAGTCTTTCTCATCAAGTGGCCACCCCTATAGGAGGGACAAATCTCATCTACATCACTCATAGTCATCCCTATGTGTCACAATGCATTTGATCATCACCTTTATGGTAACCCTTATGCAAGGTCACAGTGGATGGTGTCAAAATATGTTGAACAACATGTGATGAGTGTAGTGATTTCAAGTCTAAGAACTACAATCACTATCAAAATTGTAGAAGCTGAGAGTTTTGACCCCTATTTTCCTGTCTGCTTCAGTCTGCCAAAGCCAAGACTTACGTCTTCCCTGCGACTGGGTCTTTCTACCCTATATGGAAGGACCTAGATTTATGTGGTTCTCTGTTTTGAGCATGGGGCATTGAAGACTTGTCATCTTTTATCAGGACAGTTCTCAAACAATGATCTAAGGGGTTATACATCAGCTGCAAAGGAGGCACATTTTCTGTGATGGTTTATTGTTAATGTCTTTTTCTTGCTTCTGTAACTAGTACTTTGATGATGGTTGTGATGTGCCTGTCTCTGGTAGATTGGTATAGCCCCTAAATTTTCTTTGCTCCTAGTCTTAGATAGTATGATGCAAGCCCTGCGTGGTTATGCAATCATAAAATAGGTTTCTTCTTCTAGGGGTTTATCCATTGTAATTAAGCCTAAAGTTTTTGGTTTATATAGCAACATGAGTTTTAGCCGACCAAAAAAAAGACATATCAAGTAAGACGCCCAACATTGTGCCCTTACCCTGAGAATACAGGAAGGTACACTATGTTTGTATAATTTACAAGTTTAATTATGTTCAAGGTTTTTTCAACATATTTCAAGCCAAATGAGCACACAAATCATAGGGAACAAGTAGCTCAAACAAGTAATTAACTTGCCAAACATTTATACAAGCATACATACAAACAAGCCAATACCATAGTAGGGTCAAGAGAGTAAGCATACCTTATGAGTAGAGTACAAGATTAAGCATTCTTGAGTAATATCTTAGAGATTATCCAAACTAAGGGTACCTCGCAAGTAAAAGGTATAGCATGTTGTCTTAGATCCAAAGGGTTTGATAATCCAACCATCATATGATACATGTGGATGTTTCCCTGATATGGGTTTCACTATGTTCAAACATCATTTCCGAACTCCCAAACAAGCATGTATCAATTCAATCATGGCATAAGGATTAGCATTAAATCTTAGATCTAGGTGAACCATCTGCATTAAATTAGATATAAACATGACCTAATTTCTGATTTGGAGTTAGTGAAACATGATGTTCAGATTTCCATCAATAATCAACCATGTAAGATCATAACTAGGCATAATAGATTAATCCATGCAATAGGGTCAAACATTCCAAGTCATAGGAGCCTTGGGAGCATATGATAGATCAAGTTGGTAATTAGTGCTACAAGTATGATGAGACTACTAATCCGAACCAGATAGAGCAAGAGAATTGCATAAACATCGTATCTCATCATAAAGAAACAACTAGGTCAATTGGATCATTTTTAAGCACATTGTAGGAATTGAGGTCACATATGTGAAAAGTGGGACACTTAGCATGAGATCTTAGATTTCCATGTCACAAAGCATGATAAGGGTTACTGATTTAAAAATTGTAAGATTAGATGACATCGATTTAAGCTAAACCCCAAAATTTGATCAAGTCATAGCATGCATACATTTAATGGAGTCACTTTTAGGTGAAGGGCACACATAGAAGGTCAATATGGCTCTTTGGGTGTATAAGGATGACATGATATAACAAAACAGTAAAGGGTCTTGAGGTTAACTGATTTCATGGGTGCAAACTCACTTGTCATTCAAAGTGTAAGGATAACATCATTTGATCATTAAACATCATTCAAAAGTCCTAGAAACGAAGTAAAAGACTATATTAAAGAAACCAAGTTTAGAATTAGGTCAAAAAGATGGTTTTAATGAAAAGCTGGCAATTGTTCAATCAAAATGACATATCATATCACTAGGTTTGAGCAAGGGAGCTAGGAGATATGGAGGTTTGACTAAACACCCTTATTTAGGGTTTTAAAGGAGGATTTACCTCACTGGGCCAAGAATGGGCCGCATAGGAGGCGGCCATCACCCCTCCTGGACCAGCACAGGAGAGGGGGTGGGTCAGAGGTGATCTCGGTGCTTGGTGGCTCTTGCAAGCGGGTGGCAGTGTCTGCTGGAGGGGTGGAGTGATGGGGGTGGTATTTGGTAGTGCGATGTGAGGGGAGGCAATAGAGGGCAGCTGATCGTCGATCGGTGGCATAGACGAGTGACGTGGAGCGGGCTAGAGCGATTTCGAGCAGTTTGAGCATGAGATGTTGTCGTGCCAATAGGGGCATGAGGTGGGGTTGCGCGGATATGGGGCGGCTTGGCGTGTCATGATTGGCGAGACTTGGCACCCTCATGGCGGAGAGACGGACCGAGTGAGGGAGAGAGAGAGCACGTAGGGGAACGATATGAGCCCTTGGTCACTGATCACTCACCTAGCAAGTCATCCCCTTCAACGCGTAGGGGTTTCAAAACCCTAGGGCAGGTGGCGATGGTTTCAAATGGGTGATCCAGAGGGGTATTTAAGGTTCGAATGTGGAAAGCGAAAGGAAGAGGAGAGGCTGGTGAACTGGTAGGTGGTTTTTATAGGTGTAAGGGATGAGTATGGTGGCGGCTAGGGTTTTTCGGCGGCTAGGGTTTGTCGGAGGTTGAAAAGAGGAAAAGGCCAGGTCCTACCAGCCACGACATGCTGCTCACCTCGCCCCATTGGGCTTGACATGTGAAGCCAAAGGGGGTGTGTGGGGACCCCGTAAGTGAGTGTCGATCGTGAAATGAGAGATAGGCTCCAGTGTATAGGTAGTTCTATGACAGGATGACGTGAGGAGGGAGATGGTGTCGCAACCGTCGGATCTGCCCATGATCCGTAATACACGTTGATCCAAGGGTCCACGTGGTTCTAGTTGAAGGAGCATAACAAAAGGGAAGGGAAAGTGGGTGCACCGGGGAAAGTATAATGAAAAAACTTGGGCCGTGTGAATCACTTTTTGGGCCCATTTAAGGTGTAAAAACGATTTTAAAGAGCAAAAATATAGTTTTAATTCATAAGATTTTCAAATGGCATAACTTTCACACCGTAGCTCTGATTTAGGCAAGAAAATATGTGTTGGAACCATGAGAAAGATCTCTGCAACATGGAAATGATAAAAAGACATATATGTATTCAAATATATGACTAAAAATAAAAGGTTAGAATGGTGATGAGTGTTGTGTTTTAAACCAAATCGGAGTCCAACTGAGGGTCATCAAGGTATCGATTGCACTCAAGATATATCAATTATGCATCAAATCATGCTCAATTATAAAATTTAAGGTAAGAATAGGACATTAAAAAAGGTAGTGTTTAGCATTACATAATGGAGGAGAGAGAAAGTTCCAGTCTATCACATCCTCCCCACCTTAAAAGAAATTTTGTCCTCAAAAATAAATTAAGATTTGGAATTTCATATTCCATGTCAAAATTATCACACTATCCAGTAAGGTATCATCACCACTTAACCAAATTAATCGCATTCCAAAATCGAGAGATCGAGCATCAAAGTCAACAAATAGCCACATGGATCGTCAAATTGGGAAAGATCATCACATGAGTCACATATTTGGAAATATTGCCATATAGACCACTAATTTGGAGAGATCACATTTCAAGTCAATTGAATAGAGTTCAAGTGTAAGGAATGACTTTCATCCCTAAAATTTAGTGTTCTAGGTTCTACATTGGCCTAGGTGGGGTTCATGATTGAGATTTTTCATTTCAACAATTCAAGACCAACATCACATTTCAACATTGTGATTCCGTGCTTGAAATCAATGGAAGGGCCATCCTAGTCCACATGGAGCTCACCCTTAAATCATAAGTTGAGAAAATCATCATAGACATCATTTCAATTTTGAGATTTGGGAACATGAAGGTTATTAGTCATATATCAAGGGTGATCTCAAGATCCAAATAGGGTGATCATAGGAGTCAAGTCAACACCAAGATCAATAATCACAGTTCAAGATTTCATACATCAATATTGAGAGTCGAGTTTGGACATCAAAGTCATAGGTCAAAACATTTCTAAGCTAGGGTTCAGATTCCTATTTAGACCTTAGGGGTTATCATTCAACTGTGAGCTACATTTCAAGCATTATTCAACATTTCATGGCATCAATATCGAGTTGACATGGTATTCAAGGTCGATGAATGATCTAGGCCTAGGTCTTTCTAGGAACCTAACCACTAACTATAGTCACCAACATCATATTTCAAGATCATCATCAAATCGAGATTAAATATCGAGTATCAATATCATCATAGGTTTGACCTAATAGAGACTTAGGTCCAGAAATCACAATAGTATGAAAGGGGTCACCTTTCCAAGCTCTAAATATCCATAAGGTGAGAATTCATAGGCAATCATAAGGGTGATGTGACCTAGATTAGGGAAGTCATGAGTCAAGTACTAACCTAATCTAGCACATTAGTTGAGATAAATCATGAGTCATCAAGCATATCCAAATATAGAGAGTACCAACTATCAAATTGTATTTCACAAGATCATGAGTCAAACATCAAGATCATAATAGAGCAACCATATTTCAAGGTTTTTCAAGATCAAGGTCATGATTCTATTTCCTTCCTTTAAAGGTCAAGGTAGGGGTATATTTTGGAAATCAAGAAGTCAAATTGAGAACTCAAGGTTTCGAGCATAATAGGGCTAGAGTAATATCCATGTCCATCATGGTTGTTCAAAATTGATCTTACAAAGAGGCATACAAGTCAATAGGGAAGTACCTCTTATATTAAGGTCATCACATCATGATCGGGGGGTCCAAAGCCATAGTCATACCAGAGTATGTGGTGTGATGCATGTCAATCGAGTGAGTTTTGCTAATCTATGTTTGAGGTTTGATCAAAATAGGGACAATATAGGTATAGTCAATAGGGACCTCATCAAACATGAGGTGTAAACATGAGTTCCACCTTATTTTACCGTATCAAGAATTTATCTCAAGCATAAAAAACACCTATATTTGATCGGGTAACATTGGGTTCCATAACTTTAGATATGAGTACATCACATTCAAGAGTAACTTCATACATCAATTAGGGTTTTCATCTTAAGATTAGATCATGGCATTATCATATTAATCGACTTTAATGATTTCAAATGAGTTTTACTTTTCCCTTGCATCAGCTACCCCAAAATCAAGAATTCATATGATTAGTAGTCATGAGAGAAGAACCACATGAGGAGGTGAGGAGAATACCTGATCATCATCTACTTGGGTGTCTTAGGAGGTTCCTAAAGAAAAGATGAGATGCTAGAAGCTTCTCTAAACTTAGGGAAATGATTTTTATCACTACTACAGAAACCCCTTTTGGCGTCGGTCTTTTAACCCCATTTGGCGTTGGTTTTCGACCGACGCCTATGTGGGCGCCGCTAAAGGTCGAACATTTCGGTGTCGATTTTTTAACCGACGCCTAATTAACCTATAGGCGTCGGTCTTTTAGTAGACAACCGACGCCAAATTGGTTCGCGCCACAGAAAACAGCGTCATCTAGGGCACTTTCTGCGTCGGTGATTTACTAAAAGACCGACGCCTATATTCCATGTAGCGTCGGTCTTTTAGTTGATAACCGACGCATAAAGTGTCCTAGATGATGCCGTTTTCTGTGGTGTGAACCCTTTTAGCGTCAGTTATATACCAAACGACCGACGCCTGGTTGTTTAAATAGGCGTCGATTCGATACAAATATCCGACGCCATTTCCAGGACTGCTTTGGCCACATCAGGCGTCGGTTTGTTGAAAAAAACCGACGCTGTAGGTCTTTGCTGACGGTTTTCTATAAATAACCGATGCCTATTTATATTTTTTTTTTCATATCAGTTTGCAGGCCTGCTATGGCTGGTCAGCAGGATGAGAACCTGCAGTTCAGTTTTCTGAACTGCAGGTTTACGACATCCATTGATATCAGCCTACAAACAGGCCGCAAACTTGCAAAAGTCACAAAGAAAATTTCACACAAGTACATACATTCAGACATCAATTCAATTCTCACATTCACACATATAGAAACATTCAAATACATGTATTAACATTCAGAAATATTCATTTACAAAGTATCATTCATTATCGCTATCAACATCCCGATTATATCTTACAGTTGCCACTGCTTGTATGGCTTTTGCCCATTCTTCTGTTACTTCATTTAATGCTTCCATCGTATATGGAGCATGTATATTTTTTAAGCGTTTACCTGTAGTGTTGTCAGTTTTAAACACCTGCAAAGAGAATGATGTATATATATAAGTAATAATATAAAAATAAGATAAGATTGATATGTTTCATACTAACTAATGAGACTATATATAATACCTCATGTATGGTATCGATGTCCAATGCGGCATATTTGATAATCATCTGCATAAATCACATCACATAGTATGTGCATGCCCAGCCATTGTCTTGTGTAGCGCACTATAAATTGAAACATACAAAATAATACAACTAAGCACAATTCACATCAATAATATATACATTGGAGTCGGGAACTTACTTGTACCTTCTCCTAATTTATTGGCTGGTTCTTTTTCCTTGGGACCGTTCCTCCAGCCTTTTTGAATGCATCTAAACTCCTACATGTTAATATAACACAGTAAATTACATAAGTAAATAGTAATGTAATAACAGATGTTAACAGATACAAAAATGAAATATTTCTCACCAGAATAATGGCATTCTCATTACGTGTCCAATTTTAGTGTTTAATGTACTCCCCGCGGGATCTAGATAATAAACAGTGAACGTCCCAGGGACAATAACTAGTAACTCCCAATGTTTACCGCTAGAGGTAAAACGTTAACAATTAATAACTCAAAACGCACAATAAAAATGGAATTTTCTTAAGTCCAAATTATAAATAAAGTAAACTTACTTGACATTGAATGGAGCTATTATTATCGTCTTCTTTTGCTGACCAAAAATTGTAAAAGCATCTATACAGTACTTTTGAACATTATCAGGGTCTTTAGCTACCATACTAATCAATGATGGAATCAAAAATCCCACATGATCAAATGCAAATTGTTTGCAATGATCTTCGACTAAGTAGCTGCAAAACATGTATTACGTATGCATTAATATATAAGAAACCAGATCACCGGATCTTACACAAGGTATATGGATGTATAAACAAGATCTCACCTTATCCATGTCTCTATCATTGATGTATTCAGCCAATCATACATAAACAGCTCAATAATATCTTGTATAAATAAAGAGCTATCGTATGATCGACCTGCATAATCTGCATCTAAAGAAACTATTATAGGGCAATGTATATTATAGGACAAGTCTTTTTTCCCTTGAGGAACTTTATGCCAATTGTCATACTTAACACCACAATGGCTCTGAGTGGTACACCCAAGATAGTTTACAAAATTATTGCAGTTCACTCCAATTGGATTTCCTCCATTATCAAACTCCACCACCAATTTGGATCCACTACCACTTAGCGCTAATAACTTCTTCAACAGAGTGATGCCCCTTTTCTTGTTAAGTGTTTGGTGCTGCGCATCAAGTTGCTCCAGTGCTTCAGTGGGTACAGGTGCATCAACCTAAAATTTGACAAAAATAAAACACACTAAATTAGCCCAATTTAGAAATATAGGATATATGACATAACTCGAAGATAATGAATTTTATAGAAATACAGGATATGTTTTTAGAACTTACATTAGTATCCTCGCCATGCTCGTCATGGACAGCATGCTCATCATGGACTTCATGCTCATCATAGACATCATGCTCATCATGGTCAGCCATCTGAAAATGACATTTAAAATGCAAACATTTAGCATTTGTATTAACTAGAAAAAGGCAAACATTTAGCATTTGTATTAACTAGAAAAAGGCAAACATTTAGCATTTGTATTAACATACATGTCTCTAAAATTGTGATCTTTTATCAATTAACAATCCTTCATTGTGATCTCCGCGCACATATAAGTCACCATTAGCTTCAATATTTTGTGGAGTGGGCAACCCAACTAAGAATGGACTGGAGTCATCATACTTATCATAATACTCTTCTTCATCTATAGGATCTTCAATGAACTATCTTTTACCATGAAGAACAACCGACCATTTATCATTCGCATGATCATCGATATAGAATATTTGTTTCGCCTGTGATGCCAATATGAATGGTTCACCCTTCTCGCCAATCTTTTCAAAGTTCACCAAAGTGAAACCCAATTCATCCACTATAACTCCTTTGGTGTTATAAACCCAATTCCATTTAAAGAGCGGAATTTTGAAATCTATGTAGTCAAACTCCCAAATGTCCTCAATGACACCGTAATATGACATTTTAGCTTCACGTGGACTCTTATCCTTTGCACTTGCAAAGTACATAGTTGACGCTTGAAGAGTGACCCCACTATTTTGGACGACACTCTTATCATCTTGGCGCTTTGTGTAATATGTGAATCCATTAATGTCAAACCCTTCATAAGACATAACATTTGGGTTTGGTTTAAAGGCGAGGCATTTGATTGTTTCTGTAATATCATTTGGTGTTTGAGATAGTTGATGTAAGACTTTATCTTCAAACCACTTAGTAAAAGTCTTATTATGCTCTCTAGCAAGCCACATTGAACTTGCTCGAGGATGTTGTCTCTTTATGAAATTGGTATGTTCCTCGATATAAACACTCACTTCGTCCATATTGTGTAAAATATACAAGTGAGCTTGTTCCAACTGCTCACGGCTGATTACTTTCACCCGTGATCCCAAAATTCCTTTGCCCTCCTCAATATTCTTGTCATTATCAGGAGTGTCATTACCACTGAGAAAGTCATTGCAAAAATCCATAACCTCTCTCACCACATAACCTTCAATAATACTCCCTTCAGGCCGATACCGGTTTCGAACATCACCTTTAAAAATGTTCATGTATCGTTCAAAGGGATACATCCAATGCAAGAAAATTGGTCCCAACATTTTCACTTCCCTAGTCAAGTGGACAACAAGATGTACCATGATATCAAAGAACGAAGGAGGGAAATACATCTCAAGATGACATAGGGTAACAACCACTTCTCTTTGCAAATTATCGAGAGTATCAGGGTCAATAACTTTGTTGCATAGACTGTTGAAAAAGAAACAAAGTCTGGTAATTGCAAACCTTACATGCTTCGGCAATATAGATCGAATTGCCACGGGCAATATTTGTTGCATTAGAGTGTGACAATCATGAGATTTAAGACCTATCAACTTCAGATCTTTCATTGATACCAATCTACGGATGTTGGATGAGTAACCATGCGGCACCTTAACATTTACCAAGCATTCACAAAATGTTTTCTTCTCCTTTCTAGACAACGTGTAACAAGCGGGAGGTAAGTATATTCTTTTATTACCCATTTCACGTAATTCTGTTAATTATGACCTTATTCCCATTTCACGTAGGTCCAGTCTGGATTTTATCCCATCTTTAGTCTTACCTGGTATATTTAATAGAGTACCAATGATGCTATCACAGACATTTTTCTCAACGTGCATTACATCGATACAATGCCTGACTGTCAAAGAACTCCAATAAGGAAGATCCCAAAATATTGACTTCTTCTTGAATGAAGAATTGTCACTCCGTGTGGCCATACTACATTGTGATTTCTTACCAAATTCATTGACAATGTCTTTTACTCTTTCATAAACAACATCCCCTGGTATAGGTTTAGGTGCACTCCGTTCATCATTCCATCCATTGAATGCTTTGCGCTTCCTACGATACGGATGGAATTTTGAAAGAAACCTTCGATGACCAAGATATACAGTCTTGCCGCCATGTTTTAGTCTTATTGAATCAGTGTTTTCTTCACATATAGGACATGCTTTATCTCCTTTGACACTATATCCAGACAAATTCCCATATGCTAGAACGTCATTAATAGTGCAAACCAACATAGCGTGCAAACGAAATGTCTCTCTTGCTGAAGCATCATAGGTCATCACACCTTCAGCCCAAAGTTTCTTTAAGTCATCAATCAAAGGTTCAATATAAACATCGATATCATTTCCGGGTTGTTTAGGGCCCGATATCAACAATGACAACATAACGTACTTATTTTTCATACACATCCAGGGAGGAAGATTGTATATAACAAGCATGACTGGCCAAGTGCTATGTTGGCTGCTCAATGTCCCGTACGGATTCATCCCATCTGTAAAAAGCCCAAGTCTTAGATTCCTATCTTCTTCACCAAATTTAGGGTACAGTAGATCAATCTTCTTCCACTGTGGGGAATTAGACGCATGTCGTAGGATCCCATCATTATTTTTCTTAACATTTGCATGCCACCTCAAATTCTTCGCATCTTTCGGATTTGCAAACAAGCGTTGAAACTGTGATATTATAGGTAGATACCACAACACCTTGGCAGGAGAACCAGTTTTGGACTCCCCCGAAGTCGTCAATTTATACCGTGACGCACCACATTTTGGACAATCTTTCAAATCTACATAGTCCTTTTGAAATAATACACAATCATTCGGGCATGCATGTATCTTCTTGGCCTCCATTCCCATTGGGCACAACATTTTCTTTACCTGGTATGTTGATATTGGAAGCTCGTTTCCTTCAGGAAGCATTTATTTCAACAAAGTCAACAATGAAGTGAAGCTTTTGTCGCTCCATCTATTGTTAGCTTTCAACTTATACAATCTCAACACAGCGCTAAGCTTCGTTAACTTAGCACAACCTGTGTATAACGGTATCTCATCATCATGCACAATGTTTGTAAAGATAGGAGGTGGATCGGTGTGCTCTACCCTACAACTATCCAGCATCGCATCAACGATGTCTGCTGGAACTGGTTCGTTCACATTTACGTCATCGGAGGCAATTTCTTCTTCCACCCAAGCACTGCTATCGACATCTACTGGTTTCGATTTTGAAATCTCTCCATGCCAGTGCCATTCTGTATAGCCTTGTACAATCCCGTTGCACATGACATGACTTTTGATTTCCTCACCAGTGTTGACTTTCAAGTTGTTACCGCAATGCCTACATGGACAGTAGAACCTATCTGTAGGTTTTTTCCTATGTTCCTCGGCAAATCTAATAAACTGATCAAGACCAGATATAAACTCTGGGGTGCAACGATTACGAATGGACATCCATGATCTATCCATTCTATGATCAGAGAAAACAAGTATATATTAGGAAACAAGTATATATTAGGAAAAGATTAGGCAGCATTTCCCCGCTGTTCTCTAAGTACATATGTACTTAGAGAACAAACGGGGAAATGCCAACAAACACATTTGATGTCATTCTTATATATAATCAATGTGTACCACCTATCCCATCCTTGAACACCTAATCTCACTAGTAAGTGTATAATGTGTATTGGGTTTTCAAGAAAATTTCGGCAGCATTTCCCCGTTGTTCTCTAAGTACATATGTACTTAGAGAACAAACGGGGAAATGCTACCAAAATTTTCTCAAAAACCCAATACACATTATACACTTACATCCTAAGTGAGATTAGGTGTTCAAGAACAGTCCCAAACCGGGGACTATCCAAGATTTACTCCTAATGAGTCAATCTTGGACGGGTTTCTAGGCCAACAAACACAATAATAGATATCTACAATGAAGCCGGACTCCATACAAATAGTATATAATTTAGTGATTGTTCATTCTAATTTATACCAATGTACACGAAATATAAAGAACAATGATTGTTGACTTTTCTAGGCCAACAAACACATGTGATGTCATTCTTATATAATAAATGTGTACCACTTATAACAAACACATTGTCCAACATTAGGTTCAACACTTGAAACATACATTCGTTTTCAACATAAAAAATTTGTATCATTAGGGTCCAACATGTGGATTATATGGGACATACACATCAAGGTGGTCATAAGGGAGGATATTTCCTTATTTATGAGTAAACGATATAAGATTAAGATCCATATAAAAATTAGGGCAGAAGTAAGAAATAAATCTTCTTTAGGATACAATAGACCCTTATGGATGTATTTAGGGTCATAGGTACCATCATAGAACAAAAGGGGTACACTCTAGGATTTAAGATCACACTACATCATGTATTTTATACAAAATTACATGTATGTGTATATAAAAAATATATTTATAAGGAACTTCTATACATATCTAATCAACAAATCAGTAATTAACTAAGTATTCATCAATACTTACTATTAATCAGTATCTCTAATCATTAAAATCGGCAAGCAGATCAGTAATTGTAAATAACAAACTATAAATTGTTGAATTAAAGTAATCACTAAAGTAATACTAACCAGTAGTACCAATCATTAATCACTGAAAGCAGCAAGGAAATCAGTAAAACTAATCATGCATTACTAGTATATAAGGAAGCAGCTTACA
Source organism: Alisma plantago-aquatica (assembly GCA_963693085.1). Taxonomy (NCBI): domain Eukaryota; kingdom Viridiplantae; phylum Streptophyta; class Magnoliopsida; order Alismatales; family Alismataceae; genus Alisma; species Alisma plantago-aquatica. The sequence goes on from OY856409.1 coordinate 883,769,563, forward strand.
TACCTTTTCCAGCAGTGGTGGTTGAAGCAGGAAGAAGGGGGTGGCGCCGGGCGTGAGTAGGTGGTTGGAGCTAGGGCGGCGGTGGGCAGGCAGGTGGGCACCAGGCGTGGGGCGACGCCGGTTCTCAGGCGTGGCGGCGGCGCAGGCGGTTGGAGCAGCAGGGCGGGCAGCAGGGGCGGCGGAGAAGAAACACACCGGAGAGGGGACGCCGGAGATGGGGCGCCGGAGAGAAGCGCCGAAGAAAAACTAGCAGCAGCAGTAGAGAAATCGCTGGAGAAATCGCCGCAACAGGGAAATAGGGTAGCAATGAAACAGAAGAAAGGGGAAGAGTCGGGCGATCGCGGGTTATGAAGTTCCCAAATAGCGTCGGTTGTTTACAACAACCGACGCCTAAACAGATTTAGCGTCGGTTGTTTGCAACAACCGACGTCCAATTGGACGATATTTTTCATGAAAATGTTTGGCGGGAACCACCTTCAACGTCGGTTATACAAGGATAACCGATGCTGAAAGTGACATTTTCGGCACAAATTTTCATCGCACATAGTCGTCGGTTTTCTACGTATATAACCGACGCTGACAATGACACTATTTTTTTGATCGAAATATGGATTTCGCGGGCGACTTTAAGCGTCAGTTTATTATAAACAACCGACACTTAATACAAAGCGGTACACGTGTATGGCTGGTCTTTGAATATAGACGTCGGTTTGCTTAAACAACATACGCCTTATATGATAGGCGTCAGTTTTCCTTAATAACTGATGCCCAGAAAAGCGACACTGAATGCTATTTCTGTAGTAGTGTATCCTTCTTGGGTTCTTAAGATGTGCTATGCCTTAAACATATATAGAGGCCTATGTGTATGGCTCTGATACCATTTGTTACGGAACCGTTTGTTACCCTCACCCTACCCCCACTGACTACAGAGTTAGTGGTAGTAGGTTTTGGGTGTCCATCCATAGAATGACACCTAGTTTCACACAAGCAATATATATGAAAAAGGCAATATCAACAAGATATTAAACATGGATATAATAGATATGTACCCATTTCTAGATTCACAAATACCCATTTGTATTGCATTTCAGAGCTTAGAGTCTTGCTTGCAGCAGATCATCATTTGGCAACTACAATTTCGATAAACAAAATACATTAATGCTAAATCATTAAGTATTCTATGAAAAGGCATGTAAACAATTTAAGAGTACTATAAAAGTTTCTTTGGCTAGAAACATCATATAAGCAAGAAGATGAAACAAGGCAAGAACAACTAACAACATTCTTTTATCCAAAGCATATTTTAGGTGTATTTCTATTATACTCAACAACATATTATGGCCATTGACTAGCTTCCCATTGGAAGGGTCTGTAAGGGTGCTCAAGATTAGCTACCCTTTTATCAACATGGTTTGCCTTATCTTGACATCTCAACTAAGATGCCCAACCTTGTGCCCTTATCCCGAGAATACAAGTAGGTACACTATGTTTGTATAATGGACAAGTTTAATTACGTTCAATGTTTGTTCAACATATTTCAAGCCAAACAAACATATTAATCATAGGGAACAAGTAGCTCAAACAATTAATTAACTTGCCAAGCATTTATACGAGCATACATACAAACAAGCCAATACCATAGTAGGGTTAAGAGAGTAAGTATACCTTATGAGTAGAGTACAACATTAAGCATTATTGAGTAAGATCTTAGATATTATCCAAACCAAGGGTACCTCACAAGTAAAAGATATAGCATGGTGTCTTAGATCCAAAGGGTTTGATAATCAAACCATCATATGACACATGTGGATGTTTCCCTAATATGGGTTTCACTTAGTTCAGACATCATTTCTAAAGTCCCAAACAAGCATGTATCGATTCAATCATGGCATAAGGATTAGCATTAAGTCTTAGATCTAGGTGAACCATCCGCATTAAATTAGATATAAACATGACCTAATTTTTGATTTGGAGTTAGGGAAACATGATGTTTAGATTTCCATCAATAATTAACCATGTAAGATCATAACTAGGCATAATAGATTAATCCATGCAATAGGGTCAAACATTCTAAGTCATAGGAGCCTTGGTAGCATATGATAGATCAAGTTGGTAATTAGTGCTACAAGTATGATGAAACTACTAATTTGAACTAGATATAGCAAGATAATTTCATAAACATCATATCTCATCATAAAGAAACAACTAGGTCAATTAGATCATTTTTAAGCACATTATAGGAATTGAGGTCACATACGTGAAAAGTGGGACACTTAGTATGAGATCTTAAATTTCCATATCACAAAGCATGATAAGGGTTACTGGTTTAAAGATTGCAAGATTAGATGACATCAATTTAATATAAACCCCAAAATTTGATCAAGTCACAGCATGCATACATTTAATGGAGTCACTTTTAGGTGAAGGGCACACATAGAAGGTCAATATGCCCCTTTGGGTGTATAAGGACGACATGATATAACATAATAGTAAAAGGGTCCTGAGTTTAACTGATTTCATGGGTGAAAACTCACTTGTCATTCAAAGTGTAAGGATGGCATCATTTGATCATTAAACATCATCAGAAGTCCTAGAAATGAAGTAAAAGACTATATCAGAGAAATCAAATTTAGAATTAGGTCGAAAAGATGATTTTAGTGAAAAGTTGGCATTTTTTTTATCAAAATGACATATCATATCACTAGGTTTGAGCAAGGGATCTAGGAGATATGGAGGTTTAATTAGGCACCCTTATTTAGGGTTTTAAAGGAGGATTTACCTCACTGGGTTGAGAATGGGCCGCATAAGAGGCGGCCCTCGCCCCTCCTAGACCAGCACGGAAGAGGGGGTAGGTCAAAGATGATCTCGATGGCTGGCGGCACTTTCGAGTGGTTGGCAGTGTCTGTTGGAGGGGTGGAGTGATGGTGGGTGGTATCTGGCAGTGAGAGCAAGGGGAGGCGACAGCGGGTGGCTGATTGTTGGTGGGTGGTGATGATGAGTGACGCGGAGTGGGCTAGAGCGATTTAGAGCAGTATGAGCATGAGACATTATCACGCCAGTTGGGGTACGAGGTGGGGCTGTGTGGACATGGGACAACTTGATGTACCATGATTGGTGAGACTTGGCACCCTCGTGGCAGAGAGAGGGACCGAGTGAGGAGAGAGAGCATAGGGGAACAATTTGAGCCCTTGGTCACCGATCCCACGCCTAGCGGGTCATCCCCTTCATCACAAAGGGGTTTCCAAACCCTAGGGCAGGTGGCGACGATTTTGAATGGGTGAGCCATAGGGGTTTTTAGGGTTCAACTGTGGAAAGAGAAAGGAAGAGGAGAGGTTGGTGAGCTGGTAGGTGGTTTTTATATGTGCAAGGTACGAGTATGGTGGTGGATAGGGTTCGTCGACGGCTAGGGGCCATTGGAGGTTGAAAAGAGGAAAAGGCCATGTCCTACCAGCCACGACCTGGTGCTCGCCTTACCCCATTGGGCTTGACAACGGGTTGTGCAGCCAAATGGGGGGTGTGGGGACCCTGTAGGTGAGTGTCAATCATGCGGCAAAGTAGCTTTACTGTAGTTCTATGATAGGCTAATGTGAGGAGGAAGATGGTGTCGCAGTCATCGGATTTTCCCATGATCCGCAGCACACGTTGATCCAAGGGTCGACGTGGTTCGAGCTGAGAGAGCAAACTAGAAGGGAAGGGAAAGTGGGTAGACTGGGGAAAGGATAAGGAACAAACTTGGGCCGCATAAATCACTTTTTGGGCCCATTTAAGGTGTAAAAATGATTTTAAAGAGCAAAAACATAGTTTTAATTCATAAGATTTGTAAATGGCATAACTGTCATATCGTAGCTCTGATTTAGGCAAGAAAATATGTGTTGGAACCGTGAGAAAGATCTATGCAACATGGAAATGAGAAAAGACATATATGTATTCAAATATATGATTAAAAATAAAAGGATAGAATGGTGATGAGTGTTGTGTTTTAAACCAAATCAGAGTCAAACTCAGGGTCATCAAGGCATCGATTGCACTCAAGAGATATACATTATGCATCAAATCATGTTCAATTATAAAATTGAAGGTAAGAATAGGACATCAAAAAACGTAGGGTTTAACATTACATTATGGAGGAGAGAGAAAGGTCCATTTTTTCACAGTGGCAATCCACTTTTATGTGCTTTGTGCGCTCATGAGAAGCGGAATTGCTGGAAATAAAGGTGGCATCTTTATTATTACAATGCATAGGAATAGGATCAAAATTAGAAATAACAAATTTCTTGAGGAGTGCTTGGACCCATATTTATTCAGAAGTAGTGTTAGCCATAGCCATGTATTCCGCTTCAGCACTTTGAACGGGCAACCACGGTTTGCTTTTTACTACTCCATATAACAATATTTCTGCCAATAAAGGAACAACATCCAAAAGTAGATTTTCGATCACATTAACTACAAACATAATTAGAGTCAAAATACCCAGTGGGTTTGCAGTGCCCATCTTTGTGATATAGTAAACCTTTCTCCGGAGAAGATTTCAGATATTTAAGAATGTGACAAACAACATCCCAGTGACATTGTCAATGTTTGTCCAAATACCTACTAACAAGTCCAACAACAGTAGTAATATCAACTCTCGTCATAGTGAGATAGATATGCATACCAACTGTCTGTCACTATTGATGGTTATTAGGGTATGTAGGTGAAGATTCATCATCTCAATTGTTATAAGGATACAAAGGATTACTAGAATGTTTAGACTATAGAATGCCTACTTTTTTTAGAAGGTCCAACACATATTTGCGGTTTGAATGGTAGATGCCATAAGACAATATGGAAACTTCAATTCCCAAGAAGTATCTGAGTTTACCCAAATATTTGGTAATAAAATGTTGTTCTGGATATTGTTTGTTAGTTGCAATACATTTATAATCATCACCAAATAGAATTATGTCATCTTCAAAAATAATAAGCACAACAAATCCATAGTTGGTTTTTTTATATAAACATAATGATTAGAATGTGAGCACTGAAATTGAAATTTGAGAAGTATTTGTCTTTTTTATCAAACTACACCCATGGGCTTTGTTTTAGGCCATATATCGCCTTCATGAGTCTTCAAACTTTGTAACACTCCCTTTGACTAGTAAAACCAGGTGGTTTCTCAATATAAACCTCCTCATGTAGGTCACTATATAGGAAGCACTTTTGACGTCAAGATGATAAAGAGGCCAATCTTTATTGACAACTATAAAGATAAGAACTCTCACAGAGTTGAGGCGGTCCATAGGAGAGAAAATCTCAAAGTAGTCCACTCCATATGTCGGAGTGTATTCTTCTGTTACAAGGCGAGCCTTCAGTCGTTCAATAGAACCATCTAGTTGATATTTGATAGTAAAATCTGATGACATCCAACTATCAAATAGTTTTTAGGACGATCAAGAGATCTTAGGTCTTGCAATCTTGTAGGGTAGACATTTTAGTTTCCATAGCTTGACACCAGGTAGGATGCTGAAGGGCTTGTGTAGCATTCTTTGGCACAAAAAAAGCAGAAAGAGACGTAGTAAAACATGCAAACTTAGCACCAAGATTAGCAATAGAGCAGAAATTATTAATCGAATGTTGAGTACATGAATGAACAAATTTTCTTAGGTTGATAGGAAGATGTAGGTCAGAGAATACCTATGGGGTGTTGTGACCTGTCGACTAGGGAAGAATTGGTTGTTGAGGAGCCGGAGAGGGAACTATAACCATTGACACCTATTCAGTTGCGTCAGTAGGATCATGTTCTACTACCTCAAGCATAGGAGTAGGATCCAACAAATCACTAGATAAGGCAGACCCTTCCTCAGAGTAATACGACACATTTTCAAAGAACACAACATCTCCACTTGTAAACCTTTTTCTATTGACAAGATCATAACAATGATATCCTTTATGAGTTTAGGAATATCCTCGAAAGACACCTTAATGGAGCACGGGTCAAGTTTAGATATCCCAAGGAGGAGATTCTTAATAAAATAGGTGCAACCAAAGATGCACAGTGGAATAGAAAACAAAGGCAGATATGGATATAGAAAGGAGATAGGGACTTAGATATGCAACACACATGACGACATACGATTAATTAGGTAGCACACTATAGAAACAACTTTAGGCTAAAAATATTTAGGAACCTGATAGTGAAGAAAAATTATGTGCACTACTTCAAGAAGACAATGATTCTTCCTTTCTACCACACCATTTTGTCGTGGTCTGTAAGAGTAGAAAGTCTGATAAATGATACTCTTAGAACTACATAGAATATCCATAGATTTTTGCATAAATTTGACGACATTATCAGTTCACAACATTTTAACAATAGTTTGAAGTGGGGTTTGGATCTCAGTAAAAAGGTGCTCATAGTTTGCAAATTAGTATTGTAATCCTTTAGGAGTACCAACCAAGTCACCCTAGAATGATCGTCAATACAAGTCATAAAATAGAGATATTCAGACAAGCTAGAGACTGAACATGGACCCCAAATACCGACATGAACAAGATCACAAATATTTTTAGAACTAACTTCTTTCTTTTTATAAAAAATAGTTGTAGTTTATTTGATAAAGTGGCATCATTCACACATAAATTATATTTCAGGAATACTAGGAAATAAGCAATGCATTTATATAGTAGAAAGATGCCTTAGGCGATAGTGTCATTAAAGACTAGTCATAAAAGAAGATAGGAGAGTTGTAGTAGATTGCAGTACATCCAGGTAGTACAATTCATCTGGTCCTTCATGGCTTGAACTAATCCTCTTCCTCATATGACGATTCAGAAACACACAACCCTCATGTTCAAAATTAATTGAGAACTGAAGGATCTTAACAATTTTATTCACAGATAGCAGATTCAGAGGAAATCGTGGAACATGCAAGACAAGTTTTAAGGGAAGATTTTGAGACATAGATATAGGTCCAATGTCATGAATAGAAGACTGAGTCTCATCCACAATAGTAATAGGAGGGATGTTTGTAGTTTAAATAATGCAGTGAAAAGTTCAAAAAAGCCAGAAATATGGGTAGATGCACCAGAGTCGATGACCCATTTATTTTTATCGATAGTAGCAAGAGATGCAAGTAAGGAAGAGGAACATCATTCAGTAGTAGTTGTTGGCGAGGGTGGACACGCTTGGAGGTTTTTTACAAACTCCAAGAGAATCTACTCAATCGTGGTTTGAGTAGAGCTTGAGGCAATAGTAGTTGAGTCATCACATATTTTAGAGAAAACTTGATTCGCCTGGGTAGGTTTGTCATGCTTTTTCCAGCAACGGTCTTCATCATGGTTTGTGCGTCCATAGAAGTTGCAAAAGCGGTTGGCAGGAGGTGGTTGAGGTTGACCTCATCCAGGTCCAGGAGGAGGATCTCTTCCAGGAGGACGTCCCCCACATCCTCGACCACGACCACATCCACATCCATGACCAGAATCATAGGAGCGGACTATAAGGATCGAGTTATCAGAAGAAGTAGCAGGTAGAGAGGCCATACAAGGAAGGCATTGAATGCACTTGAGAACATCCCCTACTTTAGGTAAGGGATCATTGGATAAGATTTGGTATACCACTCTTACAAAAGAATGAGGCAAACCAGCCAAAATTGAATAAGTTGAACTTTTCGCATTACCATTGAACTTCTTTGATATCATCAGTGAGTGGATGATATACTTGAAATTCAATCCAAAATTTTGAACACTGGTTGTAATAGTCTTCTATAGAGTCATTAGTGGAATATTCCATTTTAGCCTAGTTCTTGAAGATCTCAAAGACCTTCTTTGAATTGTTAGACAGACATTTATGGAACCGTTTCTTTGGGGAACAAAATCTATGGAAATGGCTGGAATGGAGCTTGACACAGGTAGCTAGAGTGACTAACATAATCATTATGGGATGTCATTGCATTTGGAGATATAGGAATAAGGAAATGTTTGAGAAAACAACATTGCCGTTGGGATGTCAGGTGAATCAAATTTGATCGGAGGCTTTATCCAATGAGGAGGCGTGGGGAGGTAACAACAGCCTTACTATGTCTAAGCACATGGATGATTGCTGGTGTCCACCTACGTCCAATGCTTTGAAGTTTAACATGGATGCAGCTTATAAAAATGGAAAATCATGTATTGATGTGGTTTGTAGGAATAGCATGGGACAATGGGGAGGAGGCTGGAGCAAATGGATTTCTACTGACAATGCTCTGTTGGCAGAGGTCCGAGCCATCGAGTTTGCAGCAAGTCTAGCTGAGGAGCTAAAAGTAGAACATGCTATTATTGAAATTGATTCATCAAAAGCAAGGAAAGTTGCTGAAAAGCAACCTGCTGAGTACCCGAGGCTGGCGCCATGGACTACTGAGATTAGAAGGAAGATGAAGAGAGAGTGGAAGGTGTCTCACACTCGCAGAGGAGGTAACATGGATGCGGATACCCTGGCTAAATGCAACCCAAAAACTCGGGATGGTCTCTTAACCTATAGAAACATCCCAAAGGAGCTAGTGACTATCATTAGCTCATAGTTGTGTAATGGTAGTAGTACTACCAGGTTTAATACTGAGCATTCTAGTTTAAATTGTATGAACTTCTTTGATTTAGCTTGCGTGAGGGAGGCAGAATGGATAATAAACTCCCTGACTTCACTAAAAAAATACCTTCTTTGGGTTTTGCTGAGTAAGTACACATGGGACAGTTGATCCCACATGGCTTTAGTATTTTGCAGACAAAGAAGAGACTAGTTGATCTTTGGTTCAACACTATTCAACATTCATATCATGACGTCAGAATCATCTTTGGCCGATTGTTCGTAGGCTTGTTTGGCTTTGTCATCCGTTGAGACATTTGGAGAATACTTAGCAACAGAAGAGATATGAGAGTAACATCCTTGGTTTTTAACATAGAGTTCGAATGATGTCGCCCAAAGATGGTAATTTGAACCATCAAGCTTCTCAATTGTAACACACAAGTTCCTTGAAGGATCAATAGTCGCCATGGAATCCATAGATATGACACTCACAAAGATACAACATAAGTGGTACAAAAAGTAGATATGAATGTAGAGATCTGAGAAACTCATAGTAGAGCAGCAACAACTATACATGATCAGTACAAAACCACATCAAAAGAGTAGATCTAAAAAACCCTCATAGGGGAAGAAGAAGTAGCAACTAGTTCTAGATATAGCCAAGGAACCCGCATAGGGGCTGAAGATAGTAGTAGTAGTAGACCTGGATCAACAAATCTGAGAAACCCACATAGGGAAGTTGATAGAAACAACAATAGATCTGGATCAACAAATCCAAAGAACCCGCATAGGGGCAATAGATAGCAGCAGCAGCAATCAATAGATCTGAGAAACCCTCGTAGGGCAATAGGAGATCAGGATCAATAGATCCAAGGAACCCGCATAGGGGTAGTATAAAGAAGAAAATACCTACACTGTTGGGGTGTGAGATTCACTCCACCATGTAGTGTTGGTAGAAAGAGAGGTGATACTTTTAGGGTTTCAACATGCTATTTTGGGACTAGCTAGAAGAGTGAATGATGGATTTCATGTCGATGGGGTGGACATCAATAGGTTACATGTCGATGATGTGGGAGTCAATGGGGGTAAAATGAGGCATAAGGACGGTGGGGGTAGAGGTTGATGGGTTATAGGTTGAAGGTGATGATGGAAGGTGAAGGGTTGGTCGATAGATGGAGGTCGATGGATTAGGGAAGATGAAGGATTGGTCAATGGGTGGAGGTTGATGGGTGGAAGATGAAGGGTTGATCGATGGGTGGAGGTTGATGAAAGGTTTGTTGATGGGTGGAGGTTGATGAAAGGTTGGTCGATGGGTGTAGGTCGATGGGTGGAAGATGAAAGGTTGTTCGATGGGTGTAAGATGAAAGGTTATTGGATGGGTGGGGGTCTATGGGTGGAAGAGGAAGGGTTGGACTATGGGTGAAGGTTGATGGGAAGGTGATGGTAATGAAGGTTTTGGATGGAGGAATGACTAGGTGGTGGGGTTTGTGGGGATGGTGGATGTAAGGAGTGGGACCCAAGAGGGGATTAACTCTGTACCAGATCAAATAAAAAGGAACATCCGATATGCCAAATGCCACTACAGTTTTTTTTATCAAATGGGATGATAAGTAATTTATTCAAAATACCAAAAGTAGCAGCAGAATACAAAATATCTAACTATTACAATGCTTGATATTATCAGCATTATGGTTTAGGCAAATTATCTAAATACTTTTGTTGACATCTCTTAAATTAGAGTCCCTTTAATTTCATAATGTCACCAAAAAGTTATATATTATTATGCGCAAAATTCCACATTTTACATATTTAACATATATGTTCTATTAATCTCAAATTTATTCAAATAATAGAACATTATTGATATTTATGGACATAGAATTACCGATAGTTACTCCAAATCATATTGCACCTTTTTATTTAGCAATTATATGAGTATTAGTTATCAAAGGAAATACATGGAACATATTAGCACATATTTAAGTTATTATGTAAATGTGTGAGGTTGTTTAACTTTATCCTTGTTTGGTAAAATCTAGGAAACCCGATCTCACAATCTTTCTAGTTATGGAACATGGTAAGATTATAAGTTATATATGTTACAACACTCCACCCCTTAAAATGATTTCATCCTCTAAATCTAAAAATTCTTATATTATCATCCAACTACTCTCCCCTCCTTAAAAGGTTTAGTCTAAGAAGACAACTATTATAGATATCATGGTTACATATACATCTTTTAATCATGTAAACTTTTATGATGTTCATGCATCCAACTGACATGTCATATACACCTAGGGTTGAATTTTAGGTCCTTGTGATTCTAACCTAGCAACCCTAAGGTTCACATCTCAAAACTAAAGATTCACCTAGTACAACTTTCCACATTTTAGAGGGGTAAGGAGGGTAGGTCTACTAAACTTTTTTTGTACGTGCCAAATCTTCCTAGGTTAAACATACTAAAAAACACAAGATTGAAATAGTAAAAAATTAAACCACTATGGCTCTGATACCATACTGTAAAGAGTCGGACCTAAGAGGGGATCCACTCCCTAATAGATCAAATAAAAAGGAACATCCCATATGCCAAACACATCTATAATTTTTTTATAAAAGGGATGATAACCAATTTATTCAAAATGTATGTATCAACATAGTGAAGGTAGCAGTGGAATACAAAATATCTAACTGTAACAATGCTTTACATTATCACCATTATGGTTCAAGAAAATTATCTACATATTTTTTAACAAATCTTAAATTAGAGTCCCTTTAATTTCACAATGTCACCAAAAAGTTATATACTATTATTATGTGTGAAATTCCATAGTTTTCACATTTAACATATTTAATCCATTAATTTCGTTTTTAATTATATAATATAACATTATTGATATTTATGGACATGGAATTACCAATTGTTACTCAAAAATATATTATACATTTTTATTTATCCATTGTGTGAGTATTAGTTATCAAAGAAAATCAAAGTAACATGTTAGCACATATTTAAGTTATTATGTAAACGTGTGTGGTTGTTTAACTTTATCCTTGTTTGGTCAAATCTAGGAAACCGATCTCACAATCTTTCTAGTTATGGAATAGGATGAGATTCTAAGTTTGGTTCGTTATAGTGGATGAGGTGGAAATGGTGGAGGTAGTGGGGGTTGATGGTAGGGGAGGTGGCGTGGGTCGATGGGATGGCTTAGGGAGGATCGAACACATATGATATCATATAGTAGGGAAAAAAACTTTTACTTGATGTATATAAAAAGTTACAATGCACTTTCTTTTATAGGATAAGAGAGTGAGGGAGAACCATAACTGGGCAATATGGGATAAAAGAAAGGCTAAAGATAAAACCGTTATTAAGCACACAAAAACACACACACACAACACAAATAACAAAACGCACAACACATGAAAACACATAAAGTGTATATACTAATACTTTGTATCTACTTCCTGAGAGAAGGTTATGTCTGAGGATCTTTCGAGCTACTTTTTGCGGGAAGGATGTGTTTCAAGGAAAGGAGGGAGATTGTGATCTTCTTCAAGGATGGTCTTCTAGTGTCTCACAGATAAGATGATAGTTTTCCTTATAACTAAAAGATGAGTCTGGTCTTGATTCATAAATACGTTAATAATTGTATCTTTTAACAGTATAGGAAAGGTTATAGGTTGAGAAATATTGGTTGAAAACAAATAAATAGAGGAGATATGACATTCCAACATGGGACCACTATAAATCTTTGTGTCCCTTGTGGTTTATTCATTGTTGATTTCTTGATTTACATTTCCACTACATTATTATATTGGGCAACTTTCATTTAACCAACTTGAGTTTGAAATTTCATAAATTCATTATTAGTTTCATTCATACGCTCTTCTCCAGATCTTTCAACGAGACTTATGGATTAACAATATGGAATATTTCTAAGTAGGAAAACATAAACAAAACTACATAATTATATGATTAGAACCAAAAATGAAAAAAATGTGTATAAGATATCACAGTCAAGCCATAGAAAATGTATTTTCAAGGTTGTCATCACCATTTTATCCACTTACCACAAGATGCCTTCCATACTAGGAGATTATTGAGTCACTAGCTACAAGTTTATAAGTATAAACTATCTCAATCAAACCCATTCTTTGTATGCCTTCATTCTCTAGAACTTCAACACATTCTAAACACTCTAGAGTAATAGAAAGTGTAACCTCACCATTGTTACATTGTTTGAGCTCAAGTAGAGCTCACAAATACCTCCCTAACATAGATAAAGCCACAAACAAACACATATATATTTGTACAAGCTATATGATTCTTTTTTCTACTCAAACTTCATTGTAATTCTCTCTCTTTTATCCCTCCAATTACAGTAATGTTTTCAATTCATATCAAAGTGCAATAGAATTGCAACTTATCCCATAGGGCCTTTTTCATATGAAAATGATCGAATAAATAGTGTGAGTGCAAGAAGCTCCACATGCTCTGTAAGCCCATCAAAATTGAATTTCATTTTCAATCCAATCATTTATAATGAGGCTTGAGTTGTTAGCATATTGAACACATGGTCATGTTCATTAAAGCAAAGTTTATGTTACTATACCATAGGTCAGATTGATTAGTTAAAAAAATCAAAACTAGATCCTATTGTGATGCATAACTAGAACATCAAGCCACTCTAATGTATTAAGTGTATTTAAAACACAACAAGATTTTGGTGTTTATGGAGACAAAGTCCTACACATGAACAATAGACAAATAATTTTTCTAGTACTGTTAACAAACATTTAAAAAGAAAGATTTATAAGAAACTATGTAAGGTTATAGAGGATACTTGTAGCATGGACCTTTTGTTGATAAAGATATCATTAATATGTTGAAACACAAACGTGTACTTATTGGTAAATTACTATAAAGGTTATATTTCTTTTCTATAACCCCTCAATTTTATTAATTGAAAAGTATGTCAGGAAAGTTCGTGCAAAAGGAGGCAAGATCCAATACAATAATAGCATATTCTTGAGATAATTAACAATTTCAATATGATATTTCAAATCAATCCTTAGTAAAGAAATATGATATAGATAAACTCATGTTGTACGCTAATACTCATATTTGGTTCACATAGTAGTTTTTGTAATAGATGTATGATTTTGAAAAACCTTGTTATTACAAAAAAACAAACACATGTCAATGAATTAATTATGATGTTATTTTAATTTATATATGCCTGGGAACAAATAAACATAGAATTTAGGGTATTTGTAGGTCATGAAGTAAATTTTTAGTAAAAGCAATGCTAGACATTTGTAGATGCCAAAAGATTCTAGATTTCCCTATGACATTTTTTTCTTGAATTGGTAGACCGACTCATAAGACAAGTTAAGACAAATTGGTCAATTGGCCTATGGAGGGATGATTGATTCTCTCTTTGACTTGAACCAATCCTACAAATTGAATATAAAAATACATTAAATCTCAAACAAATTTTGTAAACTACTAAAATCTTAAAATAGGTTATATAATGAGTTTAATGCAAGAAACATATACAAAAATACATCAAAATGCAACTAAGAAACATATGAATAGACATTCATCATAGGGATGTTATTTCTTAAACTAGCTGGCTAGTAGAAGCGATTATGTGGTCAACCAAAATGAGTTCAAACTAATTAGTTGGCCCATTGGGGAACCAATCTGAGTCATTGCAAATTGATACTTAGTCCAGCTTTTGGGCAATCATATGATGATTTAAGATGCTTGTTGAAAGATTTGTTTGTTAAAATTTGTAATTTTAGATGAACTTTTAATTCCATTCAAATCATAACTATTACTATAACTATAACCATAACTATAACTATAACTATTACTATAACTATAACTATAACTATAACTATAGCTATAACTATAACTATAACTATAACTATAACTATAACTATATATAACTAGGGCTGTAAATGGTGCGGGTACGGTGCGGGTATGATCATACCCAGAACCATACCCACTTAATTTTGCGGGTATGGGTACGGGTCTGGACCCATATTAATAAAAATCAGACCCGCACCATACCCGGACCCGCATATCATGAGGGTATAAGGTGCGGGTCCACGGGTATACGGTTCTACATAGATTGTTATATTCTAAAATACCAAAAGTGTCATGGTTATATGAACATTATATTTAATATGTTCATCTGTTATCATTGTTTGTGTTCTGTCATAAATAAATCATGTCCATCGTTTAATCAAAAAAATGATGTTTCATTACTTCAGTAGTATTTTGTTACAAGATCATCACACAAAGATAACATACATCTCACTGAAACTTGAACCTTACAGCATTCGAAACCATATGATATACAACAAATAGGAAGCAAAAGATAGTATCAACTACAATCAGAGACAAAATAAATTAAAGGATTGACCTTTTTGGAACTTTGGGTTTTACTCGGGAAGCACTAGACGCCGGAAGGATCTGGGATGGTAGAGGGACTTCTGTGCTTCCGTTGACGGATGAATCCGGAGGCGGTTGGGCACTGTTACTGGTGGCTAGGTGTTTTTAGTGTCGTGGGTGGCAGTTCTAGTGGGTGTCTGATTCGGCATGCCGGGGCTGGAGGCAAGACCGCAAGAGTTGGATCCCCGTCTAGAGTAACAATGTGTGGAATCTGAGCATCAGATCGAGCAAGAGTTGAGTCTTGGGCGGCCGCAGGGGACTCGACAACGTGGGCAAACATGGGTGCGCTGGACTCTGGAGCTGGTCGGCCTAGACTCTGGAGTGCATGTCGGCGTTGGTAGGGTTGCAAGGGCGGCTGTGCTGGCCAGTGTTGATGGACCAGTCGCAGCTGCCCACCAGAGTGCTAGAAGCCGAAGGATAGTCGGCCAGAATCAGGGCGTGGTCGACCGGACCAGACAGAGGGAGATTGGCCACTGGGATGATGGAGTCGAGGTCCTAGGCTGCTGAGCTGGAGGTTGGAGGTAGCAAGCTGCAAGATCGGAGAAGATAACTATGAGAGCAGAGAACGCGATGGCCCGACGATTCTCTGGATTGGCTGGGACCTGAGAGCGGCAACCCTAGCCCAAGCATTGAGCGGCTGCGGCTAACCTAGAAGCCCTATCTTGTATAGTCGTCGCCGCTAACACCAGAGAGAGTGGAGAACTGTGAAAATATGAATCGAGTTACTGAGTAACCGTGACGGGGTAAATGTTTAGAAGAACAGACTAATCTGAAAGCAGTGGCACATTGACTGTTAGATGATGTCTAGGTGGTCTTTTGACCATAGATTCTGACAAATATACATGTGTATATAAAATATATATTTATTTATTTACTAAGGCGGGTGCACTGGTATAGCGGGTACGGGTATGAGTATACCCATTACTGGAACCGCTCTAATACGGGTATGCGGGTAAGCGGGTATGCGGGTACGCGGGTCTAGAAATCTGGACCCGTGATGGGTTTTAGCGGGTAAGGGATTGCGAGTATACGGGTAGACTCGTACCCATTTACAGCCCTATATATAACTATATATGTATATATGACATATAACCTTGGGTTTGTTCATTCTAAACCCAAAGGAGCTATTATTGGTTGAGATTTTGTTGCGTGTTGAGGTTCTTGGTGTTTATGTGAATATCCAAGTCAGGGTTCTTCAAAGTAATCTAGAAGAGAACCCATTTAAGTAACTTCCTTCATTTCTTCTTGTGTATTCACCTATTTCTCTCTTTTCTACCCTACTGGACAATCTTCTTCATCATATATGGGACAAAACTTGGTTCTTCTTCCTAAATATTATCCTTACATCTTCTTTGGCATATATGGAGGTGATGCAGGCAAGCTTTGACGTAAACTTGGTATGTGAAGATTTTAAGCTATAGTTTGAGCTTCTATATCTGGGAGTCATGTTTTCCCATAAGGTGAGAAAATTTGCTTTCACTGTGTAGTCTTTGTAATGCAATTTTTACTCAAATCACATAATCTCACTAAATTCATGATATAAGATTGGGAAATCAGATTTGAAGATGCTTTTTGGATGAAGTCATAAGAACTTCTGAACTTTTTTCTTCTCTAAAATGACTTGTTGATGGAATATGATAAGGATTAATGTGTCATTCTTAAACATGAAAGTTACACTCTTAAGCATATAATTTCCCTAAATTTTCAACTTCTTTGTACTTTTTTCAGATTTAGCTTAGTGAGATCATATATTTGGAACTTATGATAAAACTTTTCAAGATTCTTTTCTATTTTAATGAGATGATGATTCAATTGTTGTGATGGATTTTGGGAACAATTTGAGATATAGCCTATGTATGATTGAGAGTTTGAAAATCTAGTTATGAATGTGTGTGTTGGGTATAGATTAGGGTTTATTTCCTTTTTTATTTGATTGTATAACTATAGTATGATATTTAAGTTTTATCATTACCATGAAAGACAAGTAGTAGACTACTAATAATAGAAAACATAATCATGTAGTTGTCGTGCAACATCTAACTTTCCTAGTATTTAGAATTTAGGGAAGTGAAGCATGCATTATTCTAGCAATTTAGGGATTGTAAGAAGGTACTTAGAGTTGTATGCATTTGTGTATAAGTGTGTACTAAAAATTAATATGAGGTATGATCCCCACGACACTCTAAAATCACCCATCGTATTCAAGTGTGGTTGATATCATAACTTTTTATGTTTACAGTCATACCAATGTTGTCAGAACCCATTACACTAAATGAGATTACTTAAAACATAAAATACAATCAATCACCAATTAACCACATACATAAAAAATGGGTAAATTAAAACTGATTTCAACATCGGCACCCGCTCAGAAACATTTGCATAAGAGCTCAACATCTTTTTTATATCCATACTATGCCAAGAATTTGATACAAATTGTTCTATCGCCTTAGCTACAACATATATACACATGAGAACAATATTTGTATATGCCACACAACAAACATTAACATGCTAACAAAATTCTAATTTGTTTGAAACACCATATACAAAATTTCCTACCCAGACCTGAGAGTACAAGGATGACTCTAGGACACACTATACATCTAATCAACTTTCTCACAGATTCATTACTATAGAACCTCTTTGCTGCCATAGGTTTGTTTATGTCACTTCTGATTACCTAAAAAAATGTGGAGAACCACAAGGGTGAGACCCATGTCCCAGTAAGAGATATAACCTCCAACAACGTTTATTGATTCCAACATTTTTAGGTAATGAGACAATTTAAGCAATTTAATCATATATAACAAATAAGCTCAACAGCATTGATGATTAACTAAATACATAAAGATCGGATAATAACTATCTTCATTAGCTAGACTATTCTCATATCCCTATTAACAGTATAAGGAGTCTAGCAGCATTAGCATCTCTAACATCATAAATAAGTCTAGTATCATATGCAAAGCTAACAACGTCAGCATGTCTAATAGGTTGCACATATTAACATCATAAGAAGAGCTAACAACATAAGCACAACAATCTGGATAAGCATGATTAGCAGTATATGCATCTCTAGTTACAAAGGCATGGCTAGCATGCTAATCATAACTAACAACATGAGATAGCTAGCATCATGACTATAATCAGCAGTAGAAGTATAGTTATCAACATAAGCATAACTATTGTATGTACGCATCTACAATCTTAAGCATATCCACAACCTAAGTATATCTATTATATCTTAATTGCACTAAGCATCATCTTTATGTAAAGATAAAAAACAAGGGTTATCATCCAATGTGAAACGTCGTGTATAACCCTAAACAAATATGCTACATGGTTGTATTACATCTTTTATTACACCATGGGGAGTTTTAGTCATACCACCCAAGGACCAACCGACCCTTGCAAAGGGCTATTTGGTTCCATACAAGATCTAGGAGTGTCGGTATCCTAAGATCTCTTCTCCTTTGTCAGTACGAGTAAAAATGCAGTGAAATATCAGTCAAAGCTGCTACTATAGTGACATATAGTCAAGCTACTAACCACTAGACTGCCCTTGGTACAGGTTACGGCACAAGAAACTAGGGTATACAAAACCCTCTAATCCGAGGTACAACCGCAGTTGTCCACATTCACATCAAATGTCTGAGGCATGACCATAGACATCCTCCATAACCTGCATTGTGGATGACAAGGATATATCCTCAACTTGCCACCCCCAAATACTCAACAATATGTGCTCCGAGTTTCCCTTAGGAATACTCGTTTCACCATCCAACAAGTTCTAACACTGAAGATGGCTCTACAGCACTGGGCACTACATGATTAGAGTTGTATTTGATTAGTTATGCCAATTGGGTGAATTAAGGCTGCACCAAACAAGTGGACATACAAACCCTAATTCACTTATAGCAAGCATATAAATATCACAACTTCAAAATACATGAAATGTGTGAAACATAATTTTCTCATCTCATCATCACATGGTACTATTCACTTGCCATTCATGAGACTACACTAGTCATCATACTATCACAAGATATAAATCCTTTTAACAATATCACAGGGTATCAACCCTTATCAATACAAGAGGATTACACCTCATTCAGAGCTAAACCATGCCTAAAGGTCATTAAGACCATAATACTATTCTGTGCAAGATCGTCATTATCTTTGCATGCCTTATAACAAGACTCAAAACATCACTTACATATAATACACCGGATCAGCACAATATTGCAATAACGAGCTAGGAGATATTTGTAAACAATCATAGTAGGGTTATATTAACATCAGGAACATTCCTTTATTACATCAACTGCAAGGAATCTAGATATGATTAAACCTCATCATATTCATAATGCACATGTTTAGCATACAAAAGTATCAATCATATGGCTATGATAACCACCAATTAACATATTAAGGTTATGATCATATTAAGGAGGTTATTTCACCATCATTCTATCATATAAGAATGTTAAACATGAATATTCATCTTTATCTATTTGCATTAGAGTTAGGTTCAACAAGATAAGTTATATTAATGTTACTAATCAACACTTATACCTAAACCCTAACTCATGGCATCCTCATTGGATCATGGATGCATAAGGTGAAGCATCACCATCACATTCCATACTATTCTCAAGTATGAATCCACACATAAATCAAGGTGTAACCATCGGGTTATAGCATACTAGGGTTTCGACGACGATAACAGAGTACTCCATGATTGTATTAGTCATTCAAGGACTATTCATACCTGATTACCATCATTTAGTTATATTAAAGCTAGGTATAACAAGTTATACCTCATTAGGGTTACCCATCAATTCATTATGGTGATTATCAATCATAATCATATGAGGTAAAGGGTAACACTACAAGTTTAAGGCATTGAACCATCCAATTCGCATCATTATAATCATAACATTACACTATAGGCTTCACCCAAAACAATGGGAATATTGAGGCATCAACTTCTAACCATTAAATGTTGAAAAGGTAAAGCCATTGGTCATTTACATAAGTAAACATCTTGAACAAACCACCTATGAAATTGTTGAGTTGTTCTCTAGAAATAGTCACCATCTAACCCTAGGCATCCCTTGATTAACAGCATAAAAAGTTCCATTGAAAGTAGGGTAAAACCCATAAGTGATTGTATATTTAAAACAAACCATCAATAAATGAGCTTCTTAAGTTGATCTCATAAAGGAAACCATTTAAATCACTTTATTAGGACCAACATATTACATTTAGGCATCATTCCAATTTATTGAATGAAGAAACCTTAGATCTTAACCTTTAGGCCAGGTTCATATATTAAAACCATCAATTGGAGTATAGGTTCAACCATTGCATCAAATGACCCAAGAAACCATTGGTTTAAGGATTAATTGATGCTACATCTACATGCTTAACTCATCATATGTTGTGGGGACCTGATATACCATCACTAGTGACCATTAAGTCACCATAGGTTGTTAGATCAGCACTATATTCATTAATCACCATCGAATATCAAGCTAATGTCACCATTGATTGATAGCATCATTAGGGTACTTAGTTGTTGATCTTTAAGCTTATAATTAGGCCAAAACCTGACCTAAGGGTTGAACGTCAGTTGACACTGTTGGTCACCACCGGTTTTTGCAATGGTACCACCATTGAGTCATGTGTTTATAGAAGAAATCAACTTTAAACCCTAGAATTGACCTTTAGTTTATAGGTGCTTAGCACCATAGGTTGTCAAAACAACCTGATCCAAGTCATATTATACCTTAGGAAGGATGTACACATCAATACAGGTTCATCTAGCACTGAAATAAGAATAGGGAGCATTATAAAAATCAAAATCCAAGTCAAGCATAGCCTTTTAGTGCATGGATCATCATTTTCAAGCAAGAACATGAGCTAGCAATCTTATGGTAAGCAATAAACATGGAACAAGTTATAAAACTTGCCTCTAATTAGAAGACAAACTCCCAAACATAAGAAAACATGAGCAAGTAGGGTAGAAAATCCAAGCATAAGTTGTAAACTCGTCCATCTAGCACCTTTCTTCATCAAATGAGCAAACCCTGAGCATAAGGAGCAAGAAAGGTAGGGTTTTATAGATTTAGAGCAATTTCTACCATGGAAAAGCAAGTTTCCAACCTGGATAAAGGTAGGAGGAAGGATAACAAAAAATAAAGAAGGGGATTCTTACTCTTTTAGGTCAAGATCACTAGAAGGAAGCTTTTTAAAACCCTAAAAGGAAGTCAATTGCAACCCTAGAGTTTTTTCCCCAAGAAGATCCCCACTTTCTTCTTCCTTGGACAGGAACTTCGCAGAAGCATAGAGGGAGAACGAGTTTCATAGGAGGAGGGAAGTGGTGGAGAGAAAATGGTTTTTTTGGGTGCTTAGGGATGAGTATATAAAACTTTAAGATAAATAAAAAGAAAAAGTTGAAGTTCTAGTATCTTTCCAAGTGTCCATGGCCTTAAATAATTAAGCATATACAAGCACACACACAAGAAGCTCCCCCACCATCCATATAGACCTTCTTAGTTCTTCTTTGTCGAATTTCCAAGCCAATCAAATAATTCATTAGTTGATAGCTACTAAAGGTAGCTCATCCATGAAGGGGTAAACCCTAAAATACCCTTGGAGAAAACACCTTCAAACCAAGGTTTAACCATGAGCCACATGGCTCAAAAAGATCAAGAATGATAATATAACATCTAAGAAACATAATTCAAGTGAAAAATTGCAAATAAAACCCCTCGATTGGGTAAATTGTAGAAAAATCCAAAATGTACATAAAACTGCATAACTTGCTCAAACAGTGTCCAAATTGAACCAAATTTGAAACAATTTAGATTTTATTATTATGATAATAAGATTTTATTATGATTTCAAAGCATATCACAAGGTTATATTAGGGTTATAATAATTAAATTATGATAATTAAGCTTGTTCAACAATTTAAGCAAGGTTAGGGGTCTCACAACCATAAACCCCTAACAGGGATTTTGCCCCCAAAATTCAAGGTCATGCATGTTATCCTCAATATTACACATGGTTACTTCCATATTATGGTAATATCACATTGCTCTTATATAGGTCATGTTCTTCTCTTTCAATTCATACATATCTTATCTTGGGTCAGCACAAAGACCCCCACATAAGAAGACATTTGCAAATATGGAACATAGAAACTTGTTGTGCCACTTGTACAAATCTAATAGTAACTTTCAACTTTAAATTCTAGCTATCATACTGAAATTATATCTATTGTATCAACACATTACTCAAAATTCATACTCACTGGCTCTTATCAAACATATAACATTATGTATCTCTTATCATATGTAACTTTACAAGGTTTCATCTCTATGCTCCATTAATGGTTGTTGTAATTAACAACTCAATTAACCATGTAGGCATCCCCTAATTTTAAAGAACTATGAGGAATATGTTTTAAAGGATTCTCCAATCATCTCAATGGTGGAATGACCATCTGTTTGGTTGAAGAATCATACACTTGTATGTAATCGTTAACAAATATAACTTCCTGATTAACCTTGATAGGGGTGGAGCAACGACATTGTCTTCATCTTATCAGGATTCACATAACATACTTAATAGAGGTATCATAACTCCAAGAGGGTACTCTAGTCAACCCCCAACTCACTCTTGATAGAATTGTCACACATAAGTATAATTACTTCAACATTCTTAAGGTTTAGCAAAGATTTTAACCATGTTAATGACCTTCTCTGGAATACGTTGAGATTTCATCATTCGAAGCTTGCTACAACTTGTAAGACATGACCTGAACACTCTGGTTCTCCTATTCATAAATTCTATTGGTACATTGGTTAGTCTAAAGGATATAATCCTAAACTCATCATGTTCATGTAACTTGCGTCATCCACTCTAACTCTTATCCATTGATATTCTGATCCTAGGTTTATCTTAAAGGAACACAGTAGCACATGTCTACTGATCAACAAACCATCTATCCTTGATAGTGGTCTTGCCCAACTATCATTGAACCATACACAACATAATAGAATCACTTTTGTTTTTCCTTCCAAACCACATTTATAGGGTCATCATAAACTCTCTCTCTCTCTCTCTAAGGGAGAAGAATACTTGGAATGTTCATTTAATAAACATCTCCAACCTTCACATACTTCCATACTATTGATACATCCTGGATACTAGGATTCATTACCTTGGTATCCACCTCATCCACTATAAGGAACTCACATCCTTATCTCATCTACTTTTACCAACATAAAAAATCTCAATACATGTAAGAGGAGTCATCCTAATTATTGGAAGGCTGAAAAGTAAAGTCATCACAAACTTTATGATCTTGGAACCATAGTCCAAGCAACCTTATGCTATAATAAGCTATCCACCTTCATGTTTACAACAAATCCACACATACCAAGTGGCAATGATCCACTTTAAATATGTGCCCTAGAAAGGGAAGACACAAAGGGAAGCACACTTCCCACATCAAGCAGCATTGTTCAAGGGCCACTAACAAAAAGGTAACCAATTCTATTTTCATTATGCAGGTTACAACTTCTTATGTATCACTTTACCTTTTTCATTTCGGGTTCCTTGCCATTAGCATAGGAATCATTATGATTAACATATCTCATTACTCCTTCCCTGATGACTATTTATCACAGTTGGATATATTCTTTTGTTTTATTATGTTTTTCAACCACTAATCTAGATGTAAATCATCATATTCCAAATTTTCTTCATTAAACAAGGATTACCTCCCTTACTTTCCTTCACGTGTCGTAATGATTTTACATTAAAAATTTCTTACATACATAGGTTGGTCTGAGATTAACTCAGGTTCCACCTTATTCCTTTTTCATTGTTCCCATTCATCTTCTCATTTTATACTTATCATAGGAATTATCTCCATCTTATGTGAATTTCATACCTTGAATCAGTTTATAAGAACAAACGTATCTATCTTTTACTTTATTATCTTCTTGAATTACATCTTCAAGAACTCCTCTTTTGCTTATTTGTATTTGGATTTAGATTTCATGTTGTTGTATCTTTCTCTTATAGTTACCAAACATTCAAGTTTTGATAGTTAATGATGTAATTCTCATCTTCTCTTGAGGTAATATTGAGTTATCTACACCATGAATTCTGATTCATTATGCTCTTTAGATTGTTTCAAAATGACTACTTGATCAGAATAATAAAAAACATAACAATCTAAGAGTTCCATACTTACCTTTTCTTCAATAACTGAATACCTGGCCAGGGCATCCAAGTACTGATATTAGGCAGTATGCACCATATTTTTATGTCATATTCCTAATTTTGACATCATCCTAGTCCTAAGTCATAGTGTCCCTGTAGACTCATTGAACCTAAAGCTCTGATACCAACTTGTCAGAACCCGTTACAGCAAAGTATAGTAGCAGAATAAAAATGTTGACTATATTCAATTTATCACAAGGTTATTACAAAAGTACATCATAATATCCCATAAGGGTTTACATGTATGATACAACATAAGGATCTAAGTATAGGGAAATCTAAACCATAACAACTTTGTCTCCAAGATTTAACTCCTTAAGCTAGTCCAAAACTTCATGCCTTATCATCCAAGTCCTTCACCTAGGGTTGGAAGCATACCCCAACAAGAAGAGAAAATAGATGACATCAGCAAAGGCTGGTATGTGCATACTAAATAGGAAATTAAGCAATATATGGAATAAAGGACATCAAATATAAAAGGCTTCCCATAGAAAGGATAAGGACCACCCAAATGGGTATTAAGAGAAAAGGAATTGAAATCATATGATAACAAAAGAATACTTTCCATTAATAAAACATAAAGATTATGCCACACAATCACATGTAAAGAATTAGAGCACACACCCCATATCATCTACATGCATGCATGTGAGATAAACATAGCCCTAGAACAATATAAACGCAAAGGCGGTCCAGTCTCAAAAACTTGAAACCTGATAGAGAAAGGAATATTGCCAATCTCCCAAATATATAAAACATGGGCCAAGAATCACACATCTTGCCATGGGTATGAGGTTCCTTTTCATCCCAAAAGAGTAGGAAATATCACATCTGCTCGGCAGGAAATAACACATCTGCCATAAAAACCAATGCAATTACACTACTCTAGTGCTACTAAATCACATAGCATGTTAAATGTAGAGGCAAGTAGAAAGTATAGTCAGAATATATAAACTAGTCACCACATCACTGACCAACATATACATCCACCTCATAAGTGGGTAAAAGACATCACATGTCATCTTTTAGAGTTCCACCATGAACAAAGCATAATATAAGAGTTCAAAAGAATATACATGATCACATGATCAATATGAAATAAGGTAGTTCACATAAACCATGATTTTTAAAAGAAAAGACATTGTGTACATGCTAATGTCCATAGGACAAAGAGAATGAATAAGCATAGGTGAATTGCTCAGCACAGAAGAATAGGGGATACATCATACCTCAACTTCAGAGTCTGAATAGCCCAAGTCAACCCTAGATACAAGCCTAGGCCTCCAAATAACCTCTAGGGAAGGTGGACATGTCCAATAAGTAAGGCTCCCAAGCTTAGAGGGGCTGGTTTCTCCAACAAAGCTCCTATCTCGAGCAAGAAGCACCTTCTCCACTTCAGAGGTGAAAAACCCTAACAAAAGAATATGGAGATGAGGTGTTTATGGATTCTGGGTGGGGTTTCACCATATAAGTCTATGGTTCCAACCTGGAGGAAGGTGGAAGGAAGACTAAAAACATGAAAATACGGAAGGAAAGGAGGATACTTACTAGTTTTGGTCGAAATCACCAAGGAGGAGCTTAAGAAATCCTAAATAGAGAAATTTGGAACCCTAGGAGCCTTCTTCACCAAGGTAGGCACCTACTTTTACCTTGGGACAGCACCTTCGTGGAAAAATAGAGTAGGAATGATGCTCTAAGCTAGAGGAAATAAAGGAGAGCAATAGTTTTTGAATTGGGAGTTGGGAAGGGGTAGATATGGCTATATAAAGAAAGAGGTCAAGTATGAGGTGTCTATGAGACTTTCCATGTGTCGTGTATGAGGGTGTCCATGGACATATAAGCCTTTATGGATAAGGAAGAAGTCAAGAACGAGGTGTCAAGTTACTTTACATGTGTCCAATGCTAAGGGTGCCTAAGGACATGCAAACCTTTATGGATAAGGAAGAAGTCAAGCATGAGGTGTCCTTGGAGCTTTCCATGTGTCCTTAGCCTAGGGATTTCATGGCAATGCAAGAGGACAGCTCATAGAGGTTTCTTGAATATCAAAAATCAGTTTATGGACACTTAATGGGCCATCCCTAAAATGCCCTTGGTGAGAAACACCTTCAAACCAAGGTGCAACCAGGTGCCCTATGGTTCACAAACTCGAGAATGGTAAGAGAATATATAAGTATTATAATTCATGTGCAATTTGCAAAGAAAACCTCCCAATTGGGTAAATTGCAAAAAAGTCCAGTGTACCTAAAATTGCATAACTTGCACAAACAACATCCAAATTGGACCAAACTTCATCCACAAGTTATCTTTGATGTGTTTAATATGAATTTGCCATTATTTACATATTTTAAAGTTATATAATCACATTATTAATTACTTATGCCTTTTACTCATTTTCTCTCTCCTAAACTTATCCTCATATTTTAAGGTTGTCTAAATTAAATGAAATTTGATATGTAGGCTAATTTTGATATGTAGATTTCGAATCTGAAGTTTTTCCCACTTTTGAGACTTCTTTTTATGAGATATGTCATATGGCCCATTAACTTCCCATTATCTAAAGTATTCATCCAATTAAGTTTCTTATCTTCATATTACCACCAAAATGAATTATGTGGCATATTTTATGTATCCATTATAAACCTAAGATTAATGTTAAAACATTAGGTTACATTAAGGTGATTTATACATGCATTAGCTCATTGGGGTTATACTAAACATCTATTTAGGTCTAACCTTCAACCTTGTTTGGCTAAGTCCAAAATGTCAACTTCCAGGGTGGGGTTTGAGATCTAGTATGTTACAACAAACATTAACATGCTAACAAAATTTTGATTCATTTGAAACACCATATACAAACTTTTCCTACCCGGATCTAAGAGTACAGGGATGACTCTAGGACACACTAGACATCTAAACAACTTTCTTACAGATTCATTACTATAGCTCCTCTTTGCTGCCACAAGTTTGTTTTCGTCACTTCTGATTACCTAAAAAAATGTGGCAAACCACAAGGGTGAGACTCATATCCCAGCAAGAGATATAACCGCCAACAAAGTTTATTGATTCCAACATTTTTAGGTAATGAGATGGTTTAAGAATTTTAGTCATATATAACAAATAAGCTCAACAACATTGATGATTAACAAAATACATAAAGGAGCAGATAATAACTATCTTCATTAGCTAGACTATTATCATATCCCTATTAATAGTATAAGGAGTCTAGAATCATGAGCATATCTAACATCACAGATAAGTCTAGTATCATATGCATAGCTAACAACATCAGCATGTCTAACAGGTTGAACATACCAACATCATAAGAAGAGCTAACAACATAAGCACAACTATCTGGATAAGCATGATTAGTAGTATATGCATCTCTGGTTACAAATGCATGGTTAGCATGCTAAACATCACTAACAACATGAGATAGCTAGCATAATGATTATAATTAGCAGTTGCAGTACAGTTATCAACATAAGCATAGATACCGTATGTACACATCTACAATCTTAAGCATATCCACAACCGAAGTATATCTACTATCTCCTAATTGCACTAAGCATCATCATTATGTAAAGGTAACAAACAAGGGTTATCATCCAATGTGAAATGTCATGTATAACCCTAAACAAATATGCTACATGGCTATATTACATCTTTTATTATGCCCTAGGGAGTTTGAGTCATACCACCACAAGTCCAACCGACCCCTGTGAAGGGATATTTGGTTCTATATAAGGTCTAGGAGTGCCAGTATCCTAAGATCTCTTCCCCTCGGTTACTATGAGTAAAAAGGCAATGGCATATCAGTTAAAGCTACCACGGTAATGACATATAATCAAGCTACTAACCACTAGTCTGCCCTTGGTACAGGTCACGGCACTAGAAACCAGGGTATACAAAACCCTCTAATCTGAGGTACAACTGCAATTGTCCTCATTCACGTCAAATGTCTAAGGAATGACCATAGCCATCCTCCATAACATGTATTGTGGATGACAAGGATATATCCTTAGCTTGCCACCCCCACATACTCAATAATATGTGCTCCGAATTTCCCATAGAAATACTCGTTTCACCATCCAGCAAGTTTTGATACTGAAGATGGATCTACAACATAGGGTACTACATGGTTAGAGTTGCACTTGATTAGTTATGCCAACTGGGGGAATTAAGGCTGCATCAAACAAGTGGACATAAAAACCCTAATTCACTTCTAGCAAGCATATAAATATCACAACTTCAAAAGATATAAAATGTGTGAAACATAATTTCTCATCTCATCATCACATGGTACTATTCACTTGTCATTCATGAGACTACACTAGTCATCATACTATCACAAGATATAAATCCTTTTCACAATATCGTAGGGTATCAACCCTTATCAACACAAGAGGATCACACCACATTCAGGGCTCAACCATGCCTAAAGATCATTAGGACCATCATATAATTCCCTGCAAGATCATCATTATCTTTGTATGCCTTTTAACAAGGCTCAACAACATCACTTACATATATTACACCAGATCATCACAACATCACATTAATGAGATAGGAGATATTCATAAACATTCATAGCAGGGTTATATTAACATTAAGAACATTCCTATATTACATCAACATGCAAATAATCTAGGTATGATTAACCCTCATCATATTCATAATTCACATGTTTAGCATAGGAAAGTATCAACCATGTGGCTATGATAACCACATATTAACATATTAATTTTATGATCATATTAAGAAGGTTATTTCACCATCATTCCATCATATAAGAATGTTAAATATGAATACTCATCTTTATCTATTTGCATTAGAGTTAGGTTCAACAAGATAAATTATATTAATGTTACCAATCAATACTTATACCCAAACCCTAACTCACGGCATCCCCATTGGATCATGGATGCATAAGGTGAAGCATCACCATCACATTCCATACTATTCTCAAGTATGAATCCACACATAAATCAAGGTGTAACCATCGTGTTATAGCATACTAGGGTTTCAATGACAATAAGAGAGTAATCCACGATTGTATTAGTCATTCAAGGACTATTCATACCCAATTACCATCATTTAGTTATATTAAAGCTAGGTATAACAAGCTATACCTCATTAGGGTTACCCATTAATTCGTTATGGTGATTATCAATCATAATCATACGAGGGCAAGGGTAACACTACAAGTTTAAGGCATTGAACCATCAAATTCTCATCATTATAATCATAACATTACACTATAGGCTTCACCCAAAACAATGGGAATATTGAGCATCAACTTCTAACCATTAAATGTTGAAAAGGTAAATCCATTGGTTGTTTACATAAGTAAACATCTTGAACAAACCACCTATGAAGTCGTTGATTTGTTCTCTAGAATGAGTCACCATCTACCCTAGACATCCCTTGATTAACAACATAAAAAGTTCCGTTGAGAGTAGGGTAAAACCCACAAGTGATTGTTTATTTAAAACAAACCATCAATAAATGAACATCTTAAGTTGATCTCATAAAGTAATCCGTTTAAATCACTTTATTAGGACCAACATATTACATTTAGGCACCATTCCAATTTATTGGATGAGGAAACATTAGATCTTAACCATTAGGTCAAGTTCATATATTAAAACTGTAAGGCCCCTAAACTTACTTAATGAGTTGAATAAGCTTAATTATCCTAATTTAATTCTTATAACTAATCTAACCTTGTAATATGATTTTAAATCATAATACAAGCTTAAGTTTCAAATTTGGTCCAATTTTCACACTATTTGAGCAAGTTATGCAATTTTATGCACATTTTGGACTTTTCTGCAATTTACCCAATTGAAAGGTTTTCTTTGAAATTTATCACTTGCATTATATTACTTGGATATTCTCTCTTCATTCTTTAGCTTGTTGATCCATGGGTCACCTATTTAATCCTTGGTTTGAAGGTGTTTTCTCCAAGGGTATTTTAGGGTTTACCCCTTCATGGATGAGCTACCTTTAGTAGCTATCAACTAATGAATTATTTGTTTTGCTTGAAAATTCAATAAATGAGGGATAAGAATGTCTCTATGTGTGTTGGGGGAGCTTCTTGTGCGTGTTCTTGTATATTCTTAATAGTTTAAGGCCATGGACACCTGGAAAGATACTAGAACTTTAACTTTTTCTTTTTCTTTATCTTAAAGTTTCATATACTTATCCCTAAGCACCAAAACGAGTCATTTTCTCTCCACCACTTCCCTCCTTCTATGAACCTCATTCTCCCTCTATGCTTCTACAAATTTCCTGCCCAAGGAAGAAGAAAGAGGGGATCTTCTTGGAAAAAGAATCTAGGGTTGAAATTGACTTCCTTTTAGGGTTTGAAAAGCTTCCTTCTAGTGATCTTGACCTAAAAGAGTAAAAATCCCCTTATTTTGTCCATTTATCTATTTTTTATCCTTGATCCTACCTTTCTGTAGGTCTTAACCTTGTTGTTCCATGGTAGAAGTTGCTCTAAAGCTCTAAAACCCTACCTTTCTTGCTCCTTATGCTTAGGGTTTGCTCATTTGATGAAGAAAGGTGCTAGATGGACGAGTTCACAACTTATGCTTGGATTTCCTACCCTACATGCTCATGTTTTCTTTTCTTTTTTGGGATTTTGTCTTCTAATTAGAGGAAAGTTTTATAACTTGTTCCAAATTTATTGCTTACCATAAGCTTGCTAGCTCATGTTCTTGCTTGAAAATGATGATCCATGCACTAAAAAGTTATGCTTGACTTGGATTTCGATTTTTATAATGTTTCCTATTCTGATTTCAGTTCTAGATGAACCTGTGATCATGTGTACATTATTCCTAAGGTATAATATGACTTGGATCAGGTTGGTTTAACAACCTATGGTTCTAAGCACCTATCAACCAATGGTCAATTTTAGGGTTAAAAGCTGATTTCTTCTATAAACCCATGACCCGATGATGGTACCATTGCAACAACCCTATGGTGTTGTCTTTGTGACAACTGATGGTCGGTATAAAAGGTGTCAGATGATGGTGACAACTTATGGTCACCCCCTTAGGTCAGGTTTTTTATCAATTAGAAGTTTAATGATCAACCATTAAGTACCCTACTGATGTTATCAATCAATGATGACATTAGCTTAATATTTGATGATGATTAATGAATATAGTGCTGATCTAACAACCTATGGTGACTTATTGGTCACTAATGATTTTGTGCCAGGTCTCCACAACCTATGGTGAGTTAATCATATAGTTGTAGCATCAATTAAGCCTTTGACCAATGGTTTCTTGGGTCACTTGATGCAATGGTCGGACCTATACTGTAATTGATGGTTTTAACATATGAACTTGACCCAATGGTCAAGATCTAATGTTTATTCCTCCAATAAAGTGGAATGATGGATAATGTAATATGTTGGTCCTAATAATGTGATTTAGATGGTTTCCTTTATATGATCAACTTAAGGAGCTTACTTGTTGACAGTGGATGGCTTGTTTGAAATGAATAGCCGATTGTGGGTTTTACCCTACTCTCAATGGAACTTTTTGTGTTGTTAATAAAGGGATGTCTAGGGTTATATAGTGACTCTTTCTAGAGCACAAATCAAGGACTTCATTGGTGATTTATCCAAGGTGTTTACTTATGTAAACA
This sequence comes from Alisma plantago-aquatica, assembly GCA_963693085.1. NCBI lineage: Eukaryota > Viridiplantae > Streptophyta > Magnoliopsida > Alismatales > Alismataceae > Alisma > Alisma plantago-aquatica. The sequence goes on from OY856409.1 coordinate 883,801,527, forward strand.
ACCAATGGTCTTACCTTTAAAACATCCAATGGTTCTGGGTGACATTGTGGTATGGTGATATGGGTTGAATGATGATGGAACAAATGGAGGGTTACTCTTAATAAGGAATTCTTACCTATTCACTCATATGAATAGAAGGTATGATAACCATATTGGGTTGATATGTAACCCTAGTGAGGTATAGCTTGTTATACCTAGCCTTAATATAACTAAATGATGGTAATTGGGTATGAATAGTCCTTGAATGACTAATACGATCATGGAATACTCTGTTACTATTGTTGAAACCCTAGTATGCTATAACCTGATGGTTACACCTTGATTTATGTATGAGTTCATACTTGAGAATAGTATGGAATGTGATGGTGATGCTTCACCTTATGCATCCATGATCCAATGGGGATGTTGTGAGTTAGGGTTTGGGTATAAGTGATGATTAGAAACATTAATATAATTTATTTTGTTGAACCTAACTCTAATACAAATAGATAAAGATGAGTATTCATGTTTAACATTCTTATATGATGGAATGATGGTGGAATAACCTCCTTAATATGATTATACCCTTAATATGTTAATTGGTGGTTATCATAGCCACATGGTTGATACTTTCTTATGCTAAGCATGTGCATTATGGATATGATGAGGGTTAATCATATCTAGATTCCTTGCATGTTGATGTAATAAAGGAATGTTCTTAATGTTAATATAACCCTGCTATGATTGTTTATGAATATCCCTTAACTCATTAATGCAATATTGTGTTGATCCAGTGTATTATATGTGATGTTGTTGAGCCTTGTTATAAGGCACGCAAAGATAATGATGATTTTGTAGGGAATAGTATGATGGTCTTAATGACAGTTGGGCATGGTTGAGCCTTGAATGAAGTGTAATCCTATTATGTTGATAAGGGTCGATACCCTGTGATATTGTGAAAAGGATTTATATCCTGTGATAGTATGATGGTCTTAATGACCTTTGGGCATGGTTGAGCCCTGAATGAGGTGTAATCCTCTTGTGTTGATAAGGGTTAATACCTTGTGATACTGTGAAAAGGATTTATATCTTGTGATAGTATGATGACTAGAGTGGTCTCATGAATGGCAAGTGAATAGTACCATGTGATGATGAGATGAGAAATCATGTTTCACACGTTTTATATCTTTTAAAAGTTGAGATATTTATATGCTTACTAGAAGTGAATTAGGGGTTGTATGTCCACTTATTTGATGCAACCTTAATTCACCCAATTGGCATAACTGATCAAGTGAAACTCTAATCATGTAGTGCCATGTGCCATAGATCCATCTGAGTGTCAGAACTTTCCAGATGGTGAAATGAGTATTCCTAAGGAAAACTCGGAGCACATAATGTTGAGTATGTGGGGGTGGCATGTTGAGGATATATACTTGTCATCCACAATGCAGGTTGTGGAGTATGGATATGGTCATGTCTCATACATCTCATATGATTCAGAACGGCTACGGTCGTGTCTCAGTGATTATATATGTGACAAGATTGGATGACAATTGTGGTTGTACCTCAGATGGTAGGGTATGTGTACCCACCTCCTTTCTCTAGTGTTGTGACCTATACCAAGGATGGACTAGGATGTTTGCAGCTTGACCTTATGTGTCATTCTGGAAAGCCCATATTGACTGGTGGCAGAGAATATGTTAGGAGTCCAACTCTTCCTAGATCTTGTATGGCACTGATTTCAACTTAGCAGTGGTCAGTTGGATTTTGAGTGGTATCCTCAATTTCCTCAGGGCATAATAAAATATGTAAGATAGTCGTGTAGCATATCTGTTTAGGGTTATACACAATGCTTCATATTGGATGATAACCATTGTTTTCTTTCTTTTCACTAAGGTCATGTATAGTACTATAAGAGATAATAGATATGCTTATGATGTAGTTATGCTCATGTTGTAAGCATGCTTATGTTGTCAAATATACTGACACTGATGATTAAGATGTTGCTTCTAGCTATGTTTAATATTGCAAGTCACGCATATGTAATTATAAATGCTTAAACTGCTAATCATGCATATGTAGTTCATTGTGTTGTAATTTTAGTTCTACTTATGATATAGATATGTTCCCTTTATTTGAGATGCCAATATTGATAACCATGTTATGTTACTAGACATATTCATGATGTCATGGATGCTTATGCTACTAGATTGCTTGTGTTGTTATCAAGGAATATGATGATAGTCAGATTAATGATCATGATTGTTATTAGATGCAATTTGATGATATTTGAGTAGATATATATCCAGAGAAATGGATTTATTTGTTACCTATATATGCATTGATAATCATACTTGTTGCTAAGATTATTTGCTTAATCTATTTAGCATACTTAAACTGTTCAATCTGTTTAATTGATTATTAAATACTCCAACTGCTTAGTTATCTTCTATTTAAAATGTTGTAATCAATAAGCGTTGTTGGAGGTTATATCTCTTGTTGGGACATGGGTCTCACCCTTGTGGTTCGCCATATTTTTTTAGGTAATCAGAAGTGACGAAAACAAACTTGTGACAGCAAAGAGGAGATATAATAATGAATCTTTAAGAAAGTTGATTAGATGTCTAGTGTGTCCTATAGTCATCCATGTACTCTCAGATCTGGGTAGGAAAAGTTTGTATATGGTGTTTTAAATGAATCAGAATTTTATTAGCATGTTAATGCTTGTTTGTGTGGCATATACAAATATTGTTATCTTGTGTATATATGTTGTGGCTAAGGTGATAGAAAGTTTTGTATCAAATTGTTGTCATAATATGGATAAAAGAATGATGTTGGGATCTTATGCAGATGTTTCTGAGCAGGTGCTGACGTTGAAATCAATTTTAATTTACCCATATTTTTGGGTATGTGGTTAATTGGTGATTGATTGTGTTTTATGTTTTGAGTAATCTCATTTAGTGTAACGGGTTCTCACAAGTTGGTATCAGAGCTTTAGGTTCACTGAGTCTATAGGGACATTAGGACTGAAGACTAGGATGATGTCTAAGTTAGGAATGTGACACAAAAACATGGTGCATACTACCTAATCTCGGTACTTGGATGCCCTGACCAGGTATTCAATTATTGAAGAAAAGGTAAGTATGGAACTCTTAGATTGTTATCTTTCTGATTACTCTGATATAGTAGTCATTTTGAGAAATTCTAAATAGCATAGTGAATAAGAAATCATGATGTGAATATCTCAATCCTACCTTAAAGAAGATGAGGATTACATCATTATCTATCAAAACTTGAATTGTTGGTAACTATAAGAGAAAAATATAACACCATGAAATCTAAATCTGAATACTAATAAGAAAAAGAGGAGTTCTTGAAGATTAAATTCAAGAAGATAATAAAGTAAAAGACAAATAAGTATGTTCTTATAAATTGATTCAAGGTATGAAATTCACATAAGATGGAGAGAACTCCTATAATAAGTAAAAATGAGAAGATAAACGGGAGCAATGACAAAGGAATAAGGTGGAACCTGAGTTTATCTCAGACCAACCTATGTGTGTAAGAAATTGTTAATGTAAAATCAACATGACATGTGAAAGAAATTAAGGGAGATGATCCCTATTTAATGAAGAAAATTAAGAATATGATGATTTACCTATTGATAAGTGGTTGAAAAACATAATAAAATAAGAGAACATACACTAGTGGGATAAATAGTCATCAAGAAAGAAGTAATGAGATATGTTAATCATGATGATTCCTATGCTAATGGCAAGGAACCCGAAATGAAAAAGGTAAAATGATACATAAGAAGTTGTAACCTGCTTAATGAAAATAGAATTGGTTACCTTTGTGCTAGTGACCCTTGAAAAATACTACTATGGTATGGGAAGTGTGTTTCACTTTGTGTCTTTCCTTTCTAGGGCATTTCTTTCAAGTGGATCATTGCCACTTGGTACGTGTGGATTCACTGCAAACATGAGGGTGGATAGCTTATTATAGCATAAGGTTGCTTGGACTATGGTTCTAAGATCATAAAGTTTGTGATGAGTTTACTTTTGAACCTTCCAATAATTTGAGATACTCCTCTTATATGTTTTGAAATTTATTATGTTGGTAAAAGTAGATGAGATAAGGATGTGAGTTCCTTATAGTACATGATTTGGATACCAAGGTAATGAATCCTAGTATCCAAGATGTATCAACAGTATGGGAAGTATGTGAAGGTTGGAGATTTTTACTAAATGAACATATCAAGTATTCCTCCCCCTTAAAGAGAGAGAGAGAGAGAGTTGATGATGATCCTATAAATGTTATTTAGAAGGAAAAACAGAAGTGACTCTATAATGTTGTGTATGGTCTAGTGATAGCTGGGCGAGACCACTATCAAGGATAGATGGTTTTTTGATACAATAGATATAATTTTAGGATGATAGCTAGAATTTAAAGTTGAAAGTTAATATTAGATTTGTCCAGGTGGCACAACAAGTTTCTATGTTCCATATTTGCAAATGTCTTCTTATGTAGGTTTTTTTGTGCTGACCCAAGATGAGATATGTATGAATGATGTGGAATCACCATGATATGCAAGTAACCATGTGAAGGTAATAGGATGAGGTGCAAAGGAAGTACCCATATTTGTTTACCTTGGATTTCAGGGGCAAAATCCCTATTAGGGGTTTATAGTTATAAGGCCCCTAAACTTGCTTAATGAGTTGAATAATCTTAATTATCATAATTTAATTCTTATAACCTTGATATAACATTGTTATATACTTTTAAATCATAATACAAGCTTAAGTTTCAATTTTGGTCCAATTTGGACACTATTTGAGCAAGTTATGCAATTTTATGTACATTTTGGACTTTTCTACAATTTAACCAATTGAGAGGTTTTCTTTGGCATTTATCACTTTCATTATGTTCCTTGGATATTCTCTCATCATTCTTGATCTTTTTGATCCATGGATCACCTATTTAATCCTTGGTTTGAAGGTGTTTTCTCCAAGGGTATTTTAGGGTTTACCCCTTCATGGATGAGCTACCTTTAGTAGCTATCAACTAATGAGTTATTTGTTCATGTCTCTATGGATGGTTGGGGATCTTCTTGTGTGTGTTCTTGTATATTATTAATAGTTTAAGGCCATGGACACTTGGAAAGATACTAGAACTTCAACCTTTTCTTTTTCTTTATCTTAAAGTTTCATATACTTATTCCTAAGCACCAAAATGAGCCATTTGCTCTCCAAAACTTCCCTCCTTCTATGAACCTCATTCTCCCTCTGTGCTTCTGTGAATTTCCTGTCCAAGGAAGAAGAAAGAGGGGATATAACATTGTTATATGCTTTTAAATCATAATACAAGCTTAAGTTTCAAATTTGGTCCAATTTGGACACTGTTTGAGCAAGTTATGCAATTTTATGCACATTTTGGACTTTTCTACAATTTAACCAATTGAGAGGTTTTCTTTGGCATTTATCACTTTCATTATGTTCCTTGGATATTCTCTCATCATTCTTGATCTTTTTGAGCCATGGATCACCTATTTAATCCTTGGTTTGAAGGTGTTTTCTCCAAGGGTATTTTAGGGTTTACCCCTTCATGGATGAGCTACCTTTAGTAGCTATCAACTAATGAATTATTTGTTCATGTCTCTATGGATGGTTGGGGATCTTCTTGTGTGTTTTCTTGTATATTCGTAATAGTTTAAGGCCATGGACACTTGGAAAGATACTAGAACTTCAACCTTTTCTTTTTCTTTATCTTAAAGTTTCATATACTTATTCCTAAGCACCAAAATGAGCCATTTGCTCTCCAAAACTTCCCTCCTTCTATGAACCTCATTCTTCCTCTGTTCTTCTGTGAATTTCCTGTCCAAGGAAGAAGAAAGAGGGGATCTTCTTGGAAAAAGAATTTAGGGTTGGAATTGACTTCCTTTTAGGGTTTGAAAAGCTTCCTTCTAGTGATCTTGACCTAAAAGAGTAAGAATCCCCATCTTTACTCCATTTATTTCTTTGTTATCCTTCCTCCTACCTTTATCCAGGTTGGAACCTTGCTTTTCCATGGTATAAATTTCTCTAAAGCTCTAAAATCCTACCTTTCTTGCTCCTTATGCTTAGGGTTTGCTCATTTGATGAAGAAAGGTGCTAGATGGACGAGTTCACAGCTTATGATTGGATTTCCTACCCTACCTACTCGTGTTTTATTTTTTTTGGGAGTTTATCTTCTAATTATAGGAAATTTTTATAACTTGCTCCACGTTCATTGGTTACCATAATCTTGCTAGCTCATGTTCTTGTTTGAAAATGATGATCCATGCACTAAAAAGCTATGCTTGACTTGGATTTCGATTTTTATAATATTCCCTATTCTGATTTCAGTTCTAGATGAACCTGTGATCATGTGTACATTATTCCTAAGGTATAATATGACTTGGATCAGGTTGGTTTTACAACCTATGGTGCTAAGCACCTATCAACCTGTGGTCAATTTTAGGGTTTAAAGTTGATTTCTTCTATAAACCCATGACCTGATGATGGTACCATTACAACAACCCTATGGTGTTGTCTTCATGACAACTGATGGTCAGGATCAAAGGTGTCAGATGATAGTGACAACCTATGGTCACCCCCTTAGGTCAGGTTTTTTATCAATTAGAAGTTTAATGATCAGCCATTAAGTACCCTTCTAATGTTATCAATCAGTGATGACATTAGCTTAATATTTGATGTTGATTAATGAATATAGTGTTGATCTAACAACCTATGGTGACTTAATGGTCACTAATGATTTTTTACCAGGTCTCCACAACCTATGGTGAGTTAGTCATATAGTTGTAGCATCTATTAATCCTTAGACCAACGGTTTCTTGGGTCACTTGATGCAATGGTCGGACCTATACTATAATTGATGGTTTTAACATATGAACTTGACCCAATGGACAAGATCTAATATTTATTCCTCAAATAAAATGGAATGATGGCTAATGTAATATGTTGGTCCTAATAATGTGATTTAGATGGTTTCCTTTATATGATCAACTTAAGGAGCTTACTTGTTGACAGTGGATGGCTTGTTTTAAATGAACAGTCGATTGTGGGTTTTACCCTACTCTCAATGGAACTTTTTGTGTAGTTAATAAAGGGATGTCTAGGGTTATATGGTGACTCATTCTAGAGCACAAATCAAGGACTTCATTGGTGGTTTATCCAAGGTTTTTACTTATGTAAACAACCAATGGTCTTACCTTTTAAACATCCAATGGTTCTGGGTGACATTGTGGTACGGTGATATGGGTTGAATGATGATGGAACAAATGGAGGGTTACCCTTAATAAGGTAGTCTTACTTATTCACTCATATGAATAGAAGGGATGATAACCATATTGTGTTGATATGCAACCCTAATGAGGTATAGCTTGTTGTGCCTAGACTTAGTATAACTAAATGATGGTAATTGGGTATGAATAGTCCTTGAATGACTACGATCATGGAATACTCTATTACTATTGTTGAAACCCTAGTATGCTATAATCTGATGGTTACACCTTGATTCACTACAAAAATATGGGTTTTTAATTTAGGATATTTGTGAAGGATTAATAGCCCTCAAAAAAGAAGTTGTTTGTTAAGGCCCAACCTACACTAATAAGTAACTTGCCTTCAACCGAGAAACTTAAAAACAAATTTATTAGTGAAGGCTTTAGATCCTACTTAACTGTGAATTTTCCTTCACCAAGGGTTTCCCACCACAATTTCCCGCCATGCTAATTAATAATCAGAGATGATAATTAGCATACACAAAACTTGTAACCATTCCCTCTCCTCTCGTTGCCTCCCTATTTGATCGATCATTGCAGAAGAGCCTTCCCAGCGCGCAATGGAGCGCCATCGGTGGCCCGAGTAATTGTAAGATCTCTTGGAAACCTCATTTTTTATCCGTCTTCCTCCACTCGTTCTCCTTTCATTGTCCTACATTGTCCAGAGTTCTCGTCCCCTTCTCCTAAATTGTGGAATGATAAACCACCTTGTAGCTTTGCCCGACACAGAAAGGAGAGCAGTCGCTGGCGTGAGGAGCAACGTGATTTCTTGCCAATGTGGTTCGTGATTTGTCATCCTCTAGTTTTAGTTGATCACCCTGCATTGGCTACCGGTCTATTTGATCGCCCAATCCATTCTTCCAGTTAGTTCTAAACTGAGTGACGTGATAAAGTATCACAAGGTGATATTAAAGTTTACCCAGTTTGTTTGATTACAAAGACATTGATCTCCTTATTCTGCCTACCGATCTGTTTGATCGCCCACAAGGTGATTTTAAAGTTCTACCCAATTTATCTCTAGTGTGTCGTTCCATAACTAATATCTCCTAGACTTAGGAAGTCTAATTGGGAAGATTTGGCATGACTCACTCATTGAGGTAACTCACTCTCATGAGTTAACACTTTTTGATATCTCCACCTTAGACAGCATCGCACTACCTGCATTCCAGTTGATTCGGCTATGTTCTGACTTTCTATACAAGCTAGAAAAATTACAATAAGAATTAGAATAAGGATAAGGATACAGACAAAAATAGGAATAACATCTTATACTCATACATAATCCATAGTTGAAAACACCCTATAGAAACCATCGACTGCTTCTGCCTACATCCTCCAGTTTTACTGGGTTTTGTCCTTTTGTACTCATATGGACAAAACTTATGCTCCATTCCAGCCACATGTTGGAACACCACTAAGAGATTTGAAGTGAGAGCTGCTATTTCTGGTGGCTTTGATAAATGATTTTTTGTTGTAGTAATTTGAATACATTTAATCTGTAGTTTCTAAGTTGCCATTACCTAAATGACCTTTCAGGGACCAGGGATGGTCTGATCAAGAATTGAAAACATAAAAAGTAATCCACTCATTCTATCAAATGAGCCAATTCTTATCTATACCTTCAATGAGAAGTTTAATGTTGTCGTGTAACAAATATATAGTCTCTTATACAAGCTCTTAATACTAGAAAGCATCAATGTTAAGAAATTCTATGTTCGTCTTAGTCCCCAAAAATTATCACTTTAAACGTTAGCCTAAACATTTTTCAATTGGTCTCAACGAATAACGGTCTACATCGAACACCTCATGCAAATGGTATCTAATGTTTTTGTAAGTTACATTCTTTATTCCATTAAATTACTAGAAGAAATAATCCAATAGTTGTTCTGAACTATCAATATCTGATCTGAGATTGCCAATGAGGGAGTTGTGCAGCTTCGCAATTCCCTATGAAGGGTCTCGGGCTCAACCCTTGGAAAAGGCCTCTCAAAAATTAGTTACCCATCATATAGGCCGACCAACTATGCAACTTTAAATAGTTCACGGTGTCCAGACCACTAGAGACCCGATAGTTTCACAAATGATGAATCATCTAAAAAGAAGTTTCCTTGTCAAATGGTAACCGGAACCAGATGTATAGGAGATTCACTCGTTCATGAAAGGCCTATATATATTCTTATTTTTTATGAAACCTACTCTACTAATAAGAGTAGTCATCAATGTTAACATATTACAAATGAGCCAGTCATAATAAAGAACCAATCTGAACTTATTACATTTGCTAAAAAAATGAACACCATACATCTAAACACTGATAATGGTTTAAAAAATGACTTGAAAAGCACTGGTCATCATCAGTTATCATAGTATAGTATTACATTTTTCTCATCAAAATAGTTTGTAATGATTTATGGTCATTTATGATGTACATTTACCTATCTTAATAAACTTGCTTCTCAATGCTGACAAATACTTTATCGACCAAAAATTGGTAATATATAACTCACCTTGACTTTCATATATGTATGCAATTTCCTTTTTACTATGGTTGTATCATTTGACATATAACGCATGTATATGCCTTTTTATTTGAGTGAGTGGTTACAACTTAGGTCTATGTTTATGTTTGACTCCTTTTACGCATCAAGTTATTTTATATCATGGAAATATTTAGTCTTGTTATGTTGTGATATTAAAGATTGAGGTCACCAAAAAAGTTAATTCTCAAGAATCCTGGGACCAAAAAAGCCACAAAGGGTCTATTGCCTAACACAACAACAACCTAATAAGAAACAAACTTAAGAGGCAACTCATTAGATTCCTCTTGTTTCTTTCCATGAATTACATGTGTTTGACACCACTACCTAAGGGTTCTTTCGTTCAAAACCATCATATCGAGAATGCCACCTATAAATAACCACACACTAGCCTCTTTTGTTTTCAAGATAGAAACGTGATATTCCATGTCTCAAAGTTTTCAAGATGAAAAGGTAATATTCCATGTTAGGCTTGGAAGCTCTCTTGCTCGCCTGATTCTGCATAAGGATGCTTTTAGATATAGCATATACCTGATTCTCAAATGGTCTGATGGTATTTTCAAATATATGAAGGTTGCGACATTTCCATATATAATGGGTGAACTCTGCATCTGTCAAGAAAATTGGTATTTTGTCCATTTGTTGGATGTCGTTACCTGATAGGTTTTTTAAAATAGGGCAATGAGATGGCAGGAGTTTTGTCGTTCTTCATCTTTTAATTGATCTTACTGTCCTAAACTCCAAATGAACAGGGATTTTTGTCTAATTTAATGGATTAGTCTCTTTAGTGGTTATATCTCTAAGATACACCCAAATAAACAAATTCACACGCTCCCATCCCAAGTAGACAAAGAAGATTTCCTAGGGGTATGTAGAAAATTTTATTGGGTTGCTGATTAGTATTGAACCAAACCAAACTAGTACTTAAAATACATCTGCTTTGGTAACTAGATTCTTTGGAATAATGAAGAATGATCCACATGTATGAAATTATTCTGGGGCAGTTGAAACACATTTGACTCACATTGGTTTCTGTTGGCTTTTGAAAACATTTTTCCATGAGTCACTCAATTGTTTGAGCACCCTAAACAAAACCTGCCGATTTAGTTAGCTATACGACTGACTTCACTTGAAGTCCTCCGACAATTCCCAATTCCAGTTCTAACAATGTATGCTTGTATTCAAATAGTCATGAATTTCTTGGTTTTCATCCTCCGATCATCATCATCATCTAAAAGCTTTAACTCCAACCATGCTGGGGTCAGCTACATGGATCCTTTTATTCTGATCAGCTATGTGATTGGTTATATTCCAATCAAGATAAAAGGATTCAAACTCTATCGTTGTAAACTCTAAATTAGTTCATTTATGCCAACCTCATCGTCATTTAACCGTGCTTGACCAAATAGCATTGCTTTTCATTGTTGCATGTTGCAGTCTTTGCTTCGATTCTCATGTTTTTGCAAAATTCATGAGTCAGTGAAATACTAGTCAAATTTGTCTATCTATCAAATCAGGTGTCAGACAGTTTGCTTTTATACACAATCTATGAATCAATGATACTACAATCTAAACTTTTATCTTTTATTGAAGGAACATCCGTTAAGATGTTTGATGATATGCAACTACCAATCAGCAGCGTGTGTGAGCTACGATTCTGGTTTGGCCTGAAGTAGAGTGTACTGCTATGCGGCTGGCTTTGAAGAATTGCCTCCTCAGAGAAGTAGTCAGCTGCTCCGAGTCTCCTTGGTCTCCTGATCCCTAAACTGGTGGTAATAGTCTAGGATCCTTGCAAGACAACATAGGATGTTGTTTTCGAGGAAGGAAGCTTGAAGGATTCCCTAAACTTGGTGTGTCACCACACTTTGTGGGTGGTTTGATTGGTAGTGATGATGTGCTAAGCGGCAAAGGTTGATCTTAATCTTCCTTTCTTGATTACTCTTCTATGCAAGAATGCTCGGATACTGTTGTTTCTATGGTTCAGACTGCTTCTTAAAGATGCACGATGCATAGAGTTCTTTTTTCAGGTGTTATCTTAACTCGAAACATGGAATCTAGTGACAAGAGAAGATATGTATCTTCAGGAGTTGCTTCTACATTGGATAACGGTTGTATGTGCCATGTTGAACTGTCTTACTATTTGTGGGTGTGCTTATTGTATGTATGGCAGTTCGATATAGTCTTTCAACTGGTAGGATAGTCTGGAACTAGCTTCTTAGAGTATGTAGGTCTCCGTTTTTTCCTATTTTATCTCGAGGATCTAGTGTTCCCCTTGCATGGGGCACTGGATCCTTTGTTGTGTTTTTTTTATTTTGTTGTCTTTTGTGATGTAAAGGGGTACCCTGTGCCCAAAGTTTTTGGTAATATATAGCAACACGCCTTTTTGACCGATAAAAAAAAACTTTTATCTTTTATTTTTCTCTTGTTCAGTTTTGTTTTTTAGTTGTAATGTGACTTTTAACTTCTTGTGTATTTGTATGCAGATGGATTTCTTACGGGATAGAAATTGGATGTATATTGCTAATAGGATGCAAAGTGAAGTATTCCAGTCTGGTTTACAAAAATTCATTGAATTTGCATGTACCCATCAAATACCACCCAGACTGGGAAATTTAATTTGCCCTTGTAAAACATGCTCGAATAGATACATTAAATTAGAGGATGATGTATTCTTGCATGTTTTACAAAAAGAATAGCTGCAGCAGCTATGATGTCTGGACATATCATGGGGAGATGATCGAGAGGAATACAATAAGTGCAACGTCTGCTAGACCTACATCTGGAAGTATGCATCAAATGTTGGGAGATATATTTGGAATGGGTGATACAAGCCATGCCAGTGAATTTGAACTCGAGGAGGAGCCTGCAAATCTTAATGCCCAACGCTTTTTCAAGCTTCTCAAAGAAGCTGATCAGCCACTGTATGAAGGTTGTAAAACTCACTCCAAGTTGTCCTTTTTGGTGCCTCTATTATATCTGAAGGAGGAGTTTGGATGGTCAAAAAATTCTTTTACAAAGTTGTTGAAGTTGATAATCTCAGCCTTCCCAAAAGAAGGCAGTATGTTTCCTAAAACTTATTATGAAGCAAATAAAGTTGTAAAAGACCTTGGCCTCAAAACAGTTAAAATTGATGTCTGTCGAAATGACTGCATGCTCTTTCATAAAGGTTCATCAAAGAAAGACATGTGTGATACTTGTCGTGAGTCTAGATGGAATGAAAAGACATATAAAACAAAAGGCAAGAAGGTAGCTGAAAAGGTGATGTATCACTTTCCTATTATCCCTCATCTGGAGAGACTTTACATGTGCCCTTCAGTTGCAAAAGATACGATGTGGCCATTTAAAGAAAAATGAAATGATGGTCGTATTCATCATCCCTCTGACACGGAAGAATGGATCTCAATAGACAGAGGGTTTCCAAACTTTGTTGTTGAACCATGAAATGTCAGACTTGCTCTAGCTACAGACAAATTTAATCCGTTTGGACTTATGCGTGCTTCAAACAACACATGGCATGTACTATTAACCCCTCTCAATCTCCCACCTTGGCTTCTTCTAAAGGAGGCATACATAATGATGTCTTTGCTGATCCCATGTCCTCATATGGTTGGGAATGATATTGATATTTACTTAGAACCATTAATTGATGAGCTTCAAAAACTTTGGGGGTCAGGGAGTTAAAGTATATGATGCTTATAGAAAGAAGAACTTCACTATGCGGACAATGATCTTATGGACCATAAATGATTTTCCGTCTTATGGTGACCTTTCTGGTTAGAGCACCAAAGGGAAAAAGGATTTAGGTTTCCCATCTTGTAATGTAGACACCTTATCCAAGTGGTTTCAATTTGGAAAGAAATAATGTTATGGTTTCCATCGATGTTTCTTGAAAACAATCATATTTATAAGTGTGATAAAAAAAGTTTCAATGGAGAACAAGATTTCCGTCAACCGCCTAGGCGCTGGTCAGGTGATGATATACTACAACAATTTTAGGGTTGCACAAACATCACATTCGGAAAAACTAATAAACGTAAAATCTCTACAAATGGACATCAGCCATTGCCGCCTGGATGGAATAAAATAAGCATTTTTTTACTCTCATATTGGAAACATCTGTTGCTGAGACATAATTTGGATGTAATGCACATAGAAAAAAATGTCTGTGAGAACATCTTGAACACTTTGTTGGGTGACTCGAAGAAAAGTAAGGACAACTTGCAAGCTCATTAAGATCTAAAACAATGGGGTATCCGAAGGGATTTGTGGCCAGTCGATTTAGGGAGCCATTATTACTTACCTCCAGCATCTTTCACAATGAGTAGTACAGACAAAGAGAAGTTTCTATCTATTTTACAAACATTGAAGGTTCCTGATGGATATTCTTCTAACATATCTAGGTGTGTCAACATGAGAGAGAGAAAACTATTGGCATTGAAGAGCCATGATTGTCATGTTTTAATGCAACAACTTCTTCTTGTTGCCTTGCGGAACTACATAGGTGTAGATGTTTATAAACCTATTCCAAGTCTATGTTTATTTTTCAATAAATTTTACTCAGATGTTATTGATATAGAAGAATTTAAGAAGCTTGAAGAAGACATTATTGTCACACTATGCCAGTTAGAGAGAGTTTTTCCTCCATCATTCTTTACCATTATGATGCATTTGCCTATCCATTTAGCTTATGAAGCAAGGGTTGTCGGTTCTGTATGGTATAGGTGGATGTACCCCATTGAGAGGTACTTGAAGAAACTCAAGAATTATGTCAAAAATAAAGCTCAGCCTACCGGTTATATTGCTAGAGGCTATTTGGCAGAAGAATGTTTGACATTTTGTGCTAGATATCTACCTGATTTTGATACAAAATTCACTCGTACTCCTCCTAATGTTGATGACTCTCCTATTAGAGTGGGAGTACCGAAACACTTTGATGTGCAAACTTTAGAACAAGCCCATCGAAATATACTATTTAATATTGACATGTTCGATGATTACAAAAGGTAATCAAACTTTTTTTTCAAAGTTAAATAGTTTCTAATATAGACTAACCACAACTTTTGAATTTTTCCAATAACCTGTGAACACATGATAAAGCTTCAAGAGGCTGAACCAAATATCACACTACATGCTTTAGGAAAAAAAACATGCAACATAGTTTGCTAGGTGGTTGAGAGAGCATGTAAGTAATTTATAAAATTACTAAAATTTTATTTTGAAAGAGTATTTAATCCCTTCTTATTTTTATGTTGATAAATTAGGAAATATGTATGTGAATGGATCATCCAAAGGATGTTAGTGAGGGGTTGAGATGGATATCCCAAGGTCCTTCTGTAGATGGAATGTCATATGAAGGCTATTCAGTAAATGGATACAAATCCGCTCAAAACATGTTGAAAGTACTTCTACTACACAAAATAGTGGGGTGTACTTGGTGGCAGATACATCTAGTTATGCAAGTGGGAGGGATAAAAATCTTATCACGGCTACAATATTACAAATTATGGACAATTGGAGGAGGTCATTGAGCTATGTTATGGTCTAGACATAAAAATACCATTGTTTCGGTGTGCTTGGTTTGATGAAAGTTCATCTAACATTTTGTGCATTGACAAATATGGTTTCACACAATGCAATTTCTCAAGGAGAGACAATCAAGATGAGCCATTCACTCTTGCATCACAAGCAATGCAATGCTTTTATGTAAAAGATCCTGATGAAGATAATTGGTTCACTATTTTGAAACTTCCACCTCGAAATTATTCTGAAGTACCTATTGTTGAAGATTATATGAGTGGGACACAAGTTCATAGTGGTAAAAACCACACATGTGATGATATCTCCTGGTCAAGGAATGATATGCATGGATCATTTGTTGCTAGGGAGCCCGAGGAATAAAGTTGTTTTGATTAGTTGTTGCAAACCTTAGTGAATGATCGTGCTCGCAATATTTTTCCTTTGTGGATTATTATGTTTTGGCGCAAGGATATTGCCTTGTCATTTGTCCCTTTTTTGATCTTATGTAGGATGAGGAATATTTTGTGTTGATGTAATATTTTTCTTTGTGGATTATTATGTATTGGTGCAAAGATATTGCATTGTCATTTGTCCCTTTTTCTTTGTGGATTATTGTGTGCTTACAATGTTGTACATTTATTCCATAAACTGTTGGACTAACCTCTTATGCATTGCTACAATTGTTATGTTTTCATCTTATGTAGGATGAGGAACACAAGGTCAACTATGAGAGATTCTACAACCCTGCCACAACCCACTACTACTTCACCTACAGTCTCCTCTCCTTCAACTGAAGTAGGAGATGAGCATGAGGAACTTGAGGATGAACATGACCACCATAGATATGGAAGGGGCCCTGCAAGTGAGGTTAATCTAATTCCAAAACCAGGAGAGCAGCGACACAAGGTGGAATGGAATGCAACATGTAATGCAGTTGGAAAGAATAGTATAAAGTTGAACAGTTATTGTGGCATATTAGCTAGAAAACCACAAATATGGAGTTTAGATCTACAATGGTGAGAGCAACCAAAACTAGCATTTGAAGATAGAAAATCATGCATTGAGGTACTTAAGTAATTACAAAATTTCTTTTAGTCTAGACTTAGTGTATATTTTAAGAGTTTTTTATTATTTCTTAACATCTCCAAATATTTTCCAGAAATTCTTTGATTTGGGAGATCATCCAAATGCATGGAACTACGTAGATGCTCACATTCACAAAGCTTTACAAAGTTGAAAGTCATGGTTTAATAAATATTACTATCTAAAGTATAAGGATAATCCAGATTTGATGAGGAAAAAGGTTGAGCATAATGCATCATTAGATATTCGTCAGTTTGAAAATCTTGTTAAACAATGGTCTTCTGAGAAGTCTGAGGTAATATCAAATTAATATATGATCATTTATCTTTCATTTATAGTGTTTACTACGTAATTTTTTTGTATAGAAAATTGCTTCCAAAAAATATGACAGGACGAGATAATAGATATTGTTGAGAAAGAAGTTACAAATGGTGAAGTAACCGATCCAACACAAATTGATGAGGTGACATGTCGTGCTTTTATGCATGTAGTCAACCCTGTAAAAAAGAATAGGGTTCGTGGTATTGGACTCGGACATGCCGCGGAAGGGAATACTGGGAAAGTCGCCAAAATTTGGTATGAAATGTTATTACGAGAAAGTATTGCAAAAGATGTAAGTAATTTAACAAATTTGTAAGTATCATATGATATTGTAATTATTGTCTTCTAAAAATATATTTCATTGTAGGATAAATTAAAAGAGGCTACTCAAGAAATGAAAAATATGCAAAAATCTTAGTCCCAATTTATAACATGGGTGCAACAAAATCAGGTTATTTGATGACAACAATCGAGTATTAGATCAAACGTATTGATATAATATTGCAACATAAATAGAATTTATTTTATTCTCTTCTATGTTTTGAATAGGCTGAATCAGCTAGAAGTACACAGTTTGGCCCAGCGAGTGTGTTTTCAAATCTACCCTCTTCTGGAGTATTTCAAACTAGTGTTGGTACAACATCGTCAAATTTTAGAACACATGTACATATTTACAAAATTTTAGAATTTTTAAATGTTTATAAATAACATAAGTTGAAAATGAGAATCTTGTTTTAAAGGCTCAAATGTTTCCAAAAGAGACTTCTCCTGGTGTGTTTTCTACTCAAGCTACCACAAATAGTATGAATGGGCCATTGTTTACATTTCAACCACAGGTATAATATTACATGCATTATTTATAATGGCTTATCTGAAAGAAACTCCTTCTCATACTATCGATTTTTTTTGAAGCCACATTGTTTTTCCAAATGGACCTCCTACTGTTGTGTTTCCAACTCAAGGTGGTGTGAGTGGATCCCAGGTATAAATATAAAATATAATATTGATATTTCCCTATTCATGTTCAACTTTATTGAAAAATTAAATTCTTTTCAAGCATCAATATTTCCCAAATGGTCATCCTATTGGTGTGTTTCCCGCTCATGGTGGTACAAGTGGATCACAAGTATTTATATAAATGTATTATCCAATGTCTGGTTATTCGTGATCATCTTAAATTGAAAATTAAATTCTTTGCCAGCCTCAATATTTTCCAACTTCAACTCCTACTGGTGTGTTTCCTGCTCATGGTGGTACAAGTGGAGAAAATCATGCAAGGGATACTGCAATGGAAGACATTCATAACGCTTGAAGAATTTTCAACAATTTACAATAGAGTTTTTAATTGTTATGAAACCTCAGAATTACTTGGATATAGATAGTATTTAGAAAATGTGTATGAATTTTATTTAATTGTTATGAAACCTCACAATTCCTTGGATATAGATAGTATTTAGAAAATGTGTATGAATTTTATTTACATTGTCATTTTTTATTGTCCAACATGTAAAATAGTACTGTGGATTGAAATCCATCAATGATCGTAGGTTTTCTCTTGAATATGACATTTTTATGTTTGGAAACACATTTGCATGAGATGGTTTTGGTATCTAATTTGATGACTTTTAGTGTTTGAGAGCCATATGGCATTAGATCATATGTTCCACCTTCTAGTTAACTATTATCAATCTATCAGAATACTCATTCACCTCATTCTTTGTATTCTTCTTCTTTATCATATACTAAACTTTTCTTCTTACCATTCTTTTTTGTTTACTTACTCACATAGTTCATTCTTAGTTTTTCATATTATTTGATATTTTCTTGACATTTTAATTGATGTTTATCAACATGTGAAGCTTCCATGGATTCCGTGAGATCCACATTTTAAATTTGTTTTCTAGTTGTTCTTTCCATGTAATTACTACTGCTATCATGACATGATATAGAAGAGAAGAGTTGTTTGTGTAGTAGTTGCCATATGGAATTGGTGGGTTCTCAATGGCTGTGTTTGGGAGAGATGCGGTGGTATTTATACCAACTCTGTTGATGTTGGTGTTGATATAGTAGGCAAGGTTAAGAAGAATATTCATGAGAATGAACCCAGAACCCAGTTATGAATTGTATGTACATGCACTTTGTAGAACTGTTATCTATCTCTGAGCTTAAGAGGTGTACTCTATTGCCATCTGGAAGTATATTTGATTGTGGAGGATTCTCTGGTGATAAGCACTTGCATCATGCATGAGGCTTGGTTCAAGAAAGCAACACTGTAGTATATTGGTTACAGAGAGTGTTTTATGAGAGTCCATAACTGCCTGTGCAATCTCTTTGCATATGATTGATTTCAGCCTTAAAGCAATTATATCCTTTCCTGGCAGGCCTTACCATTTTATAGCACGTGTAGATCTATTTATAGATATCCATGATCTGGTTTACATCTGATGATGCAGGTCAGTTTTTATTCAGTTTTGCAATTGGTAATGTAGAATTTGGCTCTCTTGTATTGATCATATCTCACAAGGTACTGACAGCAGTCGTCGTTGTTGTTTCTTGCCAGTTGTTGAATTTGTATGGCCTTGGTGCTCATAATTATCATATCCTTCTATCTCAGAAGACTGATGCACCCATTTCTCAGCAAGGCCAAGCAGACACCGAAGTGCAGGGAGCTGAGCTTCAGTTTCGGAAAGTTGACATCCCAAATACCAAGTTAATGCTTATCAATTCTCAAGATAAATTATGCATACGAGGTTATAGTTTAACAATCTTCTCTATACTAGTGTCCATAATATATAAACCTAGTCCTTAACTTATCAATTCCCAAGCTTGTTCCTGGTGGTGGTGCTGCAGAATTAGTTGTTTATACTGCTTTAAAGCAGAAGAGCTCATCTATCGAAGGCATTGAAAAAGTAAGTCGTATACCCCTTCCTGTGGTTTGTTGTTTTCTTGGATATGGATCTCTTTGGTCCTTGGTCTGCTTGGTTGCTCTTCCTTTTCGATGGTGCTCCCCTCTCACCTCAACGTGATGGTTGAGTTTTTCTGCAGAAGGTTCTAATTTTGCTTGTTGCTTTGGTCTGAAGATGATATGTTCTGGTATCTGTTGTTCCCTGCCAGTGATGGTCAAGTTGTTGACGCTCCCCTCTCATTGGGCTCTTGTTTGAAGCTGATGTAGCCTATTGCCTTGAGTTTTAGTCTGGCTTTATTGATCTGCTTTCTCTGTTTGCCTTTTTGCTCCCATTTCAATTCAGAGTGATGGTTGAGATCTTGTTAGTTTCTTTTGACTACATGGGTGGCTGAGCCTGGTGTTCTGTTGTGCTGATTTGAGAAGGATTACTTTGGGGTCCGCCAAAGAAGTTGTTCAGCAGGAGGCCTTGATGAAGCTTCAATCCTCTGGAAGGGTTGAGGCGTATTTGTTTTGGGCTACCCCTTGGTGCTTTTATGCTAAATTTTTCTGTATAGATCCTCATCTTCTATATTGTCTCAGTTATAAAGGATGTGATTGCTGAGGTTATCTATCTCTCTCTCTCTTTCATGTTTATAAAGTAATTGTATGCAATTAATGTGCCCTTTTGGAGCCTGATCACTGTCTTCTTAAAATCTCAATAGGCTAAGGTTGGTGGTCAGCCTGATCTTGTTGCTAGAGGCATTGGTCCTGGTGCAGAGCAGCTTGAGATAAGAATTCCCAATGACAAGGTAGTTTATAATTATATCATTATATTTTCTTGTCATGTGCTAGAACTTTGTTGGTCAACTAGCTGATGATTGCCTTATAATTATCTATTATATTCAGGTGAAATTGTATGAAGACCATGCAACTGAGGCGTATGAGGATGCAGAGAGCAAGAAAGTCTAGTTAAAGGATACATTGTTGAAACTTAAGGACATGGAAGGAATCACAGAAGAAATCTATACAAATTTGAATCAATATCAGATTGAAAATGAAAGTTTCGTGGACACGAAGTTAAAGCTATCTGAGGAACTAGCATCTTATGAAGGGAAAGTGAATGAGTTGCAAGCAAGGTTGAATAAAGTTGTTTCTGAGAAAGAAGAAACACTTGAGATCCTCGATTCCTCAAAGAAAACAATAGATAATCTAAGCCAACAATTAGCTTGTGAAGGAGAGGAGCTTCAATTGCATGTTAGTTATTTCCTATCCGTTACACACATGTGCCATATAATAGATATAACTCTAAACTTTTCTTCTCCTAATCCACTAACTGATGTTATCTTTTATTCAGATATCTAAGATCTTTGAAGAGAACAACAAACTCAATGAGAAGTATCAAAACATAAAAGAGGAACTTGAAGCAGTTATAACTACATTGGGAGCACAACTAGAAGAGGAGAATTCAAAGGAAAACTATTTAAGTAGGGAAGTTGAGAGTCTCCAGACTGAAATCCTCATCAAGTCGGAGATGGAAGCAAGAATAGCAGAATTTGAGCAGTGATTGCTCTCCGTTGGGTGGCAGGGTGGCCGTCCTTCTCTATATGATTGGCTAAAGGAGTGACAAAGTCAAAATGTAGATATATATTTATATTGAAATTTGTATTGATTAAGGGAAGAGGCCCACGTCCTTCCCTATGTGATGAACAATTTTTCTATGTGAAATAAAAAGAAATGTTTCAAAAGAGTGATTTGTTATGTTTGTTGTGTCTTATTAACTAGATGAGTTACTAAAAATATCATTTGGGTCTGATAAAAGCCACAAATATCATTTGGGTCTGATAAAACAAGGCTAAAACCTCATTGACAAACAAATAAATCTACATCACAATTGTAATTCATGGGAAATGAAGTATATTTGTGAAGGCCCTAGAACCTCATAGACAGTTGTGAAATTAGCCTTCACAAATATATTTGGGAGGCCTGGGAAGTCTTTTTGTGAAGGTCAAATAGTCCTTCAAAAATGTATTTTTGAAGGCCCTAGAACCTCATTGAAAGTTGTGAAATTAGCCTTCACAAATGTATTTGGGAGGCTGGGAAAGTCTTTTTATGAAGGTAAAATAGTCCTTCAAAATAGTATTTGTGAAGGCTAGAGTCTCTCAAATAAGTATTTTTGAAGAGGCTTTTAGATTAGGACTTTTTGTGAAGGAATGCCCTTCAACTGAATTTCTTTTTGAAGGAGTTAATGTACATTTGTGAAGGAATCATCCTTCACAAATAGCCGATTTTCTTGTAGTGATTTATGTGTGGTTTCATACTTGAGAATAGTGTGGAATGTGATGGTGATGCTTCACCTTATGCATCCATGATCCAATGGGGATGTTGTGAGTTAGGATTTGGCTATAAGTGTGGATTAGTAACATTAATATAATTTATCTTGTTAAACCTAACTCTAATACAAATATATAAAGATGAGAATTCATGTTTAACATTCTTATATGATGGAAATATGGTGGAATAACCTCCATAATATGATCACAACCTTAATATGTTAATCGGTGGTTACCATAGCCACATGGTTAATACTTTCTTATGCTAAACATGAGCATTATGGGTATGATGAGGGTTAATCATATCAAGATTCCTTGCATGTTGATGTAATAAAGGAATGTTCTTAATGTTAATATCACCCTTCTATGATTGTTTATGAATATCTCCTAGCTCATTAATGTAATGTTGTGTTGATCCAGTGCATTATATGTAAGTGATGTTGTTGAGCCTTATTATAAGGCATGCAAAGATAATGATGATCTTATAGGGAATAGTATGATGGTCTTAATGATCTTTGGGTATGGTTGAGCCCTGAATGAGGTGTAATCCTCTTGTGTTGATAAGGGTTGATACCCTGTGATATTGTGAAAAGGATTTATATCATGTGATAGTATGATGATCTTAATGACTTTTGGGCATGGTTGAGCCCTGAATGAGGTGTAATCCTCTTGTATTGATAAGGGTTGATACCTTGTGATATTGTGAAAATGATTTATATCTTGTGATAGTGTGATGACTAGTGTGTTCTCATGAATGGAAAGTGAATAGTACCATGTGATGATGAGATGAGAAATTATGTTTCACACGTTTTATATCTTTTAAAAGTTGTGATATTTATATGCTTGCTAGAAGTGAATTAGGGTTTGTATGTCCACTTGTTTGATGTAGCCTTAATTCATCCAATTGTCATAACTAATCAAGTGAAACTCTAAGCATGTAGTTCTCTATGCCATAGATCCATCCGAGTGTCAGAACTTGCCAGATGGTGAAACGAGTATTCTTAAGGGAAACTCAGAGCGCATATTGTTGAGTATGTGGGGGTGGCAAGTTGGGGATATATCCTTGTCATCCACAATACAGGTTGTGGAGGATGGCTATGGTCATGCCTCATACATCTGATGTGATTGAGAACGGATGTGGTCGTGTCTTAGTGATTATATATGTGATAAGATTGGAGGACAACTGTAGTTATACCTCAGATGGTAGGGTATGCGTACCCACCTCCTTTCACTAGTGTCATGGCCTGTACCAAGAATGGATTAGGTTGTTAGCAGCTTGACCTTATGTATCATTGTGGCGGACCCGTACTGACCGGGGGCGGAGAAGATCTTAGGAGTCTGGTTCTTCCTAGATCTTGTATGGCACTGATTTTGACTTAGCAGTGGTTAGTTGTATTTTGAGTGGTATCCTCAATTTCCTCAGGGAATAATAAAAGATGTAAGACAGTCGTGTAGCATATCTGTTTAGGGTTATACACAATGCTTCATATTTGATGATAACCCTTGTTTGCTTTCTTTTCACTGAGATCATGTATAGTACAATAAGAGATAATAGATATGCTTGTGTTGTAGTTATGCTCATATTGTAAACATGCTTATATTGTCAAATATACTGACACTGATGGTTAAGATGCTACAGCTAGCTTTGTTTAATATTGCTAGTCATGCCTATGTAATTAGAAATGCTTAAACTGTTAATAATGCCTATGTAGTTCATTGTGTTATGATGTTAGTTCTACTTATGATATAGATATGTTCCCTTTATTTGAGATGCCCATATTGATAACCATGTTATGTTACTAGACATATTCATGATGTCATGGATGCTTATGCTACTAGATTACTTGTGTTGTTATCAAGGAATATGATGATAGTCATATTAATGATAATGATTGTTATTAGATGCAATTTGATGATATTTGAGTAGATATATATACAGAGAAATGGATTTATTTGTTACCTATATATGCATTGATGATCATACTTGTTGCTAAAATCATTTGCTTAATTTGTTTAGCATACTTAAATTGTTCAATCGATTATTAAATACTCCAACTGCATAGTTATCTACTATTTAAAATGTTGTAATCAATAAGCGTTGTTGGATGTTATATCTTTTGCTGGGACATGGGTCTCACCCTTGTGGTTCACCACATTTTTTTAGGTAATCGAAAGTGACAAAAACAAACATGTGACAGCAAAGAGGAGCTATAGTAATGAATCTTTAAACAAGTTGATTAGATGTCTAGTGTGTCCTAGAGTCATCCCTGTACTCTCAGGTTCGGGCAGGAAAAGTTTGTATATGGTGTTTTAAATGAATCAGAATTTTATTAACATGGTAATGCTTATTGGTGTGGCATTTACAAATATTGTTATCCTGTGTATATATGTTGTGACTAAGGTAATAGAACAATTTGTATCAAATTCTTAACATAGTATGGATAAAGAAAGATGTTGGGCTCTTATGCAAATGTTTATGAGCAGGTGCTGAAGTTGAAATCGGTTTTAATTTACCCATATTTTTGGATATGTGGTTAATTGGTGATTGATTGTGTTTTATGTTTGGAGTAATCTCATTTAGTGTAATGGGTTCTCACAAAAACCATCAATTGGAGTATAGGTCCAACCATTACATAAAATGACCCAAGAAACCATTGGTTTAAGGCTTAATTGATGCTACATCTACATGCGTAACTCATCATAGGTTGTGGGGACCTGATCTACCATCACTAGTGACCACTAAGTCACCATAGGTTGTTAGATCAACACTATATTCATTAATCGCCATCGAATATCAAGCTAATGTCACCATTGATTGATAGCATCATTAGGGTACTTAGTTGTTGATCATTAAGCTTATAATTAGGCCAACACCTGACCTAAGGGGTGAACGTCAGTTGACACCCTTGATCACCACCATCAGTTGTCATGAAGACAACACTGTCAGTTGTTGCAATGGTACCACCATTGAGTCATGTGTTTATAGAAGAAACCAACTTTAAACCCTAAAATTGACCATTGGTTGATAGGTGTTTAGCACCATAGGTTGTCAAAACAACTTGATCCAAGTCATATTATACCTTAGGAAGAATGTACACATAAATACAGGTTCATCTAGAACTGAAATCAGAACAGGGAGCATTATAAAAATCAAAATCCAAGTCAAGCATAGCTTTATAGTGCATGTGTCGTTATTT
This sequence comes from Alisma plantago-aquatica, assembly GCA_963693085.1. Classification (NCBI taxonomy): domain Eukaryota; kingdom Viridiplantae; phylum Streptophyta; class Magnoliopsida; order Alismatales; family Alismataceae; genus Alisma; species Alisma plantago-aquatica. Next base: position 883,826,696 of record OY856409.1, read on the forward strand.
TCAAGCAAGAACATGAGCTAGCAAGATTATTGTTATAACCCTGATTTTTGGGTTCAATTGGTGAGAAATGCAATTTCTCATATTAAGGATAATTGAACAAATAATGATGTGATTTGTTTTGAATAATTAGATTTCGTTTAAAATAGCCTTGTTGTTTGATTTGTGGGCTTTATTGGCTATTGGGCCCAATAAAAGGAAAATAACAAAGGAAATTCAATTAGTAAATGGATAATTGAATTTTAAGAAAAGAAATATGTAGAAATCTCTAGAAGGCAAATCCAAAGAGGATTTCGTGCCTCTTGGGTTCCTTGGGTACCAAGGAGTCCAAGGTTGCAAAAAGAAATCAATAGGAAAAGAAAAGATTAATTAAATATTTCTTTATGGAGAAACAAATTGGGAAATAATGATATAATGTGGAAAATGAATGAAAAGAGACATAAATGTGATTTCCTGGAGAAATTTCGTATCCATGTGGTTGTTAATATTAAAAGGAATGTCAATGAGGAAAATAAGAGAGAAATAAAGAGAAATCCACAAAAAGGAATATTTAAATGAGAAATAAACAAGATAATGTGAAATAAGGCATAAAGATGCCTTTAGAAGGATAATGAATATCCTTGGAAAAGGATTTCGAAATAATGGAGTATATTGGGATTCAAGGAGTCCCAATAAAGAGGAAAGAAAGAGAAAATATTAAAAAGGCAAAATAAGAGGATAATATAATGCATTATTAAGGAATTATGAGGTGTTGTTAAAAGAAGGTAATTTCTATTAAAGGAAATAGAAATTTCGTGGCTAATGGATTAAAAGCTAAGAATAAATACAATAATGAGAGGGATTTTCGAATTCCTAATATCCAAGTAATAGGATATATCAAAGGAGAGAGAGAGAGAGAGATATGGCTTCTCTTTGAAGGAAAATGAATCCTTTTAGAAGACGGACTATGTTTCCTTAAGGAAAGCCATCTTAGGGCTTCATTTCTCTTCCCTATAAAAGGGGTAAGGGTCTGGGATCAAGTTCAGAAGGAAATCCCACGCAGCTCTATCCCTTCTCCTAGCTTCTTATACATAAAAACCCTAGTTGAGAGTTTAACCCTATCCCTGGGGTTGAGGAGCCGTGGAATGGGTACAACAGAGCCGTGATGATCCCACGATTTCAAGTAAACGGTCGGTGGTCATCCTCCTCCTCCTAGTTGTGTGCGGCAGTAGTTGCAGGCCGCTGCGATGGCCGGCGTGGCTTGGTCGGATCTCTGGCGATGTGGGCACCTTGGCCGAGAAAAGGTGGTGCCCTATGTGCGCCAGGTCGTAGCGGAGGCAGAGAAGGAGTTCCCAGCGCAAGCCGTGGCCCAGGGAGGGAGGCACAGCCCGCGCTTGGCTGCAGAATCGCGGCCGCGCAGGGTTCCTGAGGTAGGAGATGATCAAACAGGCTCTGGACGGATATACCCCTCCGCGCGCTATAGAATCAACAACTCTAGTAAAGGGCAAAAAGGTCTTTCAATTATGTTTTCCCAAAGCGGCGCTTTGCATGGGATTGCTGACGTGTCAGCATGCCATTGGTCAAGAGCTATGGTTCCTTACAAAATTCGTAGCTAATTAACCGTAACTCGGATTAAAACAAGCTTTATATGAAAATTGATCCTCAGAACGAGAGGAATGCAAAGAAATTATGTTTGAAGCCTAATTTGGCATTCTATTCAAAAAGTAGTGTAATTTATCAACTTTAACATAATGATGATTAAAGAAACCCTACTTTGATAAGATTAAAGTTATTTTTTATCATTAGAGTTGATTCTATCCTGTTAAATGCAAAAAGGTACTTTAAGATAAAAAAATGATGATCTTTGCACGTAATTAGGTTAATTTAGAGATTATGTGCCTAAATATGCTTGCAATATGAAAAGTGCATAAAAGCTATCATTTTAATGATTTAATTAATGAAAAACTCTTAGATTTGATGATAGATGGTTTTAATGTTGATCAATGGATAATTTAAGCCTATTGTTCATAAAAGTGAAAATAAGATCTAAAAAGATAATCTTTTTATATAATTGGCTTAATTTAGGGTTTTGTGCATGAATATGCATTAATGAGTTTGAAAACCCTAATTTAGGTGAATATGACTTTTAAATGTTTTAATTGCTCAAATCCGTAAATAAATAGGGATATGATGATCCTAAGACAAGTTTGGGTATAAAAGACTATTAAATGAATAGTTTGAGCAATTAGGGTTTATATAAATGGAAAAGAGTACTATTAGGGTTTGTTAACCTAAAAGAGGTAAAGTTCGAGAAATTGATCTAAGAAACCCTAATGAGTATTAATGAATACTTAATGCGGATTAGAAACCCTATAAAGTGAATCCAAGTCAATACAGTAGATTCTTGATAAAGTGTGTAATAAATAGAATACATATTTATTTCAGGAACTATGTGATGATTGAATTACTTGCTTGGATCTGTTGATTGACTTGATTGTATACACATGAAGTATATGTTGAATAATATGCATGACTCTTCAGATCAGGTATGTGGTTACGATTATGAATAACCGCTTTAGGTTTTCCGATAGATTCCCGGATGTTTAATCGCGTTGAATGCAACTAAACTGTTGAATGTTTATTTCTTTCATGCAAAGTATAAAGCGACTATGACTATCACATAATGTATATGCCTTCTAGCTCAATCCTTGATTCCCTCTGTGTCGTAATGGTTGACCTGATAAAAGACTACCTAGAGGGTAGGTACATCAGGTCATGAATGACTTTGACTACCTAGAGGGTAGGGTCATGAATGACTTTAACTTCCTAGAGGGTAGGGTCATGAATGACTTTGGCTGCCTAGAGGGCAGGTCCATCAAGTCACCTTATAGAGGTACCATGTAAGTCCTAAAGGGACAACACAGAGTTGTGAAAAGATGGATTGAGTAGTTTGGCTTAAAACGTAATCTTGGTTGTTAAACGATTAATTGAATGATTACATGGTTATCATAGATGCACGATTATCTGTTTCCCCCACATACCAGCTACGGCTGACCGACGTTTTGTTTGTCGGCGTTTTAGGTACAATGAAAAGAACAAACAGTAAAGTGGCACATGTGACACTAAATGAGAATTAAAGTGCAAAGGAGGATTAGATATATTAGTATCAGTATGGATAGAGGAATAGAGATCCCAGTTTTCAAAAGGTATGTAAAGAAAATTTTTATTACCATTTTCAGTATAGTCTGTTAGAATTTAATAATTGTTTATGGTTATATGTCGAACCTTTGATCCGGGATTAATGGGTGCGGCTCAACCTCTCGGTTTCCCTTAATTGGGGGTTATCGGGAGGTGGGGTCGTAACAATTATGGTAAGCAATAAATGTGGATCAAGTTATAAAACTTGCCTCTAATTAGAACGTAAACTCCCAAATAGAAGAAAATGTGAGCAAGTAGGGTAGAAAATCTAAGCATAAGTTGTGAACTCGTCCATCTAGCACCTTTCTTCATCAAATGAGCAAACCCTAAGCATAAGGAGCAAGAAATGTAGGGTTTTAGAGCTTTAAAGCAATTTCTACCATGGAACATCAAGGTTCCAACCTGGAGAAAGGAAGGAAGAAGGATAAAAAAAGAAATAAATAGAGTAAAGAAGGGGATTCTTACTCTTTTAGGTCAAGACCACTAGAAGGAAGCTTTTTAAACCCTAAAAGGAAGTCAATTGCAACCCTAGAGCTTTTTCCCCAAGAAGATCCCCAATTTCTTCTTCCTTGGACAGGAACTTTGCAGAATCATAGAGGGAGAACAAGGTTTGTAGAAGGAGGGAATTGGTGGAGAGAAAATGGTTCATTTGGGTGCTTAGGGATAGGTATATAATACTATAAGATGAAGAAAAAGAAAAAGAAAAAGTTGAAGTTCTAGTATCTTTCCAAGTGTCCATGGCCTTCAACTATTAAGAATATACAAGCACACACACAAGCAGCTCCCCCACCATCCATATAGACCTTCTTAGCTCTTCTTTGTCGAATTTCAAAGCCAATCAAATAATTCATTAGTTGATAGCTACTAAAGGTCGCTCATCTATGAAGGGGTAAACCTTAAAATACCCTGGGAGAAAACACCCTCAAACCAAGGTTTAAATAGGAACCACATGGCTCAAAAAGATCAATAATGATAATATAACATCTAAGAAACATAATGCATGTGACAAATTGCAAAGAAAACCCCTCAATTGCATAAATTGCATAAAAGTCCAAAATGTACATAAAATTGCATAACTTGCTCAAACAATGTCCAAATTAGACCAAATTTGAAACTTAAGCTTGTATTATGATTTCAAAGTATATTATAAGATTAGATTAGGGTTATAAGAATTCAACTATGATGATTAAGCTTTTTTAACACTTTAAGCAAGGTTAGGGTTCTCACAAATGTGATTGAAACGACATGAATGTGGTATCTTTCATGTGAGAGGTAGCTTGAACTAAGTACCCAATAGAAACCTAAAGTTTATATAGGTAATAGGATGATGAGCCCCTAAATTTTACAATCACATCAATTGAGGTCAAGAAATATCTTAGCAAGTATCAATATGAAGATCCTTTACGGTGGACTAAAGGACTTCACCATCATTAGCAATAATTTGGGTGGTACATTTCAAGTTACTCAATGCGTAAAAATAAAACTCTTAATGAAGAGATAACCTTATATAATTTCTTAATTTCATGTCTATTACATTGTCCTAGTTATTTTAACATATCTTACAAATGTTACTATTTTTATGCAAAGTTTTCTATATTAATGTAGATACTAATATTGCATACTCTCTCACTAGGACTTTAGTATGACTCTCTTGGTTTATCACCTTTTAGGATCCCATCATATCTCCCAAAGGTAGTTGTAGTGCAAGGTGGAGATCTAGTGTTGTGTGGTGCCTCATAGTCCTCCCTATACAACTAGGTCCCAAATATAATGTTTAGTATAGTGATGTATCCATGAATCTATTTGATAGCTTGTTTCTACATATGATGCAACAATGGTATAATTATTATGAATATCTTATATGCATGGGTTGTGTTTTACGTCATTTGAATGGGTAAACAACGTATAGTTTTATTTTTTGATAAAAGTCCATGCATTAATAGAAAAAAATAGATACAGAGCTTGCAAACACATGATGTCTGCAAGTAGTACTGAAAAAGGAAATGTTACAACCCCAATTTTGGGTTCCTTTGGTGAGAAATGTAATTTCTCATATTAAATATATTTGAACAAATAATTATATAATCTATTTTGAATAAATGGATTTCATTTACAATAGCCTTGTTGATTTTTTTGGGCTTTATTGGATATTGGGCTCAATAACGAGGAAATTCAATTAATAAAGGAATAATTGAGAATTCAAGAAAAGAAAAATGTGGAAACCTCTAGAAGGCAAAAGAATGTAATCCAAAGGTGGATTTCGTGCCTATGGGATTCCTTGGGTCCCAAGGAGTCCAAAGTTTCATATAGAATGCAATAAGAAAACAAAAGGTTAATTAGGTATTTCTTTAGTAAGAAAGAAATTGAAATGAATGTTAAAATGTTGGAAATAAGTGGAAAAAGGTATAACTGAGTTATCCTTAGGGTAATTTCGTATCCCAAGGATTTATAATGATAAAAGGAATACCAATGAGGAAAATAAAAGAGAAATAAAAAGAAATCCTCAAAAAGAACTATTTTAATAAGAAATAAACAAGATAATGAGAAATAATGAAGAATAATGCATTTAGATGCATCTAGAAGGATTATGAGTATCCTTAAAAGGAATTTCGAAATCTCAAAGTTTATTGGGGTCCAAGGAGACCCAATAAAGAAAGAGGATAGAGCAAATACCTATAAAAGAAAATAAGAGAATAATGTAATACATTATTAATGAATTTTGCTGGCATTACTAAAAAGAAAGTATTTCCTACTAAAGGAAAAAATAGAAATCCGTGGCCAATGAATTAAAAAGGGCAAGTATAAAGGAAATGAAAAAGGAAATTTCGAATTTCTAATATCCATATATTAAGAATTATCCAAAGGATAAAGAAGAGAGAGGAAGCTTGTTTTCTAAAGAAGGAGTTGGTTTCCTTTTGGGGAAAGAGCTTAAATCTTGGTGGATGCACATCTTAGGGTGCGAAAACCCTCCCCTATAAAAGGGGTAGAGCTCAGGGGTGAGTTCGGAGGAGTTGCACATACCCTTTCTTCCTTCTTTTTCTTCATCTTCTTGGGCAAAACCCTAATCCACGAGTAGTGCTTTCCCTAGAGCAACAGAGATCCATGGAGTCACCTGGGTGGATGAGCGAAGTAACACGATGCCAAGGAGGGCTCTGCAATCGTCTCCATGACCATAAACGCCGTGCCGAGCTTGCAGAAGGCCGGAGCCATCGCTGCAGGTTGCACACCTGCCCTGACCAAACCGAACATCTAGCATGTGAGCTGGGAGGCGCCCAGATGCTGCGAAGGTCGTCAGAGCAAGGGCGGAGGGTGGTGGCATGTTTCGGACCTTAAAGAGGGAGGGGGACAGACCTCGACGCGTCGTAGGTCGGCGCTCCAGTGGCGCCTCGCGAGGTTGAGGATGATCAAGCTCGCTTGACGAATCTGCCCTCTGCGGGATAAAGTGCAACCCACTTATGTGAGGGGTATTTTAGTCATTCAGTTATGTTCTCAAAGCAGTCCGCGACGTTGCATGGGCCTGAACACGTGGCAACCTCCCGTTGGCTGAAAGTAAGCGAGTTTTGATAAATTCATAGTAATTAATTGGTAGGTCGAATAAGGACATGTTATACATGAAAGTTGATCAGAAAAATGTGAAGAATCCATTAAAAATATAATTGAAGCTTGATTCCTCTTGAAATTTGAAAAGTAATAAACTTTAATGTAATGATGATTAAAGAACCCTATTTTGATATGATTAAAGTGATTAGTAGGGTTCAATAAATGATTAGAGTTGATATTAGCCTGTTAATGATAAAAAGGAACATTAGGAAGAAAAAAATATGAACTTTGCATATAATTAGTTAATTTAGAGTTTCATATGCATGAATATACTTTAATGGGCCTTGAAACCCTAATGTTGACTAAATCGACTATTAATGGCTTTAATTGATTAATTTCATGGTTAAAGTTGGAATATGCTGAATCTAAGCTAATTCGAGCATTAAGTTCTTAATTTGTGGATAAATGTCCTAAATGTAGTAATTAGGGTTTTCTAATGAATAAAAGATGGAATTAATAATAAATCGAGTTCATATGGGAATTAGACCATCATGAATTATGAGTTGTTAATGTGAAAGAAACTAAAGGTGATAATTGAGTCTAATGACCTTGAAATAACTTAGAGGGATAAAGACGGTAGTTTTGGTATAAAAGAGAAATAATCGACTTTAATTGGGCTTATGATGTTGAAATTAGGGTTTATGAAATAAGAGAGCATTTAATATGATAAAAGCATTATGGAGGCAAAAACCCTAATAAAACCATAATGTGGTCTAGAAAGCCCAAGGTGGAATCCAAGTCTAGCTTTAGAATGTTCTGGATAAACTATAACACATGGATCCCATGCATTAATTTCAGGATATTGTTGATTTCTTGTTGCTTGTTCTTTATCCTTATTTCTTGGACAATCTAGTTGCTCTGGATTAGGTATGTGGTTAATTATGAATAACCGCCTTAGTTTCCCGAGGATTTTCTGGATGATTAATCGCATTGAATGCAAACTATCTGTTTGGATGTTCATACTTGCAAATCATAAAGTCACTATGATTATCACATTAAAAATAGAAGTATGAATCCTCGCACCTACATGCCACCCTAATGGATGATGCCAAAGGTCAGGCCCTGATGGGTAGACCAATGGACACCTTGAGTGGTGACCCCAGGCACCAAGAAGGTGGCCTATGATATTGCATGACTAGTGGGCACCATGAGTGGTGACCCCCAGGCACCAAGCTCGGGATTGAGAAGGTGGCCTTAAGTCATTGGAAAATGGCACCCTAAGGTGGGTATGCCAGGGTTAGGGCAAAAGCGGTGGAGAATGTCATACTGAAAAGTGTAAATTGGCTTGTTAATTAATTTGATTGTGATTATTAAATTGTTAGCCTTATTTGCAAGATTTTGGTTGTTCCCACATACTAGTATATTTCGATATACTGACCGATTTTTTGTTTGTCGGCGTTTTAGGAACAAAAATTGAAAGAACAAACAGTAAAGTGACACATTGTGGAAATGAGAAATAAAGTGCAAGGAGGATTAGATAGAGTAAATCAAGATCTGGATAGATAGATTTCCAAAGTTTTCCAAGGTAAGTAAAGTTTTTATTTTATACCAAACCGCAGTTAGTTGGTAGAATTTCATAATTGTTATTGATTATTTGTCGAACCTTTGATCCTGTTAATTGGATAACAACACTGACCTTTTGGTCTCCCTTAATTGGGGGTTACCGGGAGGCGGGGTCATTACAATTGGTATCAGAGCATAGGTTCCTCTAGTAATCTTTAATAATTATTAAATTTTACAAATTCTGTAGAACCTAAGGGAGTTATTAGAGGATTATCCGAAAGATAGAGGTGTCTAGAAAAGGATCACGACCGGAGGCTGGCAATATTTTCCTCCGCACCGCTAGTCGGAATATGAGGACTCCCGGATCTGTGTGACTGCCTGGCCGAAGTCTTAGGGTATGATTCGAAATAAGATGCCTTTAGGACTCTCTCATCTTGTTCATCCCTTCTCAACTCAAATTCTATTAAGGACCTTATGGATTAGGGTTTTCTCTCTTCTCCTCACCCTCTTGAGGTATGGGAAAAGTTAATAAGGTCTAAGGGATCCTCCACCAAATTAATAAAAAGCATGTAAATAAGATGTCATGGACATAAGCTTAATAGATTAAGCGCAAACTAAAGAATAGATACATGCTTAGGTCGTATGACACGAGCTGCCTTTTCCCTCAGGAGAGACCTGAGGATAGACCTCCTTGTCTGGAGGATGGGTAGAGAGAATTAGTCTTAAAGGTAGAGACCTAGCACATCATTTGAGGATGATGTTAACCCTAACCCTAAGTGAAGATTAGAGAGAGAGATGACCTGATGAGTTAGATGTCATGGTTGACCAAATGTTTGGATTGTCATATGAGCCATGTGAGGTTGGGTGACCTAGCACCTTTGGCAACCCGGGAAAGGGTCGTGCATGTTAAAGCAAAGGGTAGCTCCTTCATGGATGAAGTTAGACCTATAGAAACCATATGGCTTATGCAAGTAAGGGATAGCATGCCCCCAGAGTACGTCAGTGGTATGGTAGTAGGTTGAAACCCTGGCCAGAAGGGCATGATGGATGGCTTATGAGATAAGCATAAAGAGATATGAATAATATTGAGCCAAACATGAGTTGAGCATAGGCTTCAACCACATAGGGGTTTGCTTGAGAACATGAGCCTTCATGGAGAGGGGACCTCTAGTAGATATGGTTGGAAGTGGTTTTAGCTCTAGAGAGAGGAAACATGACCCCAACAAGGAGGTTGGAAGTCAAAAACCCCGAAACTTGAGGAATAGTGGGGAGTTAAGGATGATGTGACCTACGTGGATGATAGTGGTTGCCTTATGCTTGATTCCTGGAGGCTGATGATATCTTGGTTACCTTTAGAGGAACCAAACCCTAGAGAGAGGACGATGCTTCTAGTACCCATGGTATAAGTGGTTACCTGCTGGATGAGATAAAGAGTGCTTTAGACCCTGAGGAGGTTTAAGTAACCAGTTGTGAGGCTTTATATCTAGTTGTTTGCCCTGGAATAGGACTCAACTCCGAAGCGTTGCTCGAGTAGAAAGATCATGGAGGTACATGACATACCTTGGACATGCTTGATTCGTGGTTAAGAGGTTGAGAATGTAGTTGGATACCCAAAGGAGAACCTAGGGTTCCTAGGCCTAGGAGGGGAAGCAGTGTATCTGATGCTCATAATGAGATTTGAGTCTCTATAGTTTCGAGCATGGTACTCCTCCTATGTAGAGGTAAAGGAAATCCCTTACGATAAGAGTATGTTTAATGAACCCCTCACAACTAAGTTGATGTAATGTTGAGGATGAGAACAAGTGCGACCTAGTATGGTTTTGTAGGTACGCTTGTGCCTTAGTAGTTGTTGTTCTAAGCATGCTCATATGGAGGTAAACCCTAAGAATGCTTGTGACCTTTGTTATAAAGGTGTAGTTTCCTCTCATCCTGGGAGAGCGACCCTTTGGTAGGGAGTTTACCAGTTTGGTTGGTTTTGAGGAAACCTAAGGAGGTTTCGTAGGATCTTGAGAAGCTAAGTGAAGAATACATGGCATGAGAGTGAACCTATAGACCCATAGATAACCATCTCTATGTTCATGTGGATGTGTTACCATGGAGGTAACCGGTATGGGGCTCGACCAAGGTAGGCAGGTCGCCATGATCCTTATGAAAGGATGAAAGTCAGCCCATGAATGCAAGAAGAGAGATGATGAATATTTGGGTAAGGTTCTAGGCTGGACATGTACAATAATAGAATCCTAAGTCTATCTAGGGTCAGGTAGGGATAATACCGATGGAAGAAGGAGTTGCCTGATTCCCTAGTTGCACATGACCATAGGGTCGGGAGGTAACATCTATCATTGTCTGAGGGCCATGGGTTAGGAGATTGATCACCTTCATGAACTCATGGGACCCAAAGGGCAGATGAGTAGGGCACTCTCTGGATGCATAAGGGAAGAGGGATGACCCCAAAAGTGTCGGCACCCTATAGACCTAGAGGAGATGACCAAGGATTATGTAGTAACCCAAGTAGGTTCGAGACCAGTTTACCATGGAAGTAATGTAGATATCAAGATGATGGCACGTTTCAACTTAGAATTGAAGGTGTACTGGTGACGTGGGTTGTACCATCTCTACTCTTGTAATAGGAAGAACTCTGTATTTGGACGGCCGCCAAATACTTATTTCTTCTTGTTATGGGAGTGAGAGATGGGACAGTACGCATGCCATACACCAAGGGTAAAGATGACGTGAGTTGGAACAAGGAATGATGACAGAGATGATAATGTGCCCTTGTGGAGCAAATGAGATGGGGATGGTTTACAAACACTAAGAGTATTGAGGAAATCATCTTGTGAGGATGTTTTGTCTTAAACTAGGTGGATTTTTGCAAGTGTTACAAGGAATCACAAGGTGGAGCCTGATAACTAAGAGGATGAGCTCAGAATGTTCTTGATAAAGATAGACTTAGAGTTTGAGATGAGATGATAAGAAGAATACATGAAGGTGTATGTCTTCAACATTACCTAACACCTAAGGATAAGAAGTGGTAATGAAGGCTCTGGTTGATATATAGCTATCTAGTTTAGCTGGAAGCTAGAAGAAGTTGAGGTTGTTCGAATAACCCTATGTTTGGAAAGAAGATGTGTTTTGGATAACACTCAAATGTAATAAGATATGTTGAACAATTTAATGGTTGTTTGAGTAGCCAGTTTAGTCCTTGATGTAGTAAAAGGATGGTGATAGAACCTCAGATACACTTCTTTGGATAGGAAGGTAATAAAACCCTTTTGAGAGTGGTTTAGGGTTTCCAAGGTATCGAGCTTGAGGAATCATAACAATAGAGGAGGTCACGATATACCTTGATACTACAAAGATAGTAAGTGATGGTAGCATTTTGGATGCTTAAAACAAAGTTGCATGTAGCATGTGGCCATGCAAGCCAAGAGGTGAAGGACGAACATCATTAACCCAGTGCATGGATATAAAGTTTCCGAGAGGGGATGGGAGTTCATCATTATGGATGTTGTGAGTCTCTCCTAGACCAAGAAGGTCAAGATACAATATGGGTTATGGTAGATCGCCTTACCTAGATGACATGAGAAAGGAAGAGTTTTGTCAAGGGACAGATCTGGTTGAACTACATACGAAAAGAGATGGTTCGACTACACCATGATGTGAATTCAAGAGTTCATGATGTGACCTAAAGGTTCACTTCCATAAGGTGGAAGTAGATACATGAAGAGCTCAGTGTTTGTATAGTTTATCAGCCCATACTAATGGACAATATGATGCGGACTAGAGGGTCTGATGAGAGCATGTGTGCTCATTTAGAGTGATGCATAGAGACAGTTCTTAAGATGTGATGTTAACCACCATAGCCTTTATCCGGATGAAAGAAGTTCTAGAAGGAGGTTGTGTCGGTCACCACTTCATTAAGATGATGTTGGCCTCACGAAGGTCGGAAAAGGACCATAGTGTGTGCAGATGAAGTCGCTTGATCATGCAATGGCTGAGAGAGAGAGCCCAATGGTGATAAGAGTCATGAGCTGATGCAAGCAGACTGACATGCAATTCACTATGGGAGAGTATGTGATGTGAAAATCCCACCCCTCTAAGCTTCAGCTGAGAAAGCTGAGTCCCCAATATATGGGTCTGTTTGAGAGGGATTGGTGGAGATGGTTGTGTTTAGCCTACCCCTTAGGATAACATGATGAATAAAGTGTCCCATAAGTCCGATCTAGAGCACTATGTGAGGTACCCAAGCCATGTGTTGAGCCTTGAACCTTTTCAGCTTTTGAGAGGCTGAAATGTCCTGAGTCACCTATGAGGGTACGATATACCAAGGTAAGAAAGAACTCAGATGGAAGAATGTGAGATGATGAAGGTTCTTGGACAGCACCATGGAAAGGGTGAAGCCACATGGTAGCCCTGATGGACATAAGAAAGACTTGTCCTGTTTGTTTGCTTGCTTGGTGGAATTTTGAGGACAAAATTCTTATAAGAGGGGAAGGATGTTACAACCCCAATTTTGGGTTCCTTTGGTGAGAAATGTAATTTCTCATATTAAAGATATTTGAACGAATAATGATATAATCTATTTTGAATAAATGGATTTCATTTACAATAGCCTTGTTGATTTTTTGTGGGCTTTATTGGCTATTGGGCCCAATAACGAGAAAATTCAATTAATAAAGGAATAATTGAGAATTCAAGAAAAGAAAATTGTGGAAACCTCTAGAAGGCAAAAGAATGTAATCCAAAGGTGGATTTCGTGCCTCTTGGATTCCTTGGGTCCCAAGGAGTCTAAAGTTGCATAGAGAATGCAATAAGAAAAGAAAAGGTTAATTAGGTATTTCTTTAGTAAGAAAGAAATTGAAATTAATGTTAAAATGTTGGAAATAAGTGGAAAAAGGTATAACTGAGTTATCCTTAGTGGAATTTCGTATCCCAAGGATTTCTAATGATAAAAGGCATACCAATGAGGAAAATAAAAGATAAATAAAGAGAAATCCTCAAAAAGAACTATTTTAATAAGAAATAAACAAGATAATGAGAAATAATAAAGAATAATGCATTTAGATGCATCTAGAAGGATAATGAGTATCCTTAAAAGGAATTTCGAAATCTCAAAGTTTCTTGGGGTCCAAGGAGACCCAATAAAGAAAGAGGAAAGAGAAAATACCTATAAAATAAAATAAGAGAATAATGTCATACATTATTAATGAATTTTGGTGGCATTACTAAAAAGAAAGTATTTCCTACTAAAGGAAAAAATATAAATCCGTGGCCAATGGATTAAAAAGGGCAAGTATAAAGGAAATGAAAAAGGAAATTTCGAATTTCTAATATCCATATGTTAAGAATTATCCAAAGGATAAAGAAGAGAGAGGAAGCTTGTTTTCTAAAGAAGGAGTTGGTTTCCTTTTGGGGAAAGAGCTTGCATCTTGGTGGATGCACATCTTAGGGTGCGAAAACCCTCCCCTATAAAAGGGGTAGAGCTCAGGGGTGAGTTCGGAGGAGTTGCACATACCCTTTCTTCCTTCTTTTTCTTCATCTTCTTGGGCAAAACCCTAATCCACGAATAGTGCTTTCCCTAGAGCAACAGAGATCCATGGAGTCACCTGGGTGGATGAGCGAAGTAACACGATGCCAAGGAGGGCTCTGCAATCGTCTCCATGACCATAAACGTCGTGCCGAGCTTGCAGAAGGCCGTAACCGTCGTTGTAGGTCACACACCTGCCCTGAGCAAACCGAACGTCTAGCTTGTGAGCGGGGAGGCACCCAGATGCTGCGGAGGCCGTCGGAGCAAGGGAGGAGGGTGGCGGCATGTTTCAGACCTTAGAGAGGGAGGGGGACAGACCTCGATGCGCTGCAAGTCGGCGCTCCAGCGGCGCCTCGCGAGGTTGAGGATGATTAGGCTCGCTTGATGAATCTGCCCTCTGGGGGATAAAGTGCAACCCACTTACACGAGGGGTATTTTAGTCATTCAGTTATGTTCTCAAAGCAGTCTGCGACGTTGCATGGGCATGAACACGTGGCAACCTCCCGTTGGCTAAAAGTAAGTGAGTTTTGATAAATTCATAGTAATTAATTGGTAGGTCGAATAAGGACATGCTATACATGAAAGTTGATCAGAAAAATGTGAAGAATCCAATAAAAATATAATTGAAGCTTGATTCCTCTTGCAATTTGAAAAGTAATAAACTTTAATGTAATGATGATTAAAGAACCCTATTTTGATATGATTAAAGTGATTAGTAGGGTTCAATAAATGATTAGAGTTGATATTAGCCTGTTAATGATAAAAAGGAACATTAGTAAGAAAAAAATATGAACTTTGCATATAATTAGTTAATTTAGAGTTTCATATGGATGAATATACTTTAATGGGCCTTGAAACCCTAATGTTGACTAAATCGACTATTAATGGCTTTAATTGATTAATTTCATGGTTAAAGTTGGAATATGATGAATCTAAGCTAATTCGAGCATTAAGTTCTTAATTTGTGGATAAATGCCCTAAATGTAGTAATTAGGGTTTTCTGATGAATAAAAGATGGAATTAATAACAAATCGAGTTCATATGGGAATTAGACCATCATGAATTATGAGTTGTTAATCCGAAAGAAACTAAAGGTGATAATTGAGTCTAATGACCTTGAAATAACTTAAAGGGATGAAGAAGGTAGTTTTGGTATAAAAGAGAAATAATCGACTTTAATTGGGCTTATGATGTTGAAATTAGGGTTTATGAAATAAGAGAGCATTTAGTATGATAAAAGCGTTATGGAGGCAAAAACCCTAATAAAACCATAATGTGGTCTAGAAAGCCCAAGGTGGAATCCAAGTCTAGCTTTAGAATGTTCTGGATAACTATAACACGTGGATCCCATGCATTAATTTCAGGATATTGTTGATTGCTTGTTGCTTGTTCTTTATCCTTATTGCTTATACAATCAAGTTGCTCTGGATCAGGTATGTGGTTAATTATGAATAACCGCCTTAGTTTCCCGAGGATTTTCCGGATGATTAATTGCATTGAATGCAAACTATCTATTTTGATGTTCACACTTGCAAATCATAAAGTCACTATGATTATCACATTAAAAATAGAAGTATGAATCCCCGCACCTACATGCCACCCTGATGGATGATGCCAAAGGTCAAGCCCAGATGGGTAGACCAATGGACACCTTGAGTGGTGACCCCAGGCACCAAGAAGGTGGCCTATGATATTGCATGACTAGTGGGCACCATGAGTGGTGACCCCCAGGCACCAAGCTCGGGATTGAGAAGGTGGCCTTAAGTCATTGGCAAAGGGCACCCTATGGTGGGTATGCCAGGGTTAGGGCAAAAGCGGTGGAGAATGTCATACTAAAAAGTGTATATTGGCTTGTTAATTAATTTGATTGTGATTATTAAATTGTTAGCCTTATTTGCAAGATTTTGGTTGTTCCCACATACCAGTATATTTCGATATACTGACCGACGTTTTGTTTGTCGGCGTTTTAGGAACAACAATTGAAAGAACAGACAGTAAAGTGACACATTGTGGAAATGAGAAATAAAGTGCAAGGAGGATTAGATAGAGTAAATCAAGATCTGGATAGATAGATTTCCAAAGTTTTCCAAGGTAAGTAAAGTTTTTATTTTATACCAAACCCCAGTTAGTTGGTAGAATTTCATAATTGTTATTGATTATTTGTCAAACCTTTGATCCTGTTAATTGGATAACGGCACCGAACTTTCGGTCTCCCTTAATTGGGGGTTACCGGGAGGCGGGGTAGTTACAGGAAAGGCCAACCGATGTGAAGGGGCCTCACAAAAATAGAAAACAAACTAGAGGAAAAAAACCCACAGGGTGAAGTAGATCTAAAGGTATTGTTTGTGGGGGAGGCACCCCTTAAACATGGTCTCTAATCAAAGTTCTGAAGTAGATGAAATAATAATTGAGAAGTAAACATCAGCAACATCATCATCATATCTTTAGAAACCCATGTCATCTATAATGATGTCCTCTAGAGAGTAGCATCCACCATCAGTTTGATCTCTAAAAATGTTTCCCAGATCAGCTTCAGTAGGAATCACCTGAGTTGAAGTAGAGGCATGTCATGCAGAGTATTGTGAAGAGCTATGTGTGGTTAAAATCATTTATTGAGATCTGAGCGTACTTATGGGTGTTGTTGAATTTCCTATTATTTCTTTCAATCTAAATGGTCCAAAAGGTATAAATCATCAAATCCTCAAGATGAAAACTTGAGTGTTGTGGGAGGGGTGTTAATGTAGGTATAGCCATTGGTTCAAGGTTTGCTAAAAGTGGGAAGAAAGAGAGTAGAATGTGCGTTGTGATTGTGCAGTTTGTGAAGAGATGGAGAGTGGTTTCTTCATCTTTTTTGTAGATATGATATCTAGTTTGTCCCATGAAACTTATTCGGGTGAGGTTATGATCGGTGAGAATTTTTTTATTTGCGAGCAGCAAAAGAAAATTTTAAGTTTTTGTGGCTATTTTGTTTTCCAGTAGTGCACCATGTTTGATATATGGCCTCTATAAGTGAGATGAGTGTAAGATTATTTGGGTATGTAGAGTGACCCCCAAATCCAAGAAATTTTTATATTGGTGTTGTATTCAAGTTCATGAATGATCTCACTAATAGAATTGTTGTCAACTTGGTTTTGAAGATATCTTGTAAGTGAGTTTTTCCTGTTACTGGTTTGATATTTGAGTGCTATGGCGATGCTGAGATTTTTTAGAGGTGGTGGTATTTACATGTGTGTGCTAAGATTTTTATGGTGTTGTGATGGAACCATGGGTCCTCCCAGAAATTGATATTTCGATGTGCATGCGGGGGGTACTGATGAGGTTTTTGATTGTATCCAGGTTTTTGTTGATGAATATCTAAAGGGGGGATGAGATGTTATGTGAGGTTTTTTGCCAAGGTGGTTTGTTTTTGTAATATTTCTGAATGATAAGTTTTTTCCATATTTGGTTGTGTTTTTTATCAGGATCTAAATAATTTTTGTGACAAGACAGATTACATGAGTTTTGATGTTGATGATGCCCCATCCCCCATATTTGATAGGTGCTATGATAGTACCCCAATTGACCAAATGGATATGTCTGTGTATGTTATTTGATGTATGGTTGTCCCAGAGGAAGTTTCTTCTAATTTTGTCAATCATGATGTGGGTTTTGGTGGGCAGAGGGGTGCAACCAAGAAAGTGAGTAGTGATGGGTGTTATGACACTATTGATGAGAGTAAGTCTGCCCGCTAGATTATGGAAATTGTTTGTCCATGAGTTTATTTTGTTTTGAATTCTGTCAATGATGGTGCTCCAATTTAAATGGGTAATTGGGTGCGGAAATATAGGTAGACCAAGGTAGATGAAGGGGAAATTTTTTTATTTTGCACTTGAGAAGATCTTTATATCTATGCAAGATGTTTTAATGTGTGTTTACACCAATGATGGAAGATTTAGTGAGATTTATTTTGAGCCCCAAGATGTATGAGAAAAGCCCTATAATGTGGATGGTGTTTATGATCGTGGTGTCTTTAGGCTTGACTAGGATGATGGTGTCAAATTGAATGATATTTTCCTAACATTCATGAGGGGAGGCTACGAGGCCATGAGAGGTGGAAAGTTTTATCATGTTTGTGAGTATAGATGTGACAATGGTGAAGAGATATGGGGAGAGGGGGTCATCTTGTCTAAGCCCAATTGTGTTGTGGAAAAAACTGAATGGTGATCCGTTGATGATGGTGGAAAAGTAGTTTGTGGAAATGCAGGTGTGGATCCAGTTATTCCAAGTTTCAAGGATGGCATATCCAGCCATGGCTTTGATGAGACAGTCCCAATTTGTGCAGTTGAAGGCTTTTTCAAAATTTAGTTTGATAGCTAGAAGAGGTGTTTTGTTTTTATGACAGAGGTGCAGAGTTTCATTAACCATGATAAAGGCATCATAGATGCTTCTATTTTTAAGGAAGGCATTTTGTTTGTGTGAGATGATGTTTTCTAGATGGGGTTTAATGCGGTTTGCAAGAACTTTTGCAAATATTTTGTAAGAAGTGCTTATGAGACTGATGGGTCTGAATTGTGAAATCTAGTCTGGGTGAGTAACTTTTTTTATGAGAGCAATGTTTGTGTGGTTAATGTATTTGATAATATTGTGAGTATTTTTGATGTGATGTATGTCTCTGAGGAGATTCATGAAGTCTGCTTTGATGTGGCTCCGAATTGCAAGATAGAATTCAGTTTTGAAGTCATCAGGCCCTGATGATTTGTTTTTCTTAAGAAAGTGGACCACCAAGTCAAGTTCTTCAGAGGTGAAGGGGTCGATGATGGTCTATGGTGCGGTGATGTTTCTGCCACATAAGTACTTCCAGTGGATGTGATTGTGGAGGGTAGGCTTGTGGTTGGTATTAAAGGTTTTGTATAAATGTTGAACTATATGTGTTGTTATTAGGTGTTTGTTGGAAGTGATAGTTCCATTTATGTTAAGTTTAGCTATAATGTTTTATCGAGTATTGTTGTTGCAAGTTTTGTGGAAGTATTTAGTATTTTATCACCCTCCTTTGCCCATTTTATTTTTGCTCGTTGTCTCCAAATTGTGTTAAAGCAGTGTTTGATGTGATCCAACTCAGGTTTAACTGTGAGAACAAGGGTTGGGTCTGCAAAGGGGTCACTATCTAAAAACAGATGTTGTTGTTCAAGGTCAACAAGTTTATGAGATAGGTTTCCAATAGTTTCCTTTTGCCAGCTTTTCAGTATGTTTCTGACACTCTTGGTATTGATGTGAATGTGAAGGCCTATATTTTTTGTATGAATATCAGCTATGATCCAGTTCCTTTGGCAGAGGTTTAGACATGTGGGGTCTGTGATCTAGAAGTTTTCAAAATAGAATGGTTTTTGTCCCCATTTTTCTTATTTGGTGTTATTGATGATGGGGAAGTGGTCCGAGATGGGTCGACGGGCTACAGTTACAAAGGAGAAGGGGTACTGATCTTCTCATTTGTTGGAGCATATGAAGTGGTCAAGCTTGGCCCAAGATTGTTGGTGGGTCCAAGTGTAGGAGACATTTGCATGTGGGATATCTATCAGGTTATGGTTTTGTAACAGATTTAAAAAGGATTTGTCAGAAATGGTCATCTAGCCTGTGGAATATGTGTTGTTGATTCTGTCAAAAGTTTTAGTTGTGAGGTTGAGATCACCTCCTATAAGCCAGGGTTTGTCGTGAAAGGTACTAATAATGTGTGTCATTTCAGCCATTTAATTAGTTATGTTTGAGCCCAATTATCCATAGATACTCGTAAAGATCCAACTGAAGTTGTCGTTTATGTTTGTGATGTGGAGAGTGATGGAGAAAGTATGTGTTTCAGAGTGGGTGATGTCAAATGGGTTGTTGTTTAATCCTATAAAGTCCACCCTTAAAACCATGAGGTGCAATTTGGTGCCAAGAGATTAAATGATTTCCTCCAATGGTTTTGAGAGCAAAAGGCGACAAGGTTGTTTTTGTTTCCTAGATAGTAATGATATTTATGTTGTTTTGTATATGTGTCTACGTATTTCTTTTAATCTGTTTAAGCTAGCATCCCCACAAACATTCTAGGATGAGATTCTCATAGTGCTAGTATATATCTAGATATGCCAAGATGGAAATGTGTAGGTCAGGTTATTTAGATGTGCAAATTTCCTATATGAGTGTAAATGTCATGGATATTTCTGTGGTTTTTCCAAATCATATAAATGTTTAATATTGTCTAGTGCCTGATGTGCTGATGTTTCATCATCAAATGTGATACCTAGTCTATCAACGAATGTTGTAAAGGATTGTATATCAGGCCAAGAAGCTATATCTTCTGTATTGTCGATATTACTGTCTTCTAAAGCAAATGATGGAATAGCAGATAGTAAAGATATATCAATTGAAGTATCAATTAAGGATTAAGTACCTAGTTCTTTTGAAGAAAAATAGTTCCTTCTTGTTAATCCTTCATGGGTGTTGGAGATGCTGTTGATGGATTGAATGACTCCCGTAGTCTTTCCTTTGCTTTTCTGCTTCAGACTCTACAATGAACGTATTTCATCAATGATTGCATACTTTAATTTTTTCACTGTATCAGGGTCTAAATTCAGAGAGGAGTCTACGACATTTCTATGGAAAGGGAAGGGTTTAAAAGAGTTCATGAGGGTGTTGTTAGTGCTATCGACTGAGGGTGAGGAAGTTCTAGGCCATTTGTTATTAACTGATTGGTTTGTCACTTTCGTGGATTTTGTTGTGATCCTCTTTCGTTCCCATATGAGGTTTCTTTCATTTAGTTTTCTAAGGTTGGTGAAAGGTTTTTTTGTATTTGTTAGACAATACCGAGAGGGGGGGTGGACACTTATGTCAGAGAAGTTTATCTTAATGGAAGAAGGGTTTTTGACAGAGAGTTTGATTCTATATATTTTTTCTCCAATCAGATTTTGAGAGAAGCTGGGAGGGTACTAGCGTGTTTGACAGAGAACACACAAAAAGCTTTGATATACTGGGATGGTTGAAGAGTATCTTGGCTGAGAAATTGTAGAGTAACACCAACAGAGTGTGCTATATCTCTAAAAACGTCGACCTACCAGAGATGTGGAGGAAGGTTGGTAATCACCACCCAAACAGAACCTCCTGATCCTGCTAGGGATGAGCCATGCTTAGGCATCCATCGTGTGATGTTGGCTTGAACAAAACTAGAACCACATGGGATTGCCATCACCTGACCAAAGAGATGGTCAAGTTTTGTGCCTTTCAGAACAGAATATAGGAGTTGATATGGGGAAAGGATTTTTGGTTTCAAAATAATGTGACCGGGGAGAAGAAGGGCAATGGCCCTAGTGACATCAAGAATATTGACTATATTATTGCCAATATTGTTTGTAATGGAAACGAGGATGCTTCTACTGGTAAAGACTTCAGAAGTCTCAGAAAGTTAGCAAGTAGGTCAAAAAGGAATTCTTTTTCCAAGTGCGGAGATGGTGCCATTTGGAATGGATAAGGGCTGAGCGTTGTTGCGGCGATTTGAGTCCTTAGAGGGGCACAAGGGTGAGCAGAGTTCTTAAGAAAATTGATGGCTGTTGGAGGTGGTTTGGAGGTTTTATAGAGGGTTTTGAAATGCAGCGTACGTCAACATGTGAAGAGAGCCAGGGGTTGACAGACAACTTAGTGGGATAGAGACAAGCGAAAGAGTTAGAAGTACTAATCACTTTTCCATTGGGTTTTGGTCTATGATTTGATATATCAAATCTGTAAAGCTATTGTGATCTGGTGGGAAGTGTAGAATTTGCATGGGATGATACCTTCTTACAGGTAAAGTATCTGCTATAATCTGGGGAAGGGGTGTTGCGATAGAAGCATTTGTGAGCAAGATGACCAGGTTTATGGCATACATGGAAATGTTTGACCGCCTTGCTTTGGGACCGTGAGTGATTACTACTGAGGCATCTGGTGAAGTGCAGCGAGTGGAAGCGTCATTTTGGTGGGGCTCGTTGCCATGCTGGGGTATTAGTGGAGCTTTTAAAATTCTAAAAAGCAAGGTCAGTGGTTGTATGTTGTCCAAGCGGTGGGAAGTTTATATCATACTCACTATGAGGGTTTTGTGGGGGTGACAACATGCATAGAGAAGATATATTGGATGTATTCAGGCCATTTGATGGTGTGGGGGATGCTCAGGTGAAGAAGGATGTTGATACCTGTCAGTGATGGTGGTAGTTTTTTGTAGAGATGAAGTTGTATCTTCTTCTTCTAAGCTGGATTGTGTGGTCTGGCCTGATGGGATCTCGATCGGGTTGATTTTTGAACCTTCAATGAGCTGATGATTCTCTGGTACAAAGAGATGACCAACTGAGTTTGAGCTGGTGGTGGAGATATGATGCTCCTCTAAAAAGAAGAGTGAGTAAAGCTCAGTGGGTGTCTCGTTGTTGAAGTCTGTTACCCAAGCCATCAAAGTTCTATTTGTTACCGGCCTAATGAAGATGGTCTGTTCTGGTTTGAGTTTGAGCTCTGTAATCATGTCTTCCCAACCATGGACAATGGAGATGTTTGACTTTCAATATCGTAGTCGATAGTAACTTCAAAGCTTTTGTTTCCCATTTGGATCGTGTTAATGCATGATGGGAGGTCATATTCGTGGTACTTCCAAGCTCAGGGGAGCTGGATGATGGAGTGGTTGTCTGGGTCATCTAGCAGGTATCTCATGAAAGGGAAACATGAAGCCATCTTGAGTACAGGGATAGGAGGGTTTTCCAAGGTAGAAGAAGATGATATCTTTCTGTTCTTATAAGACTTTCATAGAAGATGTGGAGTACTGATCATTTACTTAAGGCATTTGTTCTAACTCTGAGCTACCAAGAAATGTCCTTCTGTTCTCATGTTGGGAGGCAAATCGATCTAGTGTATTCTGACTATTTTGTTTTAGCCCTTGCAACGCCGACCTAAGGGGAGGGTTTTATCGGTGGACGACTGTAATGTCACCATTCTTTGTTGGTATTCAAGAATAGTCTGTTGCTATCAATGCAGGTGTGTGCTTCAACCAGCTTGTTGTCCCTTGTGAATGGATGGTGTCATGTCTCTCCTTTGTGAATGCTGGGATGTAGAAAACCTAGATGTTTAAGCTAAGTCTGTGTAGTTTTTAAGCAGTGGGATGCTTCAAGGTTTTGTTGGATGGTATCAGGTTGTGGAGAGTTGCTTCAGCCTACTATATCGCCATCCTCAATAGGTATGAAGGTGATCCTGAGCTCGGTTTGAAGTTAGATGAGGAAGATTTTGGTGGTTTCTAGAGAGAAGTTGGAGCTTTCTCTCACTAGTTGTGACCGTTGCGCTCACTAGAGAGAAGTTGTAGCTTTCTCTCACTAGTTGTAAACAACGTATAGTTACTTGATGATGAATGACATGTTGAGCATTACTATATCCATCGTCTTATTCTTGTTGGATTTTTTGTATTTCTACTTTTTATTTAACATACCTTTATGGTGACTGTCTATGTTGCTATAATGAATTTTTGTTTTCTTTAGTGTGACACTCGTCATTAGGTTGTTCTTGTGCATCGTATGTGGCAGGTGCCCACAATGACAATCTAGTTTACGTCTATAAGTGATGGAATCAATCCTCGAGAGTTGATCACTAATGGTTGCCTTTTCTAGTGAGAGTTGTACCGTAAACATCTCTGTTGTCAATTATACCATGTATAAAATCCCTCCAAGTATGCAACCTTAAATACACCAGAAATTTCCATAAGATTATGATTTTAGAGTGAAGAACAACGTTTGTTCCTTTGCACTACCTCAACGACATCATTCCATGGTCAGACAAGGAACATCTTTGTCCATTTGAGTTATAGAAATAACTAGAAATTTTACCTAAACAATCAACAGAGATGTCTCCATATGATATTTTCAGATCTTCCTCAATGATTTCATCCACATGTATATCAAGCTTCTCCACAAACAAATCTTTGATGGGTCTCTACCTCACACATTGATTCCATAGGTCTAAACCATTGTTTTCTTCAAATATTTTGATGTGATTGGTTTAAAAATTGATTTTGGTATATCAATGTCTTGCATCCGTGCAAACTATTTTTCACTCAAACTCCTATGTGGAGAAGGTCACTTATATGCAAAAGAGGTAACCTTTCCGCAAATACATAGCTCCAGTCATCCCCACAATCTTCATTATGGTCATCAGATCCCCTAAGGCTGCATTTGGTATGTGGTGAAAAAATACATAGAGAATCGAGAAGGGGAAGGGGTTGATATCTCCATTGAACGGAGTTCATGGAATGTGTTGTTTATTAATATGTGTATGGGAAAGAGAATAGAGATATGAAATAATTTGAAGAATAGTATTCTTTGCACAATTACAGGGAAGGAAAATGGAGATTCTTTTATAAAAAAATATACTGTACAAGTATGAATCCTATTTATTCTCTTTTTGTGTATGTGTCAAAATAAATAGTAGAGTTTTGAAAGAAACTTCTTTTCCATGATTTAATTTACTTTTCCATGAGGACAATGAAATATATTGTCTCATGAATTACTGACACACACTTTCCTCTTCATCATCACCATAAAGAACAAACAATATTTTTTTATTCCATCATATCCTTCCCTATGATTCGCCACATGACAGACACCGCCTAAATGCGCACCTTACTTTGTCAACTTGATTTATTTTAGTATAAAATAAATCAATAAGGTGAAGCCTACTATATGTTTCATGTAGAAGCACAATATAAAACCTTACTATAATTAAATTTAGCACGATTCCTTTTCTTAGTTTCAATACATTTTTATTTAATTCTAAGCATGTCTAATTGGATGTTGTTTGATGATAAACATTGAATTTAGTATGTATTTTTACACAAGGAACTCACAATATAATCTATTTTTTAAACATTGGCAATTCATTCATCATGTTGTCAGTGATTTCAGACTTGTGACCTCTTAATCATATAACATAAACTTTACCATTTGAGTGCCACTACATTGGTTTATTCCCTATGAAATTTCGTCTTTATATATGTGCACCAACCAAACATATCATTAACAAACAATCTTCCTCATGTTGGATCAGGTTGTTTGATAGATATCTATCTGCATTAGGTAAGACCTCAGCTTAGACATGAAATAAAATTTGGTCACTAGATCAGACTGAACTCACCCAGTTGACTCTGATCTACATGGGATATGTAGTCAAATTTAGTTTGATTCCTTTTAGCGATCAAGTTTAATCAAAAACATTTTCTGATCACTATTTGTAATTTGTTGTAGTTTTATGGTCAGATAAAACTTGATGAGACCCTACTCACCCCTCAAGACGTGTCATTATATTTTCTCAAAACCTATAAACAAGTTTGGTGGGTCGGGTCGGACCAAAAGGTTGTTATAACTGGGTCGGCCTAACTGGACCGTACCATTGCCACAGTTTAGCCCTTTCCCGCCATTGCGAAATTCTTGGCCGAGAACAACAATCCCTTGCTTGCGACGCCACTCCTCCCTACAGAAGCTTTCCACTACGGCAAGCACTGGTCCTCCCCACTTTCTTTTCTTCCTTCCTCCCAAGCCCAGCTTCGAATCTCCCTTCGCTGCCTCTCGCCGAAGGCACAGCACAACGGCTAGAAAGCCGGCATCCATCCCACCATGAAACCACCGCCGAACTCTCCTCTCTCCGCGCCGCCGCTGCTAGGGAACAAACCTCGCCGGCGTCCACTGCCCGCCTCTCATGGCGCCCACTATCTACGACATCGTCACCCTACACGGGAATCTCGAGGTAGAGATCCACATGGCCAAATCGCTTCCGAACATGGACTCCGTCTCAGAGGGCTTCCGCAAATGCTTCAAGTTTTGCGCCACACCCTTTCCCGCTACCCGCGGCAACTGCGGCGAGGCCATCACCAGCTATCCCTACGTTAAAGTCGTTCTCGGACAGGATACCGTGGCCCGTACTTCCGTGATCAACAACAACCAGAACACTTGCTGGGGTGAGCGCTTCCTCATTCCTGTCGCTCACGACGTCTCCTACATCGAGTTTGTAGTCAAGGACAACGATGTATGTGGAGCTGACGTCATCGGCTCCGCTTACATTCCTGCCTTCTCGATCTTCAAAAAGGAGGAGATCGAGAGAAAGTGGTTCCCTATAAGCGATCATTGGCCCCTGCGGTCGGTCGTACCGCCCGATGGGCCGCACCTACAGATCAGCGTCAAGTACACGCCCGTCGAGGAAAACATGCTGTACCAGCATGGAATTGCCGGCGACCCCGATCACTTGGGGGTTCGAGAGTCGTATTTCCCATTGAGGAAGGGAGGGATGGTGACGCTATACCGAGACGCCCACGTGAGGGACAATGAGATTGGGACTGGGGGCATTGTGCTCGATGATGGGGAGGTTCTTCACCACGGAAAATGCTGGGAGGACATCTGTCATGCCATCTGGAATGCTAAACATCTGATTTACATCACCTGTTGGTCTATCTACGTCAAAGTGAGGCTCGTGAGGGAGCCTACCAAGCCTTTCCCTGAAGGCGTCGAACTGAACCTTGGGGATCTTCTCAAACGCAAGTCTAGGGAAGGTCTCAAGGTGTGCTTGCTAGTGTGGGACGACAGGACATCTAGCGATGTCTTTTCCCTGATGCCAGTAAGTATAGCCTTAAGCGACTCTTGTAACAGAAGACACCAAGATGGTTAGACACTCGGTTTGTTAGTGAGAGGTCCCAGGATCGAGCCCAGGCCACGGGATGAATAGAATGGCCAATTTTTAAAAAAAAAAAAAAAAAAAAAAAAAGACTCTTGTTTCCACTGATATTCTGGTTTAGGTTGCGAATTTTGTATTAGTGAATATTATGAATCCAGCTAACATCTAAAACTTGCACGCAGGAAGGGATGATGGGAACGCATGATGAGGAAACCCGGAAGTTTTTCAGGCACTCATCTGTCTCATGTTTGCTTTCTCCCCGTTATGGCAGCACGGCACTCAGCTACTTTAAGAAGCAGGCAAGCAATGTAGCTTTTGTTTCGTTTCTTTTCTCATTGTTGTTTGTATTGCATTTAATGATCTTCTATTGCAATTTGTCCAAACAAGTAGATTATAATGATAAGTTCTGAATACGGAGCTATACCTAGTGACCTATACATATGAATTTGTTATTTGGCCAGCCTTCAAAAGAATCTCACTTTTTTGCCACGGCTGAAAAATTGTGGTACATTCATCATTTAAAAGAAAAAGTAAACACATTCATATTCTGATAATTATTTAACTGAATGGTGCTACAGTTTTCTACTCCATGTTAGCACTACGTTTGTGCTGAAAGTTCATTGCTGTGATTCATAATCTGAATTTAACACCCTTTTTTTTCTTTCTTAGGTGGTTGAAAACTTTTACACACATCATCAGAAAAGTGTCCTAGTTGATACAGAGGCACCTAAAAATAAAAGAAAGATAACTGCGTTTATTGGGGGCCTTGATCTTTGTGATGGCCGCTATGATACACCTAGTCACAGGCTCTTTACTGATCTTAATACTGTATTTCCTGGTGATATTCGTAATCCTGCTCTTCATGTGAGTATTATTCTCTTACTGTTGCATTACATGTTTCATTTGGGCTTACTGTCTGCTGATGCAAATTATCGATGTAATTATTTTTCTTTATTGTTAGAATAAGAAATCAGTTTTCATATTTCATTTATCCCATAATGTGTCATTTGGACACGGAAAATCAGGACAAGATATCGTAGAAATAATAAATATGAAATCTTAGAGAAACTCATTCCTCCTTTACCAAGTTACACTTTTACGTGGTCTGTAAGAAGGAATAACGTTCTAATAACCCAGACAGTTCAAATCTGCTCAAGTTTATACCACCCTCTTTCTACTTTTCTCGCAAAAAACTTTTAATACCTTATACCACGGTCGTGACATCAGTATGAAATTAAGTAACATATACCAACCATACCCAAATGAGCCCTTACATGTGAGAGGCTTCTAGGTATGTTTAGCTGCTATAAAGAGCAGAACTGATAGTAAATCATTGAATGGATGGCAACACCAAAACAGTAATCAGCTTTTCTAAACGCTCCGTGAAAAACTTCTTTGGCTTGGGTCATGCCATCATGTTTCAATCACTGGAGGGAAGCCGTTGCTAGATGTGGTTGCTTGCAGCCACTCTCTATTTCCAGTTTGCTATCCTGCTCTTCCCTTGACTTAACCTCCTTGCAGTCAAATTTTTTAGATCCAATAGTTGAAAATGACATGATCTCTGTTTTTCGTGAAGATAATAGATTGCCAGAGAACAAGAATTGATTATCTGCTGTACTAAATGTGTTTATGCTAGATAAAACGGACTTACACGATATGATATATGTGAAAAGAGATGAGGAAGAGAGGAGACGAACATCGAGAGATTCGTCGGCTGCAAGGAGCAGCTTCTTTGAGAGGGCAATAGTCGTCTCTCTTCTTTTTATATATTAGGGTAAAATACATTGTGGTACAAAGAAGAAAATAAGTGAGAAACAAAAAACAAATAATATAATAAAGATAGAACCAGTTGACGGGTCGTCGATTTCCGCCGTTGTTCTACTCTCGATACCATCGACAGGACTGTCAATGGTATCGACATAATGCTTTTCTGTTGCTGTGATAATCTCGATACCATCGACCTCCTGTCGATAGTATCGACGGGGATGCATGTTGTTTCACACTCCCCCTCAAGCTAGAGAGTACACATCGTGTATACCCAGCTTGCCACATAGTCTCTGAAAAGCTGCTGGACCCAAAGGCTTTGTCAAGATATCCGCTGATTGATCTTCAGACTTGACGTATGGCGTCACAATAGTGCCATCTTTGATTTGATCACGAATAAAATGGCAATCAACTTCTATATGCTTTGTACGCTCATGAAAGATAGGATTCCTGGCAATGTGTATAGTAGACTGGTTGTCACACTTGAGCTCCATAGAAGACATAATAGTGATTTTTAACTCAGAAAGAACAGATTTGACCAATTGTAGTTCACAACATGCATGGGCCATAGCACGGTATTCAACCTCAATGCTGGATCTAGCTACCACATGCTGCTTTTTGCTTTTTCAATAATCAAATGATCTCCTAGGAAAGTACAATAGCCTGATGTAGACCTTCTATCAGTATGATCACCAGCCCAATCTGCATCTGAATACCCTGTGAGAGTCAAAGTAGATGGAGGCCCCTTGGGTTTGGAATATGTGATCCCCTTACCAGGAGCACTCTTCAACTATCTCAGAATCGGGCAAACTGCTGTCCAAGGTGACTGTCGTGGTGAGTGCATATGCTGACTCACGACGCCTACAACAAAAGAAATGTCAGGTCGTGTAACAGTCAGATATATTAGCTTGCCAACTATTCTCCTGTAATATCCTGGATTTGAGTATTCAACATCATCAACCGTCTCCTTGATGTGATAATCCATAGGAGTAGATACCGGTTTAGATTCAGTCATGCCTGTCTCCTGTAGTAAGTCAAGCACATATTTCCTCTGAGATAGGTTGACACCTACATGAGATCTAAGCACCTCAATGCCCAGAAAATATATCAGTTTACCCCGATCCTTCGTTTGGAAGTGTCTCTGCAACCTTTCCTTCACACGAGATATGCATGTAGACTCACTGCCAGTAATCACTATGTCATCAACATATATAGCAATAATGATAGAGCCACAAGAAGAGCTAGAGTAGAATAAAGAGTGATCAGTCATGGAGCGAGAAAAACCCATCCGGAGTACAACCTCACTGAACTTGTCAAACCAAGCTCGAGGAGACTGTTTCAGCCCATATATGGCTTTCTTCAATTTACACACCTTCTGACACTCCCCCTGAGCAACAAACCCAGGAGGTTGCTCCATATATACCTCTTCCTGTAGGTCACCATGTAGAAAGACATTCTTAACATCAAGCTGAAATAGGGGCCAATCAAAGGTAGTAGCCAGAGAAATAATAATCCACACAGAATTTAGACGAGCTACTGGAGAAAAGGTCTCAAAGAAATCAACTCCATAGGTCTGTGTGTAGCCTTTTGCTACCAATCTGGCCTTCAACCTCTCAACTGATCCATCCGGATTATGTTTGATGGTGAAAACCCATCTGCAACCCACTGCTTTCTTCCCTGTAGGTAAGTCAACAAGATCCCATGTGCCATTATGCAAAAGAGCTGACATCTCAAGTTGCATTGCTTGTTTCCAGCCACTGTCCTTCATAGCATCATAGTGATTCATTGGTATATCAACAGAATCAATCCCAATAGAAAATGTGCGGGCCTTCTTAGATAAGTGGGACATATAACACACATTTTTAATAGGATGTCTAATAGTACAAGAACGAGTACCTTTTCGAACAACACTGGGAAGATCAAGATCTGATGCTTTTGCAGGAATCTCGTGAGTAGAAGACGATGAGGAAGGCTCAGAGATTGGTGTCGCTACCTCTTCTGGATCTTTTCTGCCTCGCCTACTATAAACATATGGGTACTGCTGAATAATAGGCCTGTCAGCTACCTACTCGTCCTAAATAAAAGTATAATCAGGAATGATGGGTGGCGCTCCCTCACTCTGCACAGATGGTGCCACTCTCTCACTCTGAAAATTTGGTGGCACTCCCTCTCTCAACTTCTCCCCCTTACTCATAGAATCAGAGAAATATGGAGTGGTCTCATGGAAGGTAACATCCCTAGACACAAACATGCGACGAAGACTAGGACAGTAACACTTGTATCCTTTGCTAGTACTAGAATAACCAAGGAACAAGGTTTTAATAGACCTAGGAGAAAGTTTGTCAGCCTTAGGGTCAAAATTATGGACAAAAGAAGTGCAACCAAACACTCTAAGGGGAACAGAGAAGGGCTGATCTGTGGGTCGTAACACAGAGAAAGGAGTTTGTCCTTTAAGAAAAGAGGATGGTTGTCTATTAATTAAGAAGCAAGCGGTTAAAAGAGCTTCAAACCAGAATTTCTTAGGCACATTGGATTGAAACATGATCTAACGAGCAATATCAAGAAGATGGCGATTTTTCCTCTCAACCACCCCATTTTGCTGAGGGGTGTGAGGACAAGACGTGCGATGGATCATGCCCACAGAACTGTAAAAATCAGACATAGCCTTTTGAACATACTCTAAAGCATTATCAGATTGGAGAGTTTTTATATTGCAGTCAAACTGAACCTTTATTTCTTTATGAAAATGTTTCACAATAGATAGCACAAACTCTTGACTTTTGAGAAGGTAGATCCATGTCATGCGGGAAAAGTCATCCACAAAGGAAATAAAATAACGAAAACCATTATAACTCTGGTCTTTACAAGACCCCATACATCACTGTGGACTAACTCAAAAGGACAAGATGCCCGCTTATTGACACGACTGGGATAAGACAACCTATGATGTTTTCCCAGCTGACATGACTGACACTCTAAAGATGACACTTGGGACAACTCAGGTTCCAACTTCGTAGGCTCTCTAATGATGGATGTCCATATCTGCAATGCCATAGTAAGGGGGAACCACTCAACAAAATGGATGGAGCTGGAGCAGATACTGGGCGAGGTAGACTGTCACCGTGGAAAAGGTAGAGATCACCTTTCCTAGGCCCCCCACCAATCGTCCTCATACTCTTGAGATCCTGTAAAAAAAACAAGAAGGACCAAACGTTACCGTACATTTTACAGTGTCAATCAATTTTGCAACAGAAAGAAGATTAAAAGGAAACTCAGGCACAAAGTGTACATATTTAAGATCAATCTTGGGTGTTAGAGGGACAGATCAACTAGCTAGCACTCTCCTCACTGAACCAACTGCTAGTGTGACAGATTGGTGAGGGATATACGAGTCAATAGATTGGAGCAATATCTTCATACCAGTCATGTGATGTGACACGCCAGAGTCAACCACCCAAGATGAAGTAGATCCAGAAGTTATGAGAGATGTAGCCTGATTACCCGCAGTAGATGACAGGTTTGCTGATGATGAAGATGAAGATCCCACACTCATGTGTTGTGTAGTCTGAATGAACCGATCATACTCCTCCTGAGTAAGAGTGATGCCAGAATTGGTGCCCACAGCTGAAGATAGAGAGGAATCTGTAGAGGTGGAACAATGTGCTGCCCCCACAAGAGGTGCAGCAGGTCTCCCATGTTTCTTCCAACACTTCTCCACGGTATGTCCCAGTTTGTCACCAAAAGTACACTTAGGACGTGTCCCACGTCCTCTGTCCATACCAGGTCGTCCTCCTCTCACCGCAGCAGCTACAGATGCATGAGACTCCCTAGAAGATATAGTAGAGACAAGATTAACAGACTCAAAAATAGACTGTTGAATTTTCGAATAGGCTTCAACAAGACTTGGCAATTTATCAGAAGCCAGAATGACACTCCTGGCAGAACCGCAATTGGGATTAAGCCCGGATAGAAATTTAGCAGTAACCAGGTCGTATTTGTCTTTGATCTGTGCAACAACTGTCACAGTATGATAGTAGCTCAGCTCTTGAGCAAGTGACTGAATAGCTCCAAAGTATTCCTCAAGAGATCTATCACCCTGCCTCTCAACAAACAGACGATCATATATCATGAATTGTTGAAAAGCATTCTTCTCCTGAGAATAGTGTTGCTTCACTGCGTCCCATATCTCTTTAGCTGTAGTATAGAACATAAATCTAGTCACAATTGCAGGTTCCATACTATTCCATAACCAAGTCTTCACAAGACTGTCATGATGCTTCCATTCAACGTATCCTTTATCTGTAGAGTCTAGGGGACCTGAGCCAACATGTCTCTCCTTGTAGCGAGATTCCAAGACAGTGTGAACAATGTTCATCCATAGTAGATAGTTTTTCCCATTGAGCTTGATGGAAGGGATAGGAGACGCCTCGCTGTAGGGAGTCTTGGTGTCCTCCATTGTAGATGAGAACTTAGTGACGGATTGATGCACGTCACAGAGAAAGCTGAGGTGAAGGAGAGATAGACGTCACAGAGATAGATGAGGTGACGGAGAGATACACGTCACAACACAAAAAATGGATAAATGCGTTACTGACGCATTTACAGCCTCCAATCTATTTTCCTAATCACAGATGGAGGATATGTGATTAGGAGAGCACTCTAGAAGAGACAAGTCCCTCAAATTGGGCTTTAGATAGCCGTTGGATCACCTGGAGACTCCCAAACAGTAGTTCCAGCTCCTGAGAACTGGTCAAAAACTATTGTAAATCAACTGGAAGCTTGCTAGAGACTCCGGTCCTTGGTGGCTAGATCTACAATAGCGAGGGAAAAACTACTATCGATCCAGCGATGAAGAAGGCTAGCGGTTGCTAGCCCAGCAACACCCGCGCTGGCGGTGGGCTGCTGTTCCTGTCGGCCCGACAGCCATGGTGGCTGCGGCGCCTGGAGAAGGAGGAAGGAGGCGGGGAGGCTGTGGCGGCGGCTTGTTGAGGAAGCAGGGCGGTGGATCAAAGACGCTCTGATACCATGTGAAAAGAGATGAGGAGGAGAGGAGACGAACACCGAGAGATTTGTCGGCTGCAAGGAGCAGCTTCCTTGAGAGGGAAATAGTCGTCTCTCTTCTTTTTATATATTAGGGTAAAATACATTGTGGTACAAAGAAGAAAATAAGAGAGAAACAATAAAACAAATAATATAATAAAGATAGAACCAGTTGACGGGTCGTCGATTTCCGCTGCTGTTCTACTCTCGATACCATCAACAGGACTGTCGATGGTATCGACAAAATGTTCTTCTGTTGCTGTGATAATCTCGATACCATCGACCTCCTGTCGATTGTATCGACGGGGATGCAGGTTGTTTCACAATATAATTATACATAAGTCTGTTTCTAAGATCCTATTTTAGTGCATGCAGTTATGTTTTTTTTATTATACTGCTTACATGTTCTTGGGATAGTGTTGTAGATGGCATGTAGATACTGTAGCTGTTGAAGCTTGATGTGTTGTGGTTGACGAGGGTGTGGTAACTACTGTATGTTTGCTCCACGTCAACCACCTAGTGATATTTTGTTGTGATGATAGTGACACCTCCCCTCAAACTTGCTGCTTCTGACGTAGCACTGTAGCTTGGGCCAAATAAGTATGAACAATATTGAGGTAGAAATTTAGTCTATTTATATCTGCAAGCTGATATTTCCTGGAGATATATTGGACTTGTAATTCTTCTGTGGATAGGTGGTCATTAAAAAATAATAATACACTCTGCGGTTTTGATGTGATTATGGAAAATTGGGTTTGCTATAAGATAATTAGTACCTATATTATTATGCCATATGTTTCAGACCATACATGTACACACTTGAGTCAACAAATAATGTTAGGGTGGGACACATCAAGCCAGGTGTCTATATCATCCATATCATTTTAGTGAGATCATTGTGCAAGGACACATTTTAATATAAATGTCAACTTGTTGGATCGGCCTTCGAAGAAGGTGGTAGGGGACAAGCTAACTTGGTTTGTGGCGGGTTTGACAATTGGACTTGAAATGTTTTGGTATAGTTCATGTCTTTCGGATTGGTGACAACTTTGCTACAAGGTAGGCTCTATGATTAGTGAGAGTGCGATCAAGATTTTATTATGGTTGAGTATCCATTTTCACAAAAAGATGTTCATTTGGGGATGGAAGGATATTAAGGTGTAGGAGGAGAGAGTGAAATTACATGGTCGGTGCCAAGTTGGGTGGTAGTTAGATTTTGCAAAGTGATGGGATTGGGGAATGGGCGAGCCATAAATAATGTTGATAGATGGTAGATGTTGGTCATAGCCTGATGGGGCAAAGGCTTGTAAGGAACCAGTGATTAAAGCTGGGATAGAAATAAAGTTGCATTATGTTGGATGTGGTAGGTCCGAGTCCGAGAGAGCATATCATCAGGTGGCCTGAGAGCGGAAGAGGTAGAGGATGGTGTTGGCATGTAATAAGATGTTGGTATCGTGGGGCTTGGGGGTGGGGGAGGCTTGAGTGGAGAAAATGCTAACCAATGTATAAGGGATGTGAAAACATAAGGGAAGAGGACTGCCGGTAATAAAGGAATATGCCTCAATAAAATGAAGATGACATAATAGACAACAACAATTATTGAAGCAAGGAAAAAATTGGATACCGCATAATGTGACAATTATACACACGAGATAGTGCATACATGACATACAAAGACATTGAGATTGGTTAAATCAAGTTACTATGAAATGAAGAAAGTGATATGGGGATTGATTATACATGATAGTTGTAGGGTGACAATTAATGAGGTTTGTGGTCATTTCAAAGGCGTACGATGCCTGCATTGCACTATAGGCTTAATTAGGCCAATGTCAACAGAGTGTTGTATTTTACATTCGATGGTACCATTTTGCTTGGGGTTAGAGACATATGAGATAGAAATGTAGGCTACATGCATGAATATAAGTGAAACGTTCAATGCATTATATCTGTCAACTCTTTAAGTTTGGATGGTCTTTAAGGGGAATTTGATATTGATGATAAACACTTTCTGGAAACTTGACAAAAAATTGTATGATGTCTAACTTACAAAACAAAGGATACAACTAGATGAATATAGAGAAACCATGTATGATTAAAACTTGTCAACGGAGGATTCTATAGAGATTGTGGGGCGAGGAGGCCCCAAGGGTTGGTGTTAGGGTCATGGGGCACAAATGAAGAGGTATTATTGTACATTGTCTTTATGTAGAATTGGACGGTGGGGAGGAGTGTTGCCTAATCTAGTTGGTTTCTGGTCTTCAAAGTTCCAACTGACGAGAAGGTTCATAGGATTTGGGTAGATGGAGGTCTCCTGCACTGGGAGGGACACAACCATGGTGATGTATTTAGATCTAATTTATTTGAATATCTAGAAAATGGATGGTGTACTGCCCCATTTGCTACTTCCTATACTACTCACATGACATATTGGGAATTGTTGAGAGTGATTTTGTTAATGGATTTATTATCTAGTGAGTAACTGGGCCATAGTGTTACGACCCATTAATATTGTGTCTAAGTCTATAGTTGTGTCTCCCTCTCCTATATATACAAGTACAGTTTTCCTAATGCAAATTATCTATTAGTTGTCTATTTGATATATGATATGATATCAAAGCATTGATCCAACCTCAACCCTACAGGAGAGAAAGAGAAAATTTCTACTTGCAGGTGACAACCGTCCTTCTTGGCTTGGCTTCCTGCTAGGCCTCTGTCTAGCCTTCGTGGTCACTTTTAATGTTTCTCTCTACCATGCAATCCCTATTCCACCCATATCTCCCTCCTAAAAACATGCCGCCAAGATGTTTCTTGCCATCTCCAAACCCCTCCGCACCGTACTACCCCTAGTGATTCCTGATACAATAGTTGAAGCCTCCAAAAACACTTGGCCACCGTTAAATCAGTTTCTGTTGCAGTTACTGACTTACTGCCCGTAACATGTTGAAGAGCGTTGGTGCTTCCCACGTCTATCTAGAGGTGGTGTTGCCTTGTTTGATGTACATCCCAGTGCATTGCTTGTTACTAGACTGATGCTGAGATCTCATCGCGAACCCTTGTCAAAGGCACTGCCACCACTCATCTTCTCCAAGTTGTTGATCCCGTATGGTTGATTTTCCAAATGAAAAGCACAATATGTCCAAGCACCATTGATTCATATTGATCTAGTCGACCATGGTCTTCTTCTAACCTACTAGTTTGGTCTTGCGTCTCTACCTCTCCAAGCTCCCAACCTGTTGCCTCCGTGTTCAGCTTCCTCCCTCTCAACATGATTCTATGTCATCTCTACCTCTCAACCTACCCACTTCTGTATCATTTCTTGTGCTATCCACCGCAACCAAGACCTGCTGAGCATCGCTCCTCGCCGCTCCCCAGTCCCCTCTACTACCACTACCCATCGCACACCCCTATTACTTTCTACAAACTCTAGTTACTCGTTCACCAATGCCCATATCCCTGCTTACATTTTCCATCTCTTCCCTATTGCAACTGCAACCCACTCATTACTTGTTCCCTACCTAAAACTGTGATTCATCATCACCATTAATTGCTACTTGTTGTTATACCTTCTCTCTATCTACTACTGTTCCGTGGTACTGTCGATCATTTGTGGCTATTTTAGGGAAGAAATTTTTATATAAAAAGATCTAGTGCAGTGGAGTTCTCAATTGTATTTTGCGTGTTCTTTATTTCCTCAATAGTACAACTACTGATCAACTACAACATTTTATTACGTGTTTCCTATTGCAATGGTTTCGAGGAGTGTATTTAGTGGCACAAGATTTTGACTCATGACATTATTCCCATATCTAGTTTCTCACTCAATGGGCCTATATGAAAGATTTTTGTTTGGTATCCTCTGTAAATCGTTGTAGACCTTTTGGGGGCTCCGCCCCTGATCCCCGTGAGGAGTGGCCTCCCCTCGACTCTTGTTGTAATGTCCTAGGATTTACGACCTCGGATAAAATGATTCCACATCACCAAGGTGCACCTCCTTTTCAGGGAGCCCATCACTAAAGAACTCTATGATTAAGCGTGCTCAGCGCAGAGTAGTATTAGGATGGGTGACCAGTCGTGAAGTTTATTCTGGCTTGTGCGTGAGTGAGGACAAAGCACATAGTTAAGGCTAGTGGTGGTCTGTGGGGCCAGTCATCATTCCTCAAACTCTACTAAAGCCTTGGGTAGTGGCCCGAGTGTTACAAATGGTACCAGAGTGAATTTTCCTCTAGTAGGCGGGGCCCACTTGGGTCTGTGGCATACCAGTCTTTGAGCCGTGCGGTCCAAACATGTTGAAAAGGACTATCCTAGTTGATGAAGCCACCCTTGTACTATTTTAGCCATGGTCGGGAGTTGGGTGTACATGAGCCATTTGGGTCTGCACTGAAATGAGGATAGATTATAAGGTCATATAGTTGAGCCTTGACGAGGAAGTCATGTTGGTATGTATGCCCTGAGAGCCAATCATGGGATGATTGGTGGTATACATTAAGATTGATTTGATAAACATCAAAGGCAAACTTCCAATTCATTCTGGTTCAGTCATATGAGATAGTGATAGAACAGATTGAATGTCTAGAGAATGACAGTACTCAATGACGTATGTTATCAGGTTAAGGACCTGAACGATGAGATCATACAGATGCTAAGAGTTTGTACATTCTTATTATGTCCCTAGTCAGATGTCATTGTGGAAGGTAAATAGACAACAATGACACACAAGACTAGATTGTGGTGTTGGTTGATGACAGAATCTCATTAGTCATGATATACAGATATCAAACCAAACACATAGGTACTTGTTAGAGAACAAGTGTACCGGACAGACCCACCGTGAGTTTGACACATGGAACCATGAGATGGTAGTCATAGTCAGTACTCACAGTGATGGTGGTGAGTGTGATTCTTAGACTTGAAATCATTGCACTCAACACATGTCGTTGGGCACACTTTGACATCATCAAACGCAGTCCTGAAACATGGGTTGTTATAAAGGTGATGATTGGGTGGCTTTGACACATGGGGCTTTTGAGGGGTGAGTGATAGATATGGGATTTGTCCCTCCTGAGGGAGTTTGATATCCAAGGCCACTTGATGAGTAGGATTGAGATAGGCGTGCGCACGCATGTGTGAATCAGTATGTGATATTGATGTCATACATATCTCCTTCAATCTACTCTGAGATCAAGAAAGTGAATGAACGTTGACAGGATGATAGTTCCATGCCTTGAGTTCATTCGGGATATCAGTGACAAAGGAATTATACATTCACTGTAACACCATTCACGGATTGTAGGATGAAAGTTGTTCTCCAACTTTCTACTTTCACTTGGGTAGCAATGATGTGTGACTAGGCACCGCTCTTTGCTTGTGAAGTCATAAGTGTTATGGACTTTCACTACCAACGTGAAATGGACCTGCAGGGTCACACACATAGGATTTAACCTGGAAGAGGAGTTTTGTCCACAAAGCAATGTTTAGATTGATTACTAAAGGAGTTTAGTAGTTCAATTAAACACTCAATCAGTCGATAGCTCAATATCATATGGTTCAAGTTGTTGGACACATTGATTGGAGTATTGGATTGATTGAAATCGCAATTGACTGATTTTGCCCAACCTGTGCTCCCAACCGATCGGCTCATGTGATGAACCAGTCGGCTGAGGTGCTGAACCGGTCGGCTGGAGTGTCTAGGCCGATCGGCTCATGCCCAGGTTGAAACGACCGGTTCAAGAGTTGAACCGATCGGCTCAACTGGTGCAACCGACCAGTTGGGAAAGTCATGTCGGCAAGAATTTTCCTTTGGTTTCAAATTGCCCAATTCGATTGGGAATAACATTGGTATACGATACCAATTGAGAACGAAACAAGGAAAGTCTTTTTGAGCCGGATTAGGACCATGAACCGATCGGTTCAGGGCACCAACCGATCGGTTGGAGTGCCCCAAACGATTGGCTCAGGTCCAACCGATCGGCTCAATGGCCGAACCGATCGGTTCAGTTGTGAACCGATCATTTCAAGTTGCGAACCGGTTGCTTTTTGTGGAGAATTCTCGAACCCTTCTACTCCTGCTTTAGTCCCGTATTGCCAGGCACAGAGAACCCTGTCCCATGACCCGCCTATATATATAGGGGTATTGGGGGCTTCTCAAAGTACAACTCAATGCAAGCCAGTTGCTTTGCGAAGTTGTCGTTCTCTCTGGTTTTGGTAACCGTGAGAGATCCCGAGCAAGTGCTTCCCGCAAAAGGGAGGTGCAACAAGGGAAGGACAACTGCAGTTGCAACTGGTAGCACGAGAGTGTGTTGGCGACTAGTACATCAACAGGAGGGTGCGACTCCTTCCACTTCCTTGTGGGACAAGGAGAGTGGAGTTCCAGGTGGTCCGTGTGGACTACTACAGAGGCGGGAGGACACTGTCGCTTAGGAGGACAACTGTCATCCGACAGTCTGGTAGGAGGAGGAGTCGTCAGTCCCGGTGCGACCAGGAGCTGCACAGACACCGTCCAAGACCGGAGTTGAAGACCGCGCATTGCGCGAGGTGTTGTCGCCGAGCAAGCCTCGGGACAAGGTATGATTCCACAAACCATCCTTTCCTATTATATAGACGTTGACGTGTTTCCTCGGTATGGGTTTGGGGAGAAATTTTTTATTTCCGCTGCCTTCTCTGTCTCCCCTAAAACCCAATAGTGGTATCAGAGCCACGTCAACTGCTCTATATTTTAGGAATATCGATATGATCGATTTTGGTTTGTCGCCTTTATTTATTGCATACGATGCGAATAATATCGGCTTTATGCATGTCCAATCCTAAATCCACAAATCCCTAATTACATATATGATATGTATTATTAATGCACTCGATACGCGTCGCCCTTAAATGAGTTTTGTGGTCGATGTGTGTAGCGTGATTATGGCCTATAAACCCCTATCTGTGTGTGGTTGTTTGTGGTTGCTTGCATCTCGGTCTGCGCACCGATCTTCCCTCTATTATTCCTGATGTAACTCGAAATAATTCAAGATTCTTTCCTACCTTTGCTCCCCCCGAATGTAACTCGGGGTTTCTTCTTTTTAAAGCAATGTAATAATAAGATAGATTTTTATTTCCTGTTATGTCAAAGACCGGCGGACATCAAGACGACAGCTGAAATGATCGGTTCAAGGAGTGAACCGATCGGTTGACATTCCAGACGGTCGGTTCAAGGAGTGAACCGATCGGTTGATGACCGGTTCGAGGAGCGAGACGAGCGGGTGGCGGACATGACGAGATGCACGATGACCAGGCAAACCGATCGGTTGGAGGAGCCAACCGATCGGCTGGTGGCACCCAGACGACCGGCTGGAGAGTACAGATCATTCATGTGATGAGTTGATCAACTCGGAAGGCAAGGCACAGAAGTTCATCTTGTACAGGTTGCATGTGATGTAGACCTAGATGACCGTGATTCCTCTTGGCTCGAGGAATCACATTAGGATGGCCATAATCATCGCTTTTTATCATTTGTGCATGTTTTCTGTGGGATATAGCATGTATATGATACGTACTATGTATTGTGGTGATTGGATATGTATATGTATATAAAACCAAATCCCTCATTAAAATATTAAGTTTTAGATGCCTTCCAAATGCGACACACGTGAAAAGCTTGTTCGACCAAGTGTGGGCACGCCCTAGCGTGGTGCACCGTCTACCTCGTGGAAGCGTGAAGGATGAATGTGTGGGTCTGCCCTAGCAGGGTGCATGTTCATCGTGTTTGATTTGGGTCGGACATAATAAGGTGATCTAGATGGGATCTAGTACCTTGAGGCATGGAGATAATCATTGCAAAGAGTTGTATATGACATCTTATCAAGAGTTGCATGTGATGCAATTGGCAAAAGTTGCTTACCTGAGAGATCTATGTTGTGGGTGACAGCCCTAGCTGGTCCATGGCTTAGAGGATTTCAGGATCTTGCCCACTAGAAGGTTGTACGCTGCAATCTTCCGAATTGATGGTGAGGGCTATCAATTTGAACTAAAATAGTGGGAGCGATAATTAATTAAAGGCCTAATTTTATCGTCAACTTTTCAAATCAATCAAACAAGTAAAAAATGAGTTTTTGGACTAAAATTGCATATATTTCCTTTTGTTAAAATAAATGGTTAATCAACAAATCACTTTATTTGCGATCGGTCTTTGAGACCAACAAATTAAATGGGAATAATTCCACGACTGGTTAGGATGGTGAGAAGTGTTCTCAAAGAGTGAAAGCTCCAAGTCCTAGTTATACCAGAACCAGATGAACTCGATCCCACCACATAAATGGCTGAAAGTATGCTTATGGAAGCATACTGA
Organism: Alisma plantago-aquatica; assembly: GCA_963693085.1. NCBI lineage: Eukaryota > Viridiplantae > Streptophyta > Magnoliopsida > Alismatales > Alismataceae > Alisma > Alisma plantago-aquatica. The sequence continues at coordinate 883,868,305 of OY856409.1, forward strand.
GAAAGACATTGATGAGGAGTGCTTGATGTTGTGAGTTGCAGAGACAACATGAGACATATGATGTCTCCAAAAGACTGTCCTAGTATGGCATGACAGAAGGAAATCCAGTAAGGTATTCACACACTCAATGTGATTGGGTATGTGGAAAGACCTGACTAAGAAGGATTCCATCTGAGCCAAGAGTTGGCTATTGGTATGATACTGCAAATGTTGCGAGAATCATACAATTCATGATAAGCTACAGCATGAACAACTTTGACAAGCGTTGACAGAGTTGTTGGACATGTTGAGGATAGTAGAGGAAAAGATGAAGAAAGACAAACCATAATCTTTGATGTGATCAAAGAAAAGGTAAGTCTTAAGGGCAAGGGCAAGGGCAAAGCTAAGAAGTGTTCTGATGCTAGCCAGATATCCAAGCTGTCTTCAGCCTCAAGGCACATGGGGAAAGGGTGTATGAGGGAACTGCCCTCTATATCTGGAAGAACAAAAGAAGATGAAGGAGGGGATGGAGATCTCCACCTAAGGTATCATGAAATGAACCACTTCTTTATCTGAGGTATATGATACCAAGATATGGATATGTCATATATGATATGCAATATCCGCAAAGAAGTGATGGCCTTTGTGAAAGGACCAAGAAAGAAGTACCCATCATTGGAGCAAGTGTTGCGGCCATAGATAGGAGTATCTTTCAGTTTATTTCAGCCTAAAGGACACGAAATAGAGTTGAGAACTGCTATTTCATATATTGCCAATAGATAGAAACACTTTATTATTGCATATTGTATGACAATGATGGCAATTAATAAAGTTGATGTTTTAATCTTAAAGATATGATCTTTGTGGAAATGCCTTGTTTATCTTGTGATACATGGTATGCATAAGATAAAATGATACCTAAAGTTATTGATAACACAAACAATCAAATTAGCATCAATCATGAGAAATTCATTTCTAGTTTCCATATGATGGATAAACCTAGACTCTTTTAGTTAGAGAACCATTAAGAGACATGAATATCTTGGACATGATTAATCAATCTTCACTAAAGGTAGTGGGAGAGTGATTATCCTATTAATTATAATACATGTGATGTATTTACATACCAATTGGAACAAATGCTAATACTTCAAATGGTGTTTAGAGAAATACCAATATGAACATCTTGAAGTGTTCAAGATTGTCATAGATGAAGTACAAATTTGGTAAAGTATTAATTCTTGATGAGATCAATGAATGAAATACTTGGACCAAATGTTTGAGATCCTTATGAGTGATTATGATAGTGTATCATAGTGAAATCATGATTAAGGCATGGTGATGTCTAAATCAAGAAGGAATCATACTCTAAGGAGTTAGAGAATGATTATCGAATAACTGAATTCTTCTTAATAAAAGAATACCCCACACTAATAAAGGAAATTAAGAATCACAAGGGTTGTGAGTTCTCATATCCTTAACAGATACACCTCAATTATCTATGTGATGAGTTGTTCATGTGATGAGTCAACTATCTAGATGAATATGAGGAACCGAATTTTGAGTTATAATTTATGATCATTACATCCTAAATGATTTCCATGTGAACCATAAGGTATGACCTTGATGGTAGCACTCATTGGATGAAATCCATAAGTGCAAATGAGTCTTAAGTGTTAAGACACATGGATAACATTTTGAGAAGGATGATGCTTGTTGATTGCAACTTAATGACTGAGACATTTGGCATATGGATACTAAAACCACATTCCTATGAGGAATAAAACAAGGATGTGTACGTGACACAACCTATAAGGTTTATGAATCCACTAATGCAAATGAAGTCTATAAGTTACAATGGACTAATCAATGTGATTGATTGAGTACAAGCAACTCAGAGTTGGATCTTTACTTTGATGATATAGTCAAAGGGTTTGACTGACATGTCAAAGATAAAGAAGGGATCTGTGATTTAGTGGGAGCGTATTCACATTTCACATGTTGATGTGAAATGGAATTGTTCTAGAATGGAAATCCAAAAGTGGAAATTATCTTTAAGGAAGATAGAGATGTTTCCTATAGGATAGGAATAGAGATCTATAGAGATAGTTCTCGAAAAATCTCTTGACCTAGAAAGAGAAAGCATACATTGGCAATCTGTACTGAAGGGTTCAGTATGCACAGATTCAGTGGGAGAAAACTTGTCCATGTTATATGGATATTAGTATCCCAAGGCCAAGTGTCCAATTCTTATGAAGAATGGGAACACTTAGAATAGATATGGATCTATCATGTATGTAATCATCCCATTGTCTTGCATGGCAAGAATAAAATGCATTCATCATCTTGTATGTAGGACATGGCAATATGATGTGCTCATCCTGATAACTCGTATGTAGGACATGACGAGTGGATGTCTGTCTACTTCCAGTAAGGGTTACTGGAATACCATAAGAACTTGATAAGTACTTGGGATGTACTAGTTCTATGGAGATAAGGAAGAGTTCGATGTAAAGAGTTACATTGATGCGAACTTCCGAAAAGACAGAAAATTAATCGCAATATATACATGAGATGTATAAAAGTGAAAGTTTGTTGATAATTGGAAGTGTTCCAATAAAGCCATTTAAAAGGGAAATGCCGAGTATCTGTGTGTTAGAGAATAGCAGTGGATACTATATGGATCTGAAGGTTCATGAGATGAACTTATATTCCACTCATTGATGACAAGTCTGGAATCCTTGATCATGCAATGTGGCTAAAGGTTAGAAATGGAATACTAGATCGCATATTACGGCAACTCTATCTCATACGTGTGACGTACATCGAAGAGATGAGAGACATGCAATTTATACTGACTTTGGCAAGGTGTTGCCATTACTCACTATGTTGGCACTAGAGCACAGTGACATGTGGGACATGTTTGAAGATCACTATGAATATGATTCAAGAGTGATTGGCTCGCAGTGCAAGTGGGAGTCTGTTGGTATGTATGCCCTGAGAGCCAATCATGGGATGATTGGTGGGATACATTAAGATTGATTTGATAAACATCAAAGGCAAACTTCCAATTCATTCTGGTTTAGTCATATGAGATAGTGATAGAACAGATTGAATGTCTAGAGAATGACAGTACTCAATGACGTATGTTTTCAGGTTAAGGACCTGAACGATGAGATCATATGGATGCTAAGAGTTTGTACATTCTTGTTATGTCCCTAGTCGGATGTCATTGTGGAAGGTAAATAGACAACAATGACACACAAGACTAGATTGTGGTGTTGGTTGATGACAGAATCTCATTAGTCATGATATACAGATATCAAACCAAACACATAGGTACTTGTTAGAGAACAAGTGTACCGGACAGACCCACCGTGAGTTTGACACATGGAACCATGAGATGGTAGTCACAGTCAGTACTCACAGTGATGGTGGTGAGTGTGATTCTTAGACCTGAAATCATTGCACTCAACACATGTCGTTGGGCACACTTTGACATCATCAAACGCAGTCCTGAAACATGGGTTGTTATAAAGGTGATGATTGGGTGGCTTTGACACATGGGGCTTTTGAGGGGTGAGTGATAGATATGGGATTTGTCCCTCCTGAGGGAGTTTGATATCCAAGGCCACTTGATGAGTAGGATTGAGATAGGCGTGCACACGCATGTGTGAATCAGTATGTGATATTGATGTCATACATATCTCCTTCAATCTACTCTGAGATCAAGAAAGTGAATGAACGTTGACAGGATGACAGTTCCATGCCTTGAGTTCATTTGGGATATCAGTGACAAAGGAATTATACATTCACTGTAGCACCATTCACGGATTGTAGGATGAAAGTTGTTCTCCAACTTTCTACTTTCACTTGGGTAGCAATGATGTGTGACTAGGCACCACTCCTTGCTTGTGAAGTCATAAGTGTTATGGACTTTCACTACCAACGTGAAATGGACCTACAGGGTCACACACATAGGATTTAACCTGGAAGAGGAGTTTTGTCCACAAAGCAATGTTTAGATTGATTACTAAAGGAGTTTAGTAGTTCAATTAAACACTCAATCAGTCGATAGCTCAATATCATATGGTTCAAGGTGTTGGACGCATTGATTGGAGTATCGGATTGATTGAAATCGCAATTGACTGATTTTGCCCAACCTGTGCTCCCAACCGATCGGCTCATGTGATGAACCGGTCGGCTGAGGTGTTGAACCGGTCGGCTGGAGTGTCTAGGCCGATCGGCTCATGCCCAGGTTGAAATGACCGGTTCAAGAGTTGAACCGATCGGCTCAACTGGTGCAACCGACCAGTTGGGAAAGTCATGTCGGCAAGAATTTTCCTTTGGTTTCAAATTGCCCAATTCGATTGGGAATAACATTGGTATACGATACCAATTGAGAACGAAACAAGGAAAGTCTTTTTGAGCCGGATTAGGACCATGAACCGATCGGTTTAGGGCACCAACCGATCGGTTGGAGTGCCCCAAACGATCGGCTCAGGTACAACCGATCGGCTCAATGGCCGAACCGATCGGTTCAGTTGTGAACCGATCATTTCAAGTTGCGAACCGGTTGCTTTTTGTGGAGAATTCTCGAACCCTTCTAATCCTTCTTTAGTCCCGTATTGCCGAGCACAGAGAACCCTGTCCCATGACCCGCCTATATATATAGGGGTATTGGGGGCTTCTCAAAGTACAACTCAATGCAAGCCGGTTGCTTTGCAAAGTTGTCGTTCTCTCTGGTTTTGGTAACCGTGAGAGATCCCGAGCAAGTGCTTCCCGCAAAAGGGAGGTCCAACAAGGGAAGGACAACTGCAGTTGCAACTGGTAGTAGGAGAGTGTGTTGGCGACTAGTACGTCAACAGGAGGGTGCGACTCCTTCCACTTCCTTGTGGGACAAGGAGAGTGGAGTTCCAGGTGGTCCGTGTGGACTACTACAGAGGCGGGAGGACACTGCCGCTTAGGAGGACAACTGTCATCCGACAGTCCGGTAGGAGGAGGAGTCGTCAGTCCCGGTGCGACCAGGAGCTGCACAGACACCGTCCAAGACCGGAGTTGAAGACCGCGCATTGCGCGAGGTATTGTCGCCGAGCAAGCCTCGGGACAAGGTATGATTCCACAAACCATCCTTTCCTATTATATAGACGTTGACGCGTTTCCTCGGTATGGGTTTGGGGAGAAATTTTTTGTTTCCGCTGCCTTCTCTGTCTCCCCTAAAACCCAACAAGTCAAGAGTCTAAGTGGGGGAGATTGTAACATCCTAGGATTTGAGACCTTGGATAAAATAATTTTAAAAGGAATGATTGGACTACCCACATCACCAAGGTGCACCTCCTTTTCAGGGAGCCCATCACTAAAGAACTCTTTGGTTAAGCGTGCTCAACCAAGAGTAGTACTAGGATGTGTGACCAGTCAGGAAGTTTATCCTGGCTTGTGCGTGAGTGAGGACAAAGCACGAAGTTAAGGCTAGTGGTGGTGTGTGGGGCCAATGATCAATCCTGAAACTCTACTAGAGCCTTGGGAAGTGGGCCAAGTGTTACAAATCTTAGGATGTTACAGTCTCCTCCGCTTAGACTCTTGACGTCCTCGTCAAGGCTCAATTATAACGTCCTAGGATTTCAGACCTCAGATAAAATGATCTTAAATGGAACGATTGGACTTCCCACATCACCAAGGTGCACCTCCTTTTTAGGAAGTCCATCACTAGAGAACTTTATGGTTAAGCATGCTCAGCCCAGAGTAGTACTAGGATGGGTGACCAGTCGGGAAGTTTATCTTGGCTTGTGCGTGAGTGAGGACAAAGCGCGTAGTTAAGGCTAGTTGTGGTATGTGGGGCTAGTTCTTGAAACTCTACTAGAGCCTTAGGCAGTGGACCCCGAGTGTTGCAAAAGGTATTAAAGCCGATTCCCCTCCAGTAGGTGGGACCCACTTGGGTCTGTGACATGTCAGTCTTTGAGCCGTGTGGTCCAGGCATGTTGGAAAGGACTGTCCTAGTTGATGGAGCCACCTTTGTACTATTTTAGCCATGGTCGGGAGTTGGGTGTACATGGGCCATTTGGGTCTGTACTGAAATAGAGATACATTATGAGGTCATTTAGTTGATCCTTGACGAGGACATTAAGAGTCTAAGTGGGGGAGATTGTAACGTCCTAGGATTTGAGACCTCAGATAAAATGATCTTAAAAGGGATGATTGGACTACCCACATCACCAAAGTGCACCTCCTTTTCAGGGTGCCCATCAGCCATCACTAAAGAACTCTGTGGTTAGGCGTGCTCAACCCAGAGGAGTACTAGGATGGGTGACCAATCGAAAAGTTTATCCTAGCTTGTGCATGAGTGAGGACAAAGTGCACAATTAAGGCTAGTGATGGTCTGTGGGGCCAGTCATCATTTTTGAAACTCTACTAGAGCCTTTGCCAGTGGGCCCGGGTGTTACACTTTCCCACTGAGGGCCAATAGGATATTGGGGGGTTGCATCCCCCATACCTCCAATACTGCTAGCCAAATTTTTGACAAGTTCCATTATCACCCCACCACTATGTTGCTCTATGGTTGGCGTGAGGGGGAGAAATAGATAGATATGAAGAGAGGAAATTTATTTTTGTTGTTACCTATGAGGATCTTGCTTCTACTCTACATATATGTATGGATCTTCACTACTAGTTTATGTTCTTCTCAGAGAGCTTTGATTCTGGAGTTCATTGAAGTTTATTTGCTGCCTACTGATTTGCGCAAGAGGTTGTTCATTCCGGAAAAGCCATCTCTACTACTTTGCTGGTTTGTGCCTTGTGTACGTCGACTACTTTGCATGTGTTCCAACTTTCTCTGACCCGTCCTTGCTTTATTTTCTCTTTGATTCTCTACTTGTATGTGCTTTGTATGCACACTGACTTGATCCAACTGTGGGCTCTGATCTCCAACCCACGATACAATCACGATTTAAACTTAGCGGAAGCGATTCGATTAACAGCGGAAGACAAAAATCACGGAAAATTAAAACTTTTCGAGACAAGAGCTTGAATCCATAAAGCTTCATTCATAAAAAGAGATAAACTGTTTACATCTCATGATAATTACTTCCTGAGTAATTATATACAACAAGATACAAAATCTCAAGAACTCATAACCAAAATCTCATATCAAAATACTCCAAGGACCTGAGAATACAGAGGACACATAGGACTGACTCTAACTACACTACATGGCAGGCTAAATCTCCACCTGAGATTACTGCTGCTCCTGGTGCTGCTGCTGCTGAGATTGGTCACCTGTAGACCGGTTCCTTCGTCTACGATGTCCACCTAAAAAGTTGAAGTCTACGGGGTGAGACAATTTTACATAATTGTCCCAGCGAGAGTTATAACTCTCCGCCAGAAGCTTTATTATAACATCAAAGAATATCTTAAGCAGTAAAGCCTTCAAAGTATTCAATAACAGTTGTAATTATATAACAAGAGTTCAACATTTATGAGACATGAATAAATATAAGCACTATCACAGTGTATCATAAATCAACTAACTCGTAGTTATCTCTAGCAGGTATACTACATGGTTGATTATGTTTTACAAACAACATTATGCCCTGTGGAGATGAGGCATACCACTCATACTCCAACTGATCGCTGAGAAGGCACATCAATATCATACATAGGTCATTAAGAGAGCCGGATTCTCATGACCTTCATCTTCCTCAGTCAGTAAGAGGATCACTTGTAGGACATCTTGTGTCTCTACTTATTATAGCTCACCAGGGTAAACTGGTCCTTCGCTATTTTAGAGTTACAGTGGCGTTCTGTACTCTCTTCGTCATCAGGAGTTTTCATGTTTATCTCCACTGATACGGATATCTATGTTTTCTTCGTCATCAGGAGGTTTCATGTTTACCTTCCAATGATACGGTAGGGTTTAGTATTGAAGGGTTGAAGGATTACACATCTACATCAATCACCTACACTAGGATGTAAGGTTCTACACATCCATATACCCCACATACTCAAAAGTATGTGTTCCAGGAGCTCCCTTAGGAAATCCTGTTTCACCATCATTTGATCTCTAACAATGATGGATCTATGATCAGGGCTCTACATTATACTTGATTAGTTAGGTACATTTAGTATTCATTTAATCATCACACATTGTTCTTCAAACAATAACAGTAGCATATCAGCTATGAAAGGAGAATACTAAATGTAACAAGCCTAACTCACATCAATCATCATTTCTCATTATACTCATAACCAGTCATCTCTGAAGCATGAATTGGTGGTATTCATGGCTCTTACAGCCCATTAACTCATAGGATGCCACTGACAAGGCATCAAGATATTTTACTTATTCATAAAGCCTTTAACATGCTTTTAATGAATACAGTATCATCATCCATACCTGGATATGATCACCTTCATATCAGGACCTACATAGTTAGTTCAACTCATAAAGATAATTTAAAACAAGGAATATACTTCTCACTCTTATCATAAGAGCTAAGTTCTCTGATTCTTATCAATTAGAGTTTAATACTCATAAAGCATGTCATTACCCTTGAATTAAGGTTTTACTAATCACATTGAATGCCATTACCCTTGAATTAGGGTTTACTATTCACATTGAAGTGAATAGAACTCATAACATTATCATGTATGTGGAACATCATCATTGATGCTTTCAGACTGGCTTAAGATTCATCATACATCATAATTAGGTTTTCCATGATCTCACACAGGTGGCTCATACCCTAATTATGCGCATTCATGTGTATTGAAGGTTCTTTAATTGAGTTTCCACTTAAAAAGGGTACTTTCTCTCTCTAGAAGTACTTTCTTTCTCTAGAAGTACTTTCTCTCTCCTCATACTAGTAGATGGTGATGACACCACTCTAGATCAAGTTGGATTAAGTCATCATGGACTATCATAGCCAAAAACATCACCCTAATGTGATTAGGGTTTGATTTGATCAAGGTATTACTCAATTGACCCTTCAAGGGTATTTTGGTAAATCACCCCATTGATCATCATCATGGGTCAAAACATTAGTTAATTAATCCCTTAATGTCCTGGGTCATCATTAGGGTTTAGATTATGGCATCATAGAACCATATACACCTTTAAGTGGTTAGTTGAAATCAACCTTTGAAAATCCTCAAATGGTCTCAACCTCCAACCTCCAAACGGTTTGAAACCGTTTTGGATGGGTTGACCATTTACTATTGTTGACTTCAAGACCAAGAAGAAGTGTAGACCATTTAACCATGTTGACTTCAAGGCCGAGAGGGCAAGTTGGGTTGAGATCGTGTGATGGCTCTTGGTCTTGAGACCGTTTGATGGCTCTCGGTCTTGAGACCGTTTGGTGGCTCTCGGTCTTGAGACCGTTTGGTGGCTCTCGGTCTTGAGACCGTTTGGCAGCTCTCGGTCTTGAGACCGTGAGCCCTCTCATGGTCTTGAGACTGTGAGGCCTCTCACGGTCTTGAGACTGCGAGCCCCCTCACGGTCTTGAGACCGCGAGGCTCACATGGTCTCAAACCGCTTGGATCATCAACAAGGTTCAAGGTTACAACCGATTATGTCAACCAATGTTAAAGCCCTCAAAAGGTCAAAGCCATGGTGACCACTTATGGATTGAGTCAATTAGGGTTATGATTAACCAATTGGTCATTCTATTGACCCTCAATTGTTGACCAATTAGGGTTGAAGTCGATTCAATTAGGGTCTATCAATGTTCAACCATCAACACTCATCAATGTGCATCAATACAAGGTTGAACCCTTCAATTGAGCTCCAATTGGGCCCAAACTTGGCCCAAACGATCTTGAGATCGTGTGGATGAACTCCACACGGTCTTGAGACCGTTTTCCCAAGATTTCATCAAAATCTAATGTAATTTGATAGGGGTCAAACCAAGATTGAGTCACATAATCAGCATTTTGATTAATTGATAACTTATTGCATTTGGGTCCTTAATTGATCAAATTAGCTTAACCCTAGACCTTCAAATGGTCTTGGGTTGTCACCACACGGTCTTGAGACCGTTTGGATGAGTTCCAAATGGTCTTGAGACCGTTTTCCCATCCAACTTTTTGGATTCTAGTGAAAAATTCTTCAAGATTGGACCAATTGAATTGATGATTATATCAATACTTAATTGCAATGTAATTTGGTATAATTGTACCTTCAATTGGTCAACTATTCTTGACCCCAGACCTTCAAACGGTCTTGGGTGATTGCCCTCGCGGTCTTGAGACCGTTTGGTTGATCCCCAAACGGTCTTGAGACCGTTTAGGTCAATCAACCCCAAAACCCCTAAATTAATCATTGATATTTCAGTACTGATTTTAATTAGGGTTTAACCTAGTAATCACCCTTCAACTCTTAGCTCAATTGGAATTAGTCCATCAAATTTGGTGGGTTGTTAATTAACATTATTTTGAACAGTAATATCATACGGTCAATGCCTGGTCAATGACCTTACACGGTCGTAAGACTGTTTGCCCTCTCGCGGTCTAGATACCGTTTGCTCACCTCGCGGTCTTAAGACCGAGAGAGCAAATTGGGGAGACCGTTTAACAAAGTGAAAAGCGGTGGATTTTTCTTGGAAATAACACCTTCATCTCCTAGCTTAAGAACAGCACGGATTTCCCATGGATTTGCTTGCAAAGTAGAAAAGGAAAGTAGGGAAAAAGGAGAACTATCATTTACATGCATAAATGAGATGTATATAACAAAGCATGGGTTTAGAGTTATAAAACCCGCCTAAAGCTTGCTTCTTGAGCTCCAAGCTTTCTAGCTCCAAGCTTTAATGGCGTCCTTGAGCTCTCACAGGTTGGCCAAGGTGAAAACCTCCAGGGAAAGTCAAGAAAAGATGGCTAGAAAGATAGAGCCATGAGAGCTAGCCATGAAATTGACCTTGAATTCGAGTTTTAACCATGAATTTAGGCAAGAAGAGGAATCCAAACCTACCTTGCACCCTTGGTCGTCCACCTTAGCTCCAAGGCAGTCCTTGGTCGTTTTTGGGTGAATAGAATAGTAAGGAAACGAAGGGAAAGTTCCCTTTCTTAGAGAGGTGGAGTGTATATATACTTGGGGTGGGGTTCTAATTATAAGTTCATAAATTCCCCATAATTTCAACTAAGTCCCTCCACCCTTCATAGCTCGTCCTATCTTCTTTCTTTTAAGGACAACTTCCTCTTAAGGTCAACAAATGAGAGCAAAGAAGATCAACTTATTACTTAAACATACCCCTAAAAGGGCTATTGCACATACACCCTGATTATTCAATCACAAAGGTGTAATTCATAACTTGTTTATTCAATTGAGGTGACCTTTTCATAATTTCTTCTATAAATGATGACAAGAGACTTAATAGATACATTAGATGATATATTTTACAAATTGCATCCCTTAATTTGGGTAAATTGCATTTTACCCCAAATTAGGGTTTCAAGCACCGAGATTGCTTCCACAGCTGCACCTTGGTGCCCAAGCTTGGGAAATCCCTCTAACTTCAACATAATCATTCTCATGATGTCTCAACATCAGAGAATCATCTTAACATGTGCAATTTGCAAGTTAATCCTTCTAACTGGGTAATTTGCACATAGGTCCCTGTATTACAAAACAATGCTACAACTTTATATAAAAAGGAGAAAAACTGAAATATATGTTTCTGAGAAACTTAATTACATGCCCAAAGTTAATCACAAGGATTTAATTACATATTTAGGCAAAACACCTAGGGTTATCTTATAACCCAGGTCAGGGATGTTACAAATTATCCACCCCTTACAAGGATTTCGTCCCCGAAATTGATAAGACATATTAAGAGAAAAGGGCAGGATACTTCCTTCTCATCTCATCCTCTAATTCCCAAGTGGCTTCTTCAACACCACGGTGGTTCCAGAGGACTTTCACAAGATTTATATCTTTCCTCTTTAACCTTTTAATTCTATTATCAAGGATTGACACTGGTCCCTCCTCATAGGATATATCATCATTCAATTCTACCTCCATAGGTTGTAGAACTGACTCGGTGTCTGGGTGACATTTCTTCAGCATAGAAATGTGAAACACAGGATGTAACCTATGTAACTCTGGTGGTAGCTCTAGTTTATATGCTACCTTTCCAATCCGTTCAATTTTTGGATAAGGTCCCATAAATCTAGGAGCTAACTTCCCTTTCCTTTCGAAACGAAGGACTCCTTTCCAAGGCGAGACCTTTAGATACACTCTGTCTCCAACCTGGAACTCTAAGGGTTTACGACGCTTGTCAGCATAAGATTTATGCCTATCCTGTGCAATCTTAATCTTTTGTTGTATTACTTTAATCTTCTCTGTAGTCTGCTGCACAAGATCAGGACCTAACAACTGATGTTCACCAGTCTCAAACCAACACAAAGGTGATCTACAACGTCTACCATACAAGGCCTCATAAGGTGCCATATCAATACTATGCTGATAGCTATTGTTATAGGCAAACTCTATCAAACTTAGGTGTAGATCCCAACTTCCGGTAAACTGGAGAGAACATGCTCTCAACAGGTCTTCTAAGGTCTGTATGGTCCATTCCGACTGTCCATCAGTCTGCGGATGAAAGGCCGTACTAAACCTTAGCTTGGTGCCTAAGGCTCTGTGCAACTGTTCCCAAAAACAACTGGTAAACTGGGGACCTCTGTCAGAAACTATAGTGACAGGAACTCCGTGCAAACGCACTATCTCTTGCACATACAGCTGTGATAACCTTTCAGCAGAATAGGTTGTTTTGACAGGTAAGAAATGTGCTGTCTTAGTCAACCTATCAACAACTACCCAAATGGAATCATGTCTTTTGCTTATCCTGGGTAGGCCAACAACAAATTCCATGGTCACATGGTCCCACTTCCACTGTGGTATGGGTAAAGGTTGCATTGTCCCTGCAGGCTTCTGGTGTTCAGCTTTAACTTGCTGACACACATGACACCTCAGAACAAATTCAGCAACATCCTTCTTCATCCCAGGCCACCAATACAAATCTTTCAAATTCCGATACATCTTGGTGCTTCATGGATGCATAGCATACATGGAAGAATGAGCTTCTTCCAGGACTAACTTCCTCAAGTCATCCACATTCGGCACTATCATCCTTCCATTATAACAAGTTACATGATCATCTGAGTCATGGAAACCATCTCTCTTCTCATTTCCATACTCAGATCTGATCTGCTGAACTACATCATCACCTTGCTGTGCTTCCTTAATCTGCTCTCTAAGGGTAGGTTTAATATGCATCTCAGCCAACAACCCGGCTAACAATGACACTTTCAACTGTACATTGTCTTGCCTCAAAGAGATAAGCATATCTCTTCTAGAGCATACTAAAGAGTTCAGTTGTGCCCTTTCCATGGTTGATGTTGCTGATTTCCTACTTAAAGCATCTACAACTACATTGGCCTTCCCTGGATGGTAATCAATTGTACAATCGTAATCCTTGATTAACTCCATCCGACGACGTTGCCTCATGTTAAGCTCGTGCTGAGAGAAGATATACTTAACGTTCTTGTGGTCTATGAAAATCTAGAATGTCTCTCCATAGAGATAATGTCTCCAGATCTTCAAGGCATGAACCACGACAGCTAACTCCAGATCGTGTGTCGGATAATTCTCCTCGTGTTTCTTAAGCTGTCGGGAAGCAAAAGAAATCACTTGTTTATCCTGCATCAACACACATCCAAGTCCATTCTTGGAAGCATCACAGAAGACTACATATCCTTTTCCTTGTTCAGGTAGCACAAGAACAAGTGCACTTGTCAACCTCTCTTTCAACAATTGGAAAGACTGTTGACACCTATCACTCCAAGAAAAAGGAACATCTTTCCAGGTCAACTTGGTCAAAGGTAAAGCTATAGAACTAAAGTTCTTGATGAACCTTCGATAATAGCCAGCTAACCCCAAGAAACTTTGAATCTCCGTCGGTGTCTTCGGTTGTTCCCATTGTAGAATAGATTCTACCTTTGAAGGGTCAACATGAATTCCCGAGGCAGATATCACATGTCCAAGAAAAGATACCTCCGGTAGCCAGAACTCACACTTGCTAAACTTAGCATACAACTTATGTTCTCTTAGCAAGGTCAAAGCTTGGCGAAGATGCTGCTCATGCTGCTGAGCATCCTTACTATAGATCAGAATGTCATCTATAAAGACGACAACACATTGATCAAGGAAAGGTCGAAAAACTCTGTTCATGAGTTCCATAAATACATCTGGTGCATTGGTTAGTCCAAACGACATAACCATGAACTCATAGTGACCATACCTTGTCCTAAAGGCGGACTTGGATATGTCACTATCCTTAATACGGAGTTGATGATATCCAGATCTCAAGTTTATCTTTGAAAAGACGGTTGCACCACGCAACTGGTCAAAGAGATCATCAATCCTCGACAGAGGATACTTATTCTTTATTGTTACTTTATTGAGTTGTCTGTAGTCAATGCACAACCACATTGACCCATCTTTCTTTTTAACAAACAAGACCGGAGCACCCCAAGGTGAAGTTCTCGGTCGGATAAAACCCTTCTCAAGTAACTCTTGGAGCTGTTTCCTTAGTTCTGCCATCTCGGCAGGCGCCATCCTATACGGAGTCTGGGCTATGGGTTTCGTATCTGGGATCAAATTGATTTCAAAATCAATCTCCCGAGGTGGTGGTATGCCAGGAAGTTCTTTAGGAAACACATCCTCGAATTCCCTGACTATGGGAACTTCCACAGGATTGGAACTTTCCTTGGTAACATCTACCACATGGGCTAAGAATGCATAACATCCTTGCCTCATCAACTTATCAGCAACCATAGCTGACACAAGGCAGGTGGGTAGAATCTTTCTCTCACCTTGAAAGATCCATGTGTTGCTTTCATCAGCAAACACAGCCAACTTGGACTCACAATCCAAGACAACTCTATACCTTTCCAAGGTATCCATCCCGAGGATTATATCAAATCCTCACATATCAAGTGGTATAAGGTCCACTTGAATGCGATGTTAAGAATTGAAGAGGATGCAGGGAGAGCATACCTCTTGCAAAACGGCAGACCCACTCAACGGAGTCTCCAACAACAAACTATCTGCCCTATGACTAACAGTCATATTGCAGTTACGGATCACTTTACGAGCGATGAAAGAGTGCGTAGAACCCGGGTCAATCAGAACAGATACTACACAGGATGTAGACATATCATAATATTAAAGTTTCATCTGACCTGCCACTACCCGTGGATTGACCACCGCTTCAGGTGGGTTCATAGCATAGAACCTTGCAGTCGCCTGGTGTTGAGGTGGTGCTGATGATCCAGCTTGAGACGCTTGTCCACGTCCTCGAGCTGCTCCTTGATGTTGTCTACTTTGAGATCCCTGTTGATTCTGTCTCGGAGGCTGTGTCATACTGACAGGCCTAGAACGACAATCCTTCATCAAGTGTCCCACCTTACCACAGTTGTAGCAACTCCTCTCCTGTTGTTGTAACCTGGGTGGTCCAGTAACTGACACTGATGCAGAACTGTGAGTTCCTGGAAGCGGTTGACTCCGTCCTCTACCTCTGCTCGGTGTCCATTGAGTTTGAAAACTCAATCTGGGTGGTGGAGGGTTAGGTGCAGAGAATCTAGGTTTCTTGGAATCCCTAGATGAAGAACCCTGGAACTGTGGATATCTTTTCTGAGTTTGTCTCTTCTCAACCACAGATCTCTCTATCCTTCGGACTGACTCAACGAAGGTAGAGAATCTCTCTCGGTTTTCTAAGGCAGACACGGGGGTTGACATATCAGCATTCAAACCCTTCTCAAATCTTCTGATTCTTTCCTCCTCTGTGGCAGCCATGTGCGGACAGAACCGCAACAACTCCATGAACTTAGCTTCATACTCACTAATGTTCATCATACCCTGCCTTAGTCTGTCAAACTGAGAGATCTTCTCATCTAGGAAGGTCTTTGGAAAATATCTATTGATAAATTCTCGACGAAACTCTTCCCATGAGAACTCTACTCCAGGTCTCTTCTGCTCTTCCATGTTCCACCAGTGACCAGCACTACCTTTGAGAAGATAGACAGCATGTCTAACCTTCTCAGCTTCCGGGATGATAAGAATCCTGAAAGCCTTCTCCAACTCTGTCAACCGAAGGTCAGCATCGGCGGGGTCGGCAGTCGCGAAGTACTCGGTAGCTCCGACACGACGAAGTCGTTCGAACGTCTTACCGATACCTTATGCTTCAGGATGGACAGGTGCCCTAGGTGCAGGCATGGGCATCCTGTCGGTTATGTGTGTCATGGCAGTCATAAACTGCCCGAACATTGTCTGTACAGCTGGGTTACCCATGTCAGTTGGGTCAAACTGGGGTGGCTCTCTTGGTGACTCAGGTGCAGGCTGTTCTATTTCTGGAACCCTTGCACCGCCTCGAGGTGCACTAGCACTACTCTCCGCCACATACTCATCATGTGGCTCAGCCATTCTTATGTATCTTCTTCTCCTGAGGAGCAGAAGATTCTATTAGATAAGGAAGGTGTACTAAAGATAGACTCGACATCCTAAGTCCTATGCCTCTGTAGACTCAACTGACCTAGAGCTCTGATACCACTTAACTGTGGGCTCTGATCTCCAACCCACGATACAATCACGATTTAAACTTAGCGGAAGCGATTCGATTAACAGCGGAAGACAAAAATCACGGAAAATTAAAACTTTTCGAGACAAGAGCTTGAATCCATAAAGCTTCATTCATAAAAAGAGATAAATTGTTTACATCTCATGATAATTACTTCCTAAGTAATTATATACAACAAGATACAAAATCTCAAGAACTCATAACCAAAATCTCAGATCAAAAGACTCCAAGGACCTGAGAGTACAGAGGACACATAGGACTGACTCTAACTACACTACATGGCAGGCTAAATCTCCATCTGAGATTACTGCTGCTCCTGGTGCTGCTGCTGCTGAGATTGGTCACCTGTAGACCGGTTCCTCCGTCTACGACGTCCACCTAAAAAGTTGAAGTCTACGGGGTGAGACAATTTTACATAATTGTCCCAGCGAGAGTTATAACTCTCTGCCAGAAGCTTTATTATAACATCAGAGAATATCTTAAGCAGTAAAGCCTTCAAAGTATTCAATAACAGTTGTAATTATATAACAAGAGTACAACATTTATGATACATGAAGAAATATAAGCACTATCACAGTGTATCATCAATCAACTAACTCGTAGTTATCTCTAGCAGGTATACTACGTCGTTGATTATGTTTTACAAACAACATTATGCCCTGTGGAGATGAGGCATACCACTCATACTCCAACTGATCGCTGAGAAGGCACATCAGTATCATACATAGGTCATTAAGAGAGCCGGATTCTCATGACCTTCATCTTCCTCAGTCAGTAAGAGGATCACTTGTAGGACATCTTGTGTCTCTACTTATTATAGCTCACCAGGGTAAACTGGTCCTTCGCTATTTTAGAGTTACAGTGGCGTTCTGTACTCTCTTCGTCATCAGGAGTTTTCATGTTTATCTCCACTGATACGGATATCTATGTTTTCTTCGTCATCAGGAGGTTTCATGTTTACCTTCCACTGATACGGTAGGGTTTAGTAGTGAAGGGTTGATGGATTACACATCTACATCAATCACCTACACTAGGATGTAAGGTTCTACACATCCATAAACCCCACATACTCAAAAGTATGTGTTCCAGGAGCTCCCTTAGGAAATCCTGTTTCACCATCATTTGATCTCTGACAATGATGGATCTATGATCAGGGCTCTACATTATACTTGATTAGTTAGGTACATTTAGTATTCATTTAATCATCACACATTGTTCTTCAAACAATAACAGTAGCATATCAGCTATGAAAGAAGAATACTAAATGTAACAAGCCTAACTCACATCAATCATCATTTCTCATTATACTCATCACCAATCATCTCTGAAGCATGACTTGGTGGTATTCATGGCTCTTACAGCCCATTAACTCATAGGATGCCACTGACAAGGCATCAAGATATTTTACTTATTCATAAAGCCTTTAACATGCTTTTAATGAATACAGTATCATCATCCATACATGGATATGATCACCTTCATATCAGGACCTGCATAGTTAGTTCAACTCATAAAGATAATTTCAAACAAGGAATATACTTCTCACTCTTATCATAAGAGCTAAGTTCTCTGATTCTTATGAATTAGAGTTTAATACTCATAAAGCATGTCATTACCCTTGAATTAAGGTTTTAATAATCACATTGAATGCCATTACCCTTGAATTAGGGTTTACTATTCACATTGAAGTGAATAGAACTCATAACATTATCATGTATGTGGAACATCATCATTGATGCTCTCAGACTGGCTTAAGATTCATCATACATCATAATTAGGTTTTCCATGATCTCACACAGGTGGCTCATACCCTAATTATGCGCATTCATGTGTATTGAAGGTTCTTTAATTGAGTTTCCACTTAAAAAGGGTACTTTCTCTCTCTAGAAGTACTTTCTTTCTCTAGAAGTACTTTCTCTCTCCTCATACTAGTAGATGGTGATGACACCACTCTAAATCAAGTTGGATTAAGTCATCATGGACTATCATAGCCAAAAACATCACCCTAATGTGATTAGGGTTTGATTTGATCAAGGTATTACTCAATTGACCCTTCAAGGGTATTTTGGTAAATCACCCCATTGATCATCATCATGGGTCAAAACATTAGTTAATGAATCCCTTAATGTCCTGGGTTATTATTAGGGTTTAGATTAGGGCATCATAGAACCATATACACCTTTAAGTGGTTAGTTGAAATCAACCTTTGAAAATCCTCAAATGGTCTCAACCTCCAACCTCCAAACAGTTTGAAACCATTTTGGATGGGTTGACCATTTACTATTGTTGACTTCAAGACCAAGAAGAAGTGTAGACCATTTAACCATGTTGACTTCAAGGCCGAGAGGGCAAGTTGGGTTGAGATCGTGTGATGGCTCTCGGTCTTGAGACCGTTTGGTGGCTCTCGGTCTTGAGACCGTTTGGTGGCTCTCGGTCTTGAGACCGTTTGGCGCTCACGCTCTTGAGACCGTGAGGCCTCTCACGGTCTTGAGATTGCGAGCCCCCTCACGGTCTTGAGATCGCGAGGCTCACATGGTCTCAAACCGCTTGGATCATCAACAAGGTTCAAGGTTACAACCGATTATGTCAACCAATGTTAAAGCCCTCAAAAGGTCAAAGCCATGGTGACCACTTATGGATTGAGTCAATTAGGGTTATGATTAACCAATTGGTCATTCTATTGACCCTCAATTGTTGACCAATTAGGGTTGAAGTCGATTCAATTAGGGTCTATCAATGTTCAACCATCAACACTCATCAATGTGCATCAATACAAGGTTGAACCCTTCAATTGAGCTCCAATTGGGCCCAAACTTGGCCCAAACGATCTTGAGATCGTGTGGATGAACTCCACACGGTCTTGAGACCGTTTGCCCAAGATTTCATCAAAATCTAATGTAATTTGATAGGGGTCGAACCAAGATTGTGTCACATAATCAGAATTTTGATTAATTGATAACTTATTGCAATTGGGTCCTTAATTGATCAAATTAGCTTAACCCTAGACCTTCAAACGGTCTTGGATTGTCACCACACGGTCTTGAGACCATTTGGATGAGTTCCAAATGGTCTTGAGACCGTTTGCCCATCCAACCTTTTGGATTCTAGTGAAAACTTCTTCAAGATTGGACCAATTGAATTGATGATTATATCAATACTTAATTGCAATGTAATTTGGTATAATTGTACCTTCAATTGGTCAAGTATTCTTGACCCCAGACCTTCAAACGGTCTTGGGTGATTGCCCTCGTGGTCTTGAGACCGTTTGGTTGATCCCCAAACGGTCTTGAGACCGTTTAGGTCAATCAACCCCAAAAACCCTAAATTAATCATTGATATTTCAGTACTGATTTTAATTAGGGTTTGCCCTAGTAATCACCCTTCAACTCTTAGCTCAATTGGAATTAGTCCATAAAATTTGGTGGGTTCTTAATTAACATTATTTTGAACAGTAATCTCATACGGTCAATGCCTTGTCAATGACCTTACATGGTCTTAAGACCGTTTGCCCTCTCGCGGTCTAGAGACCGTTTGCTCACCTCGCGGTCTTAAGACCGAGAGAGCAAATTGGGGAGACCGTTTAACAAAGTGAAAAGCGGTGGATTTTTCTTGGAAATAACGCCTTCATCTCCTAGCTTAAGAACAGCATGGATTTCCCATGGATTTGCTTGCAAGGTAGCAAAGGAAAGTAGGGAAAAAGAAGAACTATCATTTACATGCATAAATGAGATGTATATAACAAAGCATGGGTTTAGAGTTATAAAACCCACCTAAAGCTTGCTTCTTGAGCTCCAAGCTTTCGATCTCCAAGCTTTAATGGCGTCCTTGAGCTCTCACATGCTGGCCAAGGTGAAAACCTCCAGGGAAAGTCAAGAAAAGATGGCTAGAAAGATAGAGCCATGAGAGCTAGCCATGAAATTGACCTTGAATTCGAGTTTTAACCATGAATTTAGGCAAGAAGAGGAATCCAAACCTACCTTTCACCCTTGGTCGTCCTCCTTAGCTCCAAGGCAGTCCTTGGTCGTTTTTGGGTGAATAGAACAGTAAGGAAATGAAGGGAAAGTTCCGTTGCTTAGAGAGGTGGAGTGTATATATACTTGGGGTGGGGTTCTAATTATAAGTTCATAAATTCCCCATAATTTCAACTAAGTCCCTCCACCCTTCATAGCTCGTCCTCTCTTCTTTATTTTA
This sequence comes from Alisma plantago-aquatica, assembly GCA_963693085.1. NCBI lineage: Eukaryota > Viridiplantae > Streptophyta > Magnoliopsida > Alismatales > Alismataceae > Alisma > Alisma plantago-aquatica. The sequence continues at coordinate 883,889,097 of OY856409.1, forward strand.
AGGACAACTTCCTCTTAAGGTCAAGAAATGAGAGCAAAGAAGATCAACTTATTACTTAAACATACCCCTAAAAGGGCTATTGCACATACACCCTGATTATTCAATCACAAAGGTGTAATTCATAACTTGTTTATTCAATTGAGGTGACCTTTTCATAATTTCTTCTCTAAATGATGACAAGAGACTTAATAGATACATTAGATGATATATTTTACAAATTGCATCCCTTAATTTGGGTAAATTGCATTTTACCCCAAATTAGGGTTTCAAGCACCGGGATTGCTTCCACAGCTGCACCTTGGTGCCCAAGCTTGGGAAATTCCTCTAACTTCAACATAATCATTCTCATGATGTCTCAACATCAGAGAATCATCTTAACATGTGCAATTTGCAAGTTAATCCTTCTAACTGGGTAATTTGCACATAGGTCCCTGTATTACAAAACAATGCTACAACTTTATATAAAAAGGAGCAAAACTGAAATATATGTTTCTGAGAAACTTAATTACATGCCCAAAGTTAATCACAAGGATTTAATTACATATTTAGGCAAAACACCTAGGGTTATCTTATAACCCAGGTCAGGGATGTTACACCAAGACTATATGGATTGTGACCCAACATCCTATGAATTGCAACGTCAATGTTTGAGATGATGACCACTCCGCACATGCATTTTCTATTTATTGCTCTAGATGCTATTTTGTTTATTTGGGAGGTACTTCTTCTATCTACTTCTATACTGCTATGGGCTTGAGGGGGAGTCACTTAGCTACTACAACCTTCACACTATCTACTTTAGGGACGAGAAGACTTGCTTGCTATTTGTTTTATGTTACCTTTTCATGGGAGAGTTTTTCAATATCTATATTATGAGATGTAGGATAAGATCAAATTTTTGTATGGGTTTTTTGTTATCTTGATTGTTTTTCTTTTGAGTGTGTCTTAAACAAGCTGGACACATGTTTCACCCATGCTCCAACTTGACGGGGACTATTGAGAGCTATTTAGTTAATGGCTTTATTATCTAGTTAGTAAATGGGCTTAAGAGTTTTATCCCATTAGGGTTGTGTCTAAGTGTCTCCTTTCCTATATATAGGAGCAGAGTTTCTCTAATGCAAATTATTAATTAGCTATCTATTTGCTATTTGATAGTTTCAAGGGTTTAGTCCAAGTTTTAACATATTAAACGCAACACTGTGATTGTTATTTGCCTCAAAATATTCTCCTCATTTGACAAAAATTAAATGGATTTCATGCAGAGCCAAAAAGTGTGTCTTGCGGTAGCCATGGTCTATGCTTAAGATCCAATTAGGGATCCAATAATGACTCTACACATATATGTACACACGCCTGCACTCTCTCTAGGGTTGTATGATCATCCTAGATTCTATACTCAAGACAGACGCCGGCTGCACTCTAGGATATATTCTACCTCCTTTGTGGACTTCCTGTTCCCATCTCTCAATAGTTAAAACTTCTCCTCTCCTCTCACAAACATCGTTCATCCTGACCAAACCACATAAATGATGTGCTCCTTAGTTGTGTGGTTGCATATCTTCTTCTTGTCTGTATTTTTCCGCACTCACTTGACACAGTTTTCACCCGTTTCTTAACAAACAATATCGAAACTACAAACGCTGACATGCAAATATCAAAGATTTATGCTATAAATAAAAAAAAACTTAACTAGGGATTATACTAGCATAGTCTTTTAACCTTCTAATTTATATTTAATTGGCCCTTAGCTTACACTTTTATCAAGCTGATATAAACCTCACTAGATGTCATTGAACAATTGTTGACTTTCATTGTCCTAGATCAGATCTAAGCTGACCTAGATTGCTCTAAATCGAAATTAGATTTACTAACCTAGATTTACCTAGTGGGTTAAAATCAGCCTAAATTTACTGAAATCATATCTAAATAGATCTAAGCTGGATCTGTATTAACCCAATCAGATATATATTCATCTAAACATGGGAATCCATCTAGGCGCCCTGCATAGCTCACTCAGTCCAGAAAAGGACTTAGGCACCTAGGTACGTACCCTCCGAGACCCTTGATTGCCGAGGGAAGTGCTTGATAATAGTGTTCCAGTTCCAGATGTTCTTTCCTTTTGGCTGGGAATTCCAGAAGACGTACACACCATTTAAATCATAAAGTTCCAACTTCCCATGGGGCATTCTAATTTGTGTAAGTGATCTTATTTTTCCCTTCTTGTCATTAGATAAGAATTATTTTGAAGTATCTTCACTAAAACAGTTATGACCATAGTTGATACCGTCCAACCCTAATGTTCCTTCTAGAACCCCGATGACCCAAACTTTTGATGTATTTCTAGACACAAATCTCTTCAATTCCTTTTCTTCATGAACAACATATTTTCTTTTCCCCTTGTAAAGTAAGTTTTTCTGTCCGTGCTTTCACAATCATAACACTTGGATCAACCATCTAAAACTGACTTTGTCGCTGCCTCTTTTGCTATCTTATATTGCCTATAAACCTTGTTATGACTTTCAAGTTAAGTTCCATGTTTCTCTCTATTCAATATAAAATATTATATTATGTTCGATATCTCTTTTCTTAACGAGGCTGTTTATCAATTTACCATTAATGATATAGTAATCATTACTCTGTGAAAACATTCTACAAAGATACAATATCTTTTCTATACCTTAAGGGACCCCCTTAGACTTGGGATTGCAGTCAGTGAAACCTAAACAAAACTTTAAGATCCTCTGCTACCTATTTTTATTTACAAGACAATCTTGAAAAGTCATGGAGTGATTTGACAATTTGGATTCTTGCAATTGCAACTTCTTATTTGATCACCTTCTTATAGCCCCTTTACTCCAATATTGTCATTGTTTTGGGTACTACTGCGAACAACACAATATATTTCAACGCAGCTAATCCAAGTTGTGCTATATAATCATGTTTACTCGAAACTTTTAGAAGGGACTTTTATCTTTTGAAATACATCAACGAGCTCCTATATTATAATTGTCACTATCTGAAGGATGCAACTGAAACCTCTGATTTTTTGCATTATCCTCTATTTGATTGCATAACACTAGCATATCTCCTGTATAGCTTTGTAACTTGTAACCGTATTATTTCTTATTAAGATAGACTTAAAAAAACTTCGTATGAAGGGTTGCACCATTGGGGGACCCTTAGTTGTATCTCAGTTATGATGTTTATCATAATTTCTGATTTGGCTTTACACAGGATAACGCAAAAGCAGGACCCACAGATCCATGGCATGATTTGCACTGCAAAATTGATGGCCCTGCTGCATATGGCATCCTTGCAAACTTTGAACAGCGTTGGCGTAAAGCAAAACGCTGGTGGGACTATGGACCATCACCAACTAAAGGTTTTCATTGGAGTGATGATGGTTTGATCAAGATTGAAAGTGAACCAACAATACTCAGACATTCACTTACTGTTTCGAATAAAGAAGATAAGACTACCTGGCATGTCCCTAAAGATGATCCAAAACTTTGGGTTAATGATGATAAAAATACCTGGCATGCCCAGGTTAGGGTCATTTTAGCCATATGGCAGATATTTCTATTAGACTGGAATCATTATCTCACAGTATATTTCTTTGTTGTTGCTTCGCAGATTTTCCGGTCAATTGATTCGGGGTCTGTAAAAGGATTCCCACAAAATGTTCAGGAAGCTACTATTGCGGTTTGCCTCTTGAATGAATTTCTCTAGCTATCCCGTATTAAGTATTCACTGTTTCCCCTTTGTTGTTCCATCTACCTCATCTTTTAATTGTTCTGCAGCACCTTACTCCTGGAAAGAATCTAATAATTGATAAGAGCATCCACACAGCATATGTAGAGGCAATCAGATCGGCACGCCATTTCATATATATTGAAAACCAGTATTTCATCGGATCTTCTTATGGTTGGAAATCTCACAAAGACGCAGGTTTGTCTATATTTATTTTTGTAAGTTTCGTGATAACTATGTTTGATGCCACGTCTTAAAATAGTCAGTCTTGCCCAGCTCATTACTTTCTCATAGGTCCTGGTACATACTTCTCTTTTATACTCTTGATTGTGCTCGACCATAAATTCATGTGAAGTTCAAAAGACCAGTTATTAGCAATTTAGAGCAACAATCAATATGTAATAGGGAAAAAATTATGTATCAAATGTATAGAATGAGGACAATATTATTTTTCATAGCTAGAGACAATGCAGACTTTTTCAATAATATATGATTTAAGAAATACACCAACTGGATAAATATTTATGAAAATCACTTCTCAAATTCTTTGTAGATAGTTGAACTCTATTTGATATAGAAGCTGATCAATGTGATACTTGAAGCTCCTTGTTGCCTAAAGGAAGAAAAATATATATTTTACTGACATATATGTTGTTCAACAAGTTAGTTGTATACGTTGTTATGGTCTTTTGTTAATATTCATCTTGATTTCAATCTGAGTTTGCAACTTTGTAGATGCAGACTGGATTTAAGGACACAACCACATAAAGCAAGGTAGCAAAAGTATAATGGATATAGAAGTTACAATTGTATGAAATGATGCTAGAACTAAATACCCAAATTTGTGAGCTTATTTAAACTGACCTTGATAGGTATTCATGCAATGAACTTCCTGTCTTTAAGAGATGTAATGTTGAGTCTAACTAGATTTAGAGTGTTCTCTTAGGAAGCTGTAGGCTAAAGATAGGCTTAGATTTTCATTCTCTTATGACTATGATGGGTTGTATTTGCTTGTTGTTTTGGGAGGGATTGGAAAGAACTCTACATTTTCCATTTCTTGAGTAGCAATCAATGCATGCAATGCTACTTGTGAATGATAAATGAGTGATCTATTATCAATTTTCAACAAAACATAGATTGCTCACTTCAATGCTTTTGGGAAGTGTGTAATATAATGGGGAAAATACCCTATGTTACTTATTAATAGAAGAGAAGACCGTTTCCTCACTGGGAAGCGGACATACCCCTAATGGACCCAGACACAATTGGTCCCATTTACAAATAGACCTGACAACTTAATTAACTAAATAGTAAGACTGTCTAATACTCCCCCTCAAGCTTGATCTTGGGAGAATCCCAAGTCAGCTTACAAACAAACAAACAAACAAACTGAAAAACAAAGAAGCAGATAAAAAGATAAACCAAGCCCATACAAGAATATTTCTCCCTCACAGTATTATATTCAAGCACTCAACACTCAAGAACTTCCCCTAAGGTAGATAATCCAAGGAAAGTAAGCAAGCAGGTAGTAAGAGCTTCTTGATAAAAAAAGAAGTGGCATCTGGAGTTGTAGTAAATAACTATAGCTATACGTCAACATCTTCATCTCAGTCATTATCGTCATGAAGTAGACCAGAGTGTGCTAGCACACAAGAAGAATAGAGTGCGCTAGAACTTAAGAGGTACTAATAGTCAACATGCAAAACAATAACAAAGACTAATAGTAGCAACAGATGTACATATCCCAAATGAAAAACCCATGGCACGGAAAAGGAACAGATACAAGACACCAAGATGCAATGCAGTAGCAGAAAACATGAAACATCATCAATATAAGCAGCTCACGCAATGTTCAAAATTTCGACGAAATGGTCAAAATTTCGTCCGAAATTTCTGTTTCGGTGGCAACCGGACATCGAAATTGATGGACGAAACTCTCAAAACAGGCAGATCATCAATTTTTTTTCTACTTTATCATATACTATGTACTACCTAGAGCATATTTTTTTGACAATTTTGTGTCTTTAAGTTTATATATTGTGCTTGAAAACTATAATAACTTAATTCATTGATTTCACAATTGAAAATTGACATCAAAAATCCCCATCGAAATGCCCATCGAAACAGTTCAGGGTCATTCACCCAAAAATGACGAGATCCCACCCCCACATATCCAATATGAAATATTATTACATATTTAACTAGATCTACACTAGTAGATCATTCTAATAAAATTTTATAAATTAATTTGTTTATTTTGCCGTCGAAACACCAAGAACGCTGATATCAAAATTTTGTCAAAATTTGTTAAAATTTCTATTTTTGTGGCCACCAAAACGACATTGAAATCGGACATTTTCCTCCTTGAAGTCACGAGTGCCAAATCTTCATCATCTTCTTTCTTCATATAACTACTATGACTGTAGCAGAGTCCGCAGACCAAGGGATTATGGGTCATAGTCTAGAGAGTGTCAGATCACAACAGTAGTAGCCTATGTGCATACAAAGAACGGACAAGTTAACATGCAAATAAAGCACAAAAGACATATGGTACAATAGCAAAAAATAGCAGAAAGTGCTAAAATAACACCAATTGCAAGAGTGACGTTGTCAGATAGAAGACCATGAGCAAAAATATGCAGAAACGATATAACAATGAATGATGATGAACATGCTCTACAAACTCTCCATATGATGAACCAACAATGGCAGTAGGAAAATAATCCACATAAATAGCAACATACATACACTTTAACGACCCCCTCCTCCTATTATCTTCAATTAAGGTGGGCCAAGAGGGAAAGAGCCATTATCATAATTCCACGATCCAGGTTTAGCAAGTAACCATGAATAATTAGAAATTTCATTAAATGTTAAAGAATTTGATAGAATCTCCACCAGGGAGTTACATGTAAAGGGAAACTAATGTTGAAATATAAATTAAATGTATCTCGAAATCCTCCCTTTAACCATCTTTTCTTTTGGTGTCATCTTCCCCGGATGACCATATCTTCAATAATTTGTGTTTTAACCTAAAACACCGACAATCAAAACGTGGTCAGTATATCTCTACGTGGTGCAAGCAAAATATATGCATGTAGGTGTAACAACATAAATAATCATATCAACAATTATTATTAAATAATGGAACATGCATTTTTTGTTATAACTTCTCAACCCTTAAATTGCTCAACCTTTGTGGTATACCCTCTCATGGGGTTTTGTCCCTGCAATGGACTTATGCAACCTTCCCTTTCGGGGCTTGGTGCCATGTCAACCTTCCCTTCTGGGGCTTGACCTCTTTGTGATCTTCCCTGCTAGGGCTTGGTCATAGTCATCTCCACAATGGCTTTATTTCTATTTTTTTTGGGGTCAACACCCCACATTCAACCCTCTAGAGATAGCATTTTGGGTTCAATAAAATTATGTTCATAATAGGTGATACACATAGGGCCTTACAGTTTGCAGGAATTAAATAAACATCTAAGCAGGTTAATGGCAACACATTCGTGAAACTTCGGAAAACATCGGAATTCGATAAGAGTGGTTATCCATAAGTAACCACGTACCTTTCCTTAGGGTTGACTTAACTTCCAAGAAAACCAATGCTGATTCAATCAACCAAGCAATCAACCTATAATTAATGTTTAACACCCATGTATTACTTTTATGTTCACCAAAATATCAGTTAAGATTGACTTGGGCCCTAAGTTGGGGTTTTAGGGTCAAATTAGGGTTAGCCTCCCCAATCCCGACTTATCACTTATATAGAGCTTACAACTTAAGAAACCCTAATTTGGTAACATGTGAACCCCTTATTCTAGATTAGATCCAATTGCACTCTTTTATCAAATCTGATAAGACTTTATTCATTAGGATTGACTAATCAAGATATGATTATCAATTTCATGAAATTGGGGTTTGTAGGTATTAAATATCATCAAAGTATGCATGTTTATATACTTTTGGAATTGCAACCAAAATCAGGCAATGAAACCTACTTTATTAGATTGTACACATTTTTTGATCAAATTCATATATATATATTCAATCTATTCCAGCCTACCCATAATTTACTAGAATATTTGCAAAATTAATCTATTTGGACCAATCAAGGTTCGCGATGTCAGCTGTTAAATCGGATTTTCTACATTATTCACTCCAAGTGTGTGCCCAACTAAAACCAATGGGCTTACGCCACATCAACGCCTTGGCCATACGGGCTGAGGGTTCATGCAATGGCCAAATTACCCCATTGCCCATGACGCAGTGAATCAGGATGTCACACACGCAATAGCAGATGGGTAACTCCAACCCAAGGATTCTTCATCCCTTCCACCGGCTCAACCATTGTTGTTTCTAGCCATGGCAAGGTCAACTAAAGAGTTGACTCTAGCTCACGGCCCATCGATGCCAACAAAAGGCACCGATGAGTTTGGTAATGTCTCACGAACTCACAACACCACTTTGGGGTTGTCAGGCATGCCTGATCGACCACACAAAACCTAACGATTCATCTAATGAAGAAGATTAGAGGGAAGGGAGTTTACCAACATCCGTGGTTGTTGAAAGGCGGGGAAGGTTCCTAGAGTCTCGATGATCGGTTTCTGCCCCTTGCGCGGTGTCACGATGCACACAAGGGTGTTTCCGTCAAGCTGCTTTAGTGGAGACTAGTTGGTCATGAAGAGGCTACCCTAGTCTTCCTCGACCCACACAGGGATTGGGGTTTCACTCGCGGTGGTCTGACGATGCTCTTGGGCTGAGCAATTGGTTGGAGGTGATTGGTGGCTCCGGGAAAGGGTCAGAGTCGCCGATGATGAAATTAGGGGTCGATGACTTTCCTAGGAGCAGAGCGGGAGAAATTGAGGGGAGAGGAGAGTTGTGTGAGTCGAGGGTGAACTCCCCATACCCATGAGGGATTCTCTGCTCAACCCTAACTTCTAGAAGGGAGTATGAATTGGGTACTTTCCAAACTGAGAATGAGGGTGGCTGTGTCAGGGCTCGTGGGATTCGTTTCTCTCTCCCAGATTCAACGAGAAAAGAATCATGAGAAAAGATGATGAGGAGAGAGCAAGGTGCGATAAGATCGCGGCTCGTGTTTCCTAGTTATTTATTTTTCCAATCGGAGGTAGGAGACGATCTAGGTATTGTCCAATCCTTGATCTACGACTGTAGTGATCACGTAAATAACACATAAAAGAGACGCGGCCCACCTAGCCTAAGTCGACGCTCATTTAGTAGATTCTGATATTGGAAACAAAACAAATTATTACATATAGGCCCCCTATCTCTTTCCAATTTTCTATAGGCTACTAGGAGCATCTTTTTCTTATGAAACTTAGAGGGAAATTCCTTGATATTAATCATTCCCAACTCACATCTAATTTTTGGGATTTGTTGGGATAACTCTTCTATACGAATCTTGCTCTTTTAAGTTGCTTATTTAATTATTTAAGGCATATAATAATTCCCTTCCTACTCAAGTAGGCAAGAAATCATATCTTGAAATATTCTTTCTTTGGGTGCAAGATAGGGTCGAATTAGACCTATTCATTGCCTTCAACTTGTCTTTCAAGAAATCCAAGACATTACCATATATTAATTATCAATTATTCCTTACTCTTGGAAACTCCTGTATTATTGAGTTTTCCACTATTTCTTTAACCAATAATTAATAATGGATTATTGAAAACAACAAAATACACGAAATCCTTCTTCATGGAGAAATTGGATTCACAACCCAAAATTATTAAACAAGACATAGAAATCTCAAGATTTTTAATATGTCCTAAACAATCCATTATTTTCATGTATATATATATATATATATATATATATATGAAAATTCAAGTTATAGCACACGCGCGCACACACACACACACACACACACACACACACACACACACACATATATATATATATATATATATATATATATATATATATATATATATATAGAGAGAGAGAGAGAGAGAGAGTCAGGCTAGAATACACTCGAGTGTATCCGAAGCAGAATACATTCAAGTATTTTTCCATGATGCAATATTTTTTTGAAAAAATATTATCCGTTTATCTTCTTAAATATTACGTGAATAGCTCATATAAAATTTGAGCTCATTTGGACATTTATAGGTCATGTTATGAAGACCACAAAAATTATGCATTTCAAATTAGTTTCGTGCGTCAATTTTGTTGCCCTCAGATGAGTGACTTATACTTACCCAAATGAGCTTAAAATTTGCATGTAGCCTAATTATAGTATAAAAATGAAGATCAATAGTTTACATTTTGCAAAAAATAGACTTGATATGCAAACACCACTCGAGTGTAGCGTGCGATCTGTACAGTCGAGTGTATTCTAGCCTGACTCTCTCTCTCTCTCTCTCTCTCTATATATATATATATATATATATATATATATATATATATATATATATATATATATATATATATGACAAACCAGATCCACGATTGAAATATATAAAACCAAGATGATTCACTGAGACATCATAAAAAAAATAAAAGCATCCTCTCTTCATCTTCTCTCCTCATCATCTCATCTCTTTTCTCTACTCATCTTCCTCTATTCTCACCCTCATACCAAGTTACCAACCACAAAAAGAATCAAGGGAGTGGTTGGGTGAAGAATCATAAACAATGGTCGACATAATAGAAGTTGGTACTATGCATTACTTAGCAATTTGAAGGAGTAACATGCTAGGGTGATGGATTTTGGATGGATTTTTTGGGAGAGGTTTAGAGAGACGGTAGGAAGGAGAGGAAGGTGGAGACTGGCTTGGAAAGGAAGGCAGGGGTGGCTTGGAGAGGAAGGCGGGTGGCTAGCTTGGAGGGGAAGGTGACTGGTTGGCTTGGAGAGGAAGGCGGGTGGACGGTGGTTGGCTTAGAGTAGAAGGTGGATGGTTGGTGTTAAAGTGTCTATATTAGTCTATTAGTTAAATAGGCTAATTAGTTTAGTGGGCCTTTATATTCCGGCCCATCTAGTTTAGATTACTTGGGACACAAGTCTCAGGGTTTCTCCCTTGCTCCTATATATAGGATAGGGGTGTCCAGTCTTGGATTCATCAATTCCTATTCAAGCAATCTTATATTTTAACATGGTATCAGTGCCGTCGCTCCTGAGGGAACCCTAATCCTCCGCCCTGCTTCCCTCTCTCTCCAAGCCGTCATCTTCTCCCTTCAAGCAGCCGCCGCTCCTTTCTCCAAGAGGACAACCGGGCGAGCGCCCGCATGCGAGCGGCCGCAGCCGCCATCACCATGGCTTGGCCAGCTGCCCGCTAGGCATATCCCGGCCTCCATGGTCATCTATTCTTTATTCTTTCATTCTTTCCATACAACACCTCTGCTGCCTATCATAGCATCCGTCCTCCATCATCATCTGTAACAATCTCCGCTGTAGGCATCCGCCGCGGTAATCTTCTTCCAGCATCATCCGAAACCAACAGCAGCACCAGCCGGCGCCACCGCCGTCGGCAGCAGCACCAACGGGCACCGCCGCCGTAGCCAACATGAGCATCACCGCCCCTAGCACCCACCATCTCTAGCAAACGACCATCATCCAAGTCGTCATCCCAAAGGAACAACCGCCAACCATCCGTGACACAACTTGCATTCCCGACATCGATACTATCTACAGGAGGTCGATAGTATCGACTTTATCACAGCAACAGAGGAGCGTCTGTCGATACCATCGACAGTCCTGTCGATAGTATCGACTTTATCAAAACGACAGAAGACCGTCTGTCGCTGTCGATGGTATCGACAGTCCTGCCGATGGTATCGACAGTTGATCAGTGGCGATGTGAAAAGGATACATGTATCCCAAATCTTGATCGCATTTTTTTCTATCGGCGCTCCATCTCATGAAGTCTTCAAATCAGCCATCGCCGCTTTGGAGAGGGTCTGCCTTGGCTCCGCATGCAACCTCTTGGCATGTAATATCTCCAGAGTCACATAGGAGACTCTTTGTCATCTCCTATGTTGCGACAAAGTGCTTCATCAGCCGAGCGTCATATGCAGCCATCATCCGCAAGCTGCTGCTCCTCCACTTCATCATCATCCCGACGATCTTCATCTACAAGTTGTTGTTGCGTTGTGCGTCATCATGCTACTGCCGTCCCTACACCATCACCTGCTGTCTTCATCATCATCCCTCCATCGTCACCTCCCATCTATGTCTACTCCCATATTCATTATGCCCTCTATAGCTATTCAGATCATTAATCGGTCCTATCTTTTGCTAATCTGATCCTATTTTGACCCCCTTTTCGGGTCGGGACTAGATCCATTTTTTTTTATCCGGATCTTATGTTGACCCATTTAGTATACTCTCTTTGGCTATCAGTTTCATTCTCCACATATTACCCATCTCCGTTTCACATATTTTTCTCTTTTCAGCCTTTCTCTCTACCACCCCCCATATCGTATGTGTATCCCTGGTCCACATTATGGGGGGGTCATATATCCAGTTCTCCACACCAAACACTCACTCTTGTCATATTTGGTGTGCGGGGGGATAGAGAGGAGAGAAAGAGATGAGAAGAGAGAGAGAGAGTATGAGAGCATATGAGAGAATGTATGAGAGAGAGAGTATGAGATGAGATGATGATATATGTATTCAGATTATATATATTCCAAGCTATCTTCATGGAGCTTCACATTGTTCAACGCACCGGTTCTCTACTTGAGCCAGCAGTGAAGATCCAGCATCGACACCATATCCGTTGTTGATGATGTATTCCTTCAACTGCATTCACAAGAGACAGATGGGTGCTTCTTCAGAAGCTCAAAGTTTTATCTTCACCGAGCTGCTTCATCACATCTTCTCCGAGCTGCATCTGTTGTATCGACATCGCCTGTAGCTGATCCTCTTGGGACTTTCCTTGATGGATGATATCTACTTTCCTGTCAAGCCCCCATGGTTCCTGCATCTTATCAAGCAGCAGATCGTCCGTCCGCGTTCGTGCCGCATTAAGCACGTATTCCAGTGGCGAGTTGCTGTAGTATCAGGTCCATTCGTCGACACTATATCTGTGTTCGTGTCGCGTTAAGAACGTATTCCAGTGGCGCATTCTTCAGTCTACAGAGTATCTTCAGATGTCTTCATTTTAGATGCACTTCAAGGAAGACCTTCTTCAAAGCTCGAGTATCTTCAGCATGCAAAGTCATCATCACTATTTGATTCAAGGGGAATATTGATTAAGGGGGAGTAACATACTTTGTATGGGAGTGATATTTATCTTCATCTTTCATTTATCATTTCTTTTTATCGAGTCCTGTAACTCTCCAAGCTTGGACATGTGTTTCACCCATGCTCCAGCTTGAGGGGGAGTGTTAAAGTGTCTATATTAGTCTATTAGTTAAATAGGCTAATTAGTTTAGTGGGCCTTTATATTCCGGCCCGTCTAGTTTAGATTACTTGGGACACAAGTCTCAGGGTTTCTCCCTTGCTCCTATATATAGGACATGGGTGTCCAGTCTTTAATTCATCAATTCCTATTCAAGAAATCTTATATTTTAACAGTTGGCTTGGAAAGGAAGGATGTGACTAGCTTGGAGCAGAGACGGGCAGCTGTGGATAGTGGTGACGGGCTGGACAGGGACAGGAAAAGGGGGTGGCAGATGGCTTGGAGAGGAAGGTAGGGGTATTACGGCGTAGAGAGGTTGTTGTAGGTGGGCGGAGATGATGAGGTGACTCCTTGCAATAACCAATCGAGGAAGGGGAGATAGCTAACGATTGTCGCACGAAATCCTAATGGGCATCCAAGCGCCGCCGAGGGCGCCGCCGTCTCACAAGGGGGGCGTTCCTCCTTTTTGCTCTCTCTTATAGGGCGCCACATGAGTGACTGCTCTGGTAGAGAAGACCCTCTCCTATAAATAAGAGGAGATATAGGGAAGCAGACATAGCCCTAATGGGCCAAGACACATTTGAGCCCATAGTACTTATCCATATAGTTGGATCGTGCCAAAAGTTTTATCAATGGTGTAAAATAAGGTTTAGGTATAGGAAATTTTTAATACTTAAGGATAGGGTTCTTTTCCAAATATATACTAAGGTATGTCAAAACAAACATAATCACGGAACCAACACACATGTCATCATCATTCATCCATACACATCTACATGCATAAAAAATCTTCAAACAAGTTAGAACAATAATCTATCACATAGCTGATCATTATATAGTCAACAATGATAGTGTGTTAGCAATAATAAATGAGAAAATAATGTGTAACTTGATTCCTAGTAATAGTAATAGTGTGTTAGCAATAATAAATGAGAAAATAATGTGTAACTTAATTCCTAGTAATAGAGATGGACTAATTGACGAAGATGGAACATGTGCATGAGGGAAGACTTGAAAACACCACTCAACACCATGCAACACCATTACTTGTAATATCACACTATTGACCAACAGTTGAAATCCTAGCAGACGTGCTTTCACCCTATGTTTTGGAAAGCGCAAAGTTAGAAGCGAGCAACCAAACATCTCTAGGTGCTTAAGTATGAAGCGCTCGACTAAGTGGATACTTTTTGAAATGTAAGAAAGTAGTAGGAAAGCAAAAGATGACTATGTGATATATTGATAAGACGAATCCCCTTCATTTATATAGGATAAGGGGGAAGCATACAAACTTTAGACTAAACTCTAATAGGCCAAGACACACTTGGGCCCATATACAATTAGACTCAAATAACTTAATTAACTGAATTAACCAGACTCTAATATGAAAAGAGGCCTACATAGTGAAACAACACAAATATATGCATTTAAATAGTACTAGATTACTAGTTATTGAATAACTATTCAATAACCAAGCAATTAGAATAATACTTATTCGACTAGGGTAGCTTAAAGTATAGATGCAAATAGTTGTACTTATTATAGTTTCAGAGACATAATACAGAAACAAATGATTTTACTAACTTAATATTTATTTTTAAACAAAAATATTTCAACAATGTTTATGACATCATTAGATTATTAAGGGACTCCTACAATGGATTAGACTAACCAATCAACAAATTACGTATACAACAATTGTTTATTATATAAAATACGCGAATACAATATGATACAAATAATTTATCTTACATGATTAACATAGCACTCTTATAGATTTGAAATACTTTAATAACACCTCTGCGATACTTATATATAGTACTTTCAAGATATAAATATAATACTCTTATACTATGAAATCAAATATAGATCCACATGATATTATTGATTCGGTATAAAGTAATACAATTATATTAGTTGGTTATTGATATTAACACAGGTAAACAAGATCATTATGGTTGGATATAAACACGATATTATGGGCAATTTCTTGAACATTTATAGCTTGTAATACATGTAGAACATCAAATAATCAAAATATTCTTTTATATATTGTTGTTGAACAAATATAGACCAGTGTATCCGCGTTCCTTCCGCGTTAAGTACGTATTCCAGTGAAGCTGCCGTAGTCTTATTGATGATCGTCTGCTGCAAATGGCGAATTACTGCTGCAATATTCAGGTTCCATTTCAGATGTTCTTCATTCCAGATGCACTCCAAAAAACCTTCATCAAAGCTCGAGGATCTCCATCCTGCAGAATACAATTTCAAAGCAAAGAGGCACCATCGTATGATTCAGGGGGAGTATCAATCTTTTGTATGGGGAGTGATATTTATCTTTAATCATTTCTATCTTTCATTTCTTTTATTATTTTATCGAGTTTGTAACTCCAAGCTTGGACATGTGTTTCACCCATGATCCAACTTGAGGGGGAGTGTTAAAGAGTATATATTTTCCTATTTAGTTAATAGGTTAATTAGTTAGTGGGCTTTTGTATCTCAGCCCGTTTAGATTACTTGTGTCCTAAGTCTTAGGGCGTCTCCCCTCTCCTATATAAAGGAGAGGGCATCCAGTTTTGTATTCATCCCATTACATCCCATTGCGTTCAATACAATCTTTTTCTACAACTCTATCTCACGCTTTTGCATCTCCACAACGAGCTCGTCAGGCCTTCATGTTCGGGTCTCCAGTCACCACCATATCCCAACAAGTGGTATCAGAGCGAGGTTTATCAATGGATCTCCATCATGATGTCGTAGTGTAACATCAAGAAGTTCGATCACTTGAAGAGCTTCTCTCCCTGGAAAGTCAAGTATGAATCTTGCCTCACGCAATGAGTCTAAAAAGCTCTTTTTGGAAAGGAGAACAAACTGGAATCCATGATAGATGACCGGTGGGAGGAGATTAATCAAAAGGATGAAGCCCATAATGCATCATCCTTTGTCAGGAGGATGTAGTCCTCTATGAGGTTGTCCATCTAAAGACTGCCAAAAAAATTTGGGATGAACTTGAATCACTTTACATGAAGATGTCCATTACCAATGAGGTTGCCTAAAGAAATTCGTTTTCATGCTTTACATGGAAGAATGCAGTTCCTTGATGAGAAGATGAGTTCAATGAAATCATCCACGAGCTCAGGATGATTGATGTGGAGATAGAGGACAAAGAACAAGAATTTCTTTTACCTTCCACCGTCCTATAAGAATCCCAGGGATATGATGATATCTTGAGAGTCAAAGACTACCTCACTCCATGAAGGCAAAACACCATGATATCTCAAGAGAAATTAGAGAAGGATCTTACTGAATTGAAAGTAGCAGGTGAACCATTGTCCGCTAGAGGATGGGAACGTCCACATGACAAGGGCCCTAAAAGTTTAAAGCAAAAGATGAACAAGCAAAAGGCGCGTCAATCAAAGTGTTGTAACTATTGCAAGAAAACATGTCATCACCGAGATGAATGCTACAAGTTGCAAAACAAGAAAAAGCATGAGAAACCTAATGATGTTGTAATTCATGCAAAGGTGGATCATGGAGGTTTTAAAGACAACTGCTACATTCTTGCTTCTTCGCCTTCCTACGACTACAAGAAGGATTTGATTCTTGATTCAACACACATATAAAACATGACCGAGCATAAGGAGTATTTCTTTACCCGCGAGTCACATTAAGGTGGAAATATCCTCGTGGGTGACGATCATCCTTGCAAGACAATTGGTGTTGACATGGCGAGGATCAAGATGTTGGATGGTGAAATAGAACACTAACGAATGTCCGACATGTTGTCAGGTTGAAGAAGAATCTCATCTCATTGTGCACACTTGAAGAGAAGGGATGCAAGTTCTTTAGTGAAAACAGAGATATTGATATTCCTAAAGCAAACTGGGACTTCATGAAGGGGGTGAGATATTCTGGCAAACTGTATATCTTACAAGGCTCTACTATCTTGCGCTCCGCATCGATTATAGTTTTATCTAAAGACACAACGAGACTCTGGCATATGCATTCGGAACACATGTATGAAAAAGGGACGATGCTTCTAAGCAATAGAACGTTTTTGTGTGGTGAAAGCATTAAAAGTTAAATTTCTGCGAGATTTTGTTATAGGGAAGCTCAAACGCAATAGCTTTGATACGTCAATTTATTCTTCTAAGGATGTTCTAGATTATGGTCACTTTGGTCTATGGGCCCCTTCTCATGATCTTTCCAAAAGTGGTGCTAAATACCTGACGACCTTCATTATGGTTGCACAAGGAAGGTCTGGGTATGTTTTCTCAAGAGCAAGGATGGGGCGTTCTCTACTTTCAAGTAGTGGAAGGCTCTTGTTAAGAATCAAACTGACAAGCATAATGATTTTTGGACAGATAATAGATTAATGTTTTTATTGTAAGGAGTTCAATAATTTACTACACCAATCATGGGATCAAACAACATCATACAATGTGTTACACCCCAACAGAATGGTGTAGCAGAAAGAATGAATGGGATGTTTTTAGAAAAAGCCCAATGCATGATTCTCAACGCATGCTTATATATATTTTTATGGGTTGAAGTTGTATCAACCGCATGTTATTTGGTGAACAGTTCTCCACCATCTTCTATTAATTTCTAGACTCCCAAAGAAGCTTGGTCTAGTAAACTTGTTGATTATTTCAGTATATGAATATTTGGTTGTCCTACTTATGCACATTTTAATAGCAAATTAGATACTAGAGCTATCAAATGCGTATTCCTTGGTTGTGCTTAAGGGGTGAAAGGATATCATCTTTGGTGCTAGAATCTTTCTTTACCACGTTTATTGGTATAGCACAACATTACTTTTGACGAAATTGCCATTGTGTCGCTTATATAAGGCAAATAGCTCTTCTATATGTTCTCTATAGGGCGTCTCACAATAGGTGGAAACCGAAGAAGTTGACAGATCAAAGGTTGATGAACAAGGCCCCTCTTCTATGCCAGATGATTTAGTAACTAGTAAAGACAGAGGCTCTAGAGATTTCTTACAGTGTAGCCAAAGGCAAAGGCAAATGGAACGTCAAACCACTCCAAGACTATGGCTTTAGTGAATTCATGGTGGCCTATGCCCTTTCCAACACTGTTGATGTGGATATTGGTGACGAGCCCACCAATTTCGGTGATGTAGTCTCAGGTCACAATGCTCAACAGTGGATTGCTGCAATTAAGGAAGAGATGGAATTTCTTCATAGGAATTAAACTTGCGAGTTGATGGTACCTCCCAAAGGCAAGAAAGCAATGCCCACAAGTGGGTCTGTAAGAACAAAAAAAATGACAGAAACAAGGCACACCTTGTTGCAAAGGGTTATAGTTAGATAGAAGGTGTCTATTATAATGAGGCCTTTTCACCTATGGTCAAGCATAGTTCCATACAGGCCTACGAGTGCTTTCTTTGGTATTCATTGCACACCTAGAGCTACAACAACTAGATGCTCAGACAACTTTTCTTCAGCGATGAACTAGAAGAAAGGATTTATGTGCAACAACCAAATTTTTTGAAGACAAACAAAACCACATGTGCTTGCTCAAAAGGTCATTCTATGGGCTGAAGCAATCTATTAGATAAAGGTACTTGAGATTTGACTCTTTCCTGATGCACAATGAATTTTTTGGGAGTAGCTATGATGCTTGTGTCTACTACAAAGGGTTGGATGATAATTTCTTTGTTTACCTACTGCTATATGTTGATGATATGTTGATCGCTTCTAGACTCATATTTGAGATTTCCAGGGTGAAATTTATTCTAGGTGGATAATTTGATATGAAAGTCCTAGGTAAAGCTAAGAAGTTTATTGGCATAGAGATTTAAAGGGATTTGAAAGATAAAAGACTTATCCCAATGGTGGAGTACACGGAGAAGGTTCTTCACAAGTTCTAAATGTTAGATACCAAGCCTATTTCGAATCCATTGTTCTCTCACTTCATGTTATTGACTTTGAAGCCTCCACAGTCAGATGATGAAGACAAAGAGGTGGTGCATATTCCTTACTCTAGTGCCATTGGTAGCATCATGTATGCTACAGTTTGCACTAGACTAGGCGTCGCTTATGCGATCTGTGGGGTTAGTCGTTACATGGCTCATCTTGGCAAGGCACATTTGTAAGAAGTTAAGTGGATTCTAAGGTATTTGAAGGACACTTCAAGTTTGTTTAGTCTCTCATGGAGTTCAAGTCATCACGACAGGGCATGCCGACTTAGATTATGTAGACGACCCTGAGAAGAGGAAATCTCTCTTAGATTACGTACTCACAACATACTTGTTAAGGTGGAAAGGCGACAAGGCGCATGGACTGGACGCCTTGAGCGTAGGCGTGACTAGGCGTGCTTAGGTGTGCCTAGGCGACTTTTAGAAAATTACAATATTGTACAATTTACTTATGTGTAAACATGGGTTATGGAATTTTATAACATCCCCTTCATATATATGTTAATTCTACCTATATCTATATCTATACACACGTTGTGATCTTTATATCATTTCTTTCCTTCATATATATGTTATATTTCATGTATATAAATGTAGGTCAATCCATAATGTTATGGTGAATCCAATGATATACATGTCTTACCGGAAGATAACATATTTTATTGTTTTATACATAAATATTTACATATTAAACACAACTAAACCTGGATATATATAGTTTTATTATTGCATACATAGATATATACATAATTTTAAAAGTTATATTTGGATGCATATACGTAAATGTGGTAATATGGGTATATGAGGTTCAACTAATATACAAAAAAAACTCTTATATAAGTTATGTAATCAACTATACATCAATTTTAGACTTGAGTAAGGGATTAAGGATAGTAGTGCTTTGAATAACAACAATAGATAATTTTTTAGTAGATAATTTTCATTACATTAGGGTTATTTTCAGCTTATATACTTAGCTTTTGTAGCTAATATGGCTGCTTGAAGTTCCTAAAAGAAGCAAGAAGGGATTTACTATAAGCAGCAAAGTATTTACATTGCAATTGGATAGCTATTCAGGGGAAGAAAATACTTCAGCATCAAGATCATATTCAACCAACTAAGAAAATAGTAAAATAAATATCAAGAGTATTATCCAGAAAATAATGATATTGTACAACAAACATAGATACATATACTTGGTTTGTATATTAGAACGTGTATAGCAAATAAATACTTAAATATAGGGTCACGGGTCCATAAAAAACTTAAGGTGACATTTTGGTCAAGGTGCATCCCCTTGGGGCGCCTTGACGCCTAGGCGCTCGCCTTGACAAGTATGATTCACAGTTGGATATACAACTCTTAGTTGGAAAACCACGCTACCAATACTATTTTTTCTATCCACTACCAAGTCGAGTACATGGCGGAAACAAAAGCTGTGAAGGAGGCTTTATGGTTCAAGGGTTTAATGAATCAATTGGACATGGATCAAGAACAAGTCATTGTTCATTGTGATAATCAAAGTTCCATACATCTTAGCATAGATCAGATGTTCCAAGCCGACATGATGACGAGACTCTTCCATTAGCCAAGTTTGATCTTTGCTCAAAATTAGTTGATCTTCTTTCTACTGCTTTTCCTGTATAGAGCATGTGAATGAGATGGTATTCTTATTTTGATTCTGATATTAGAGAAGATTGTAAGTGCTTTTCCACTCCATTTCTTTTGAGTTGAAAACAAGGTGGAGTTTGTTGAGAGAGTGTCTTAAACTATCTAGAAAAGTTTCTATGATAAATCTGACTTCTACACCAAGCCTCATCATCGCCGGGACTCAGACGCATTTACGATCATACATCGGACCTGAAATGATGTCAAAATGATCTGCTTGGGTTGTATTTATAATTACAGTCCAGCACTGGACCTGAAATGTTGTCAAAATGAAAATACAATCCAAGTTAGGGACAATATACAGTCCAATCGGACCGTAAGTGCTTCCGGAAAAGAATTGTATGACTTTGGGACTTTGGATATGGGTCTTATTCTTGTCAAAATGAAAATACAATCCAAGTTAGGGACAATATACAGTCCAATCGGACCGTAAGTGCTGCCGGAAAAGAATTGTATGACTTTGGGACTTTGGATATGGGTCTTATTCTTATAAATACACTCCCCTAAATCATCCCAAGCATGAAGAATAATGGAGAGACATCAAGATATGTCATTTTTTGAAGACCTAAAGCCACAAACAAACCTAGGGCTTCCCTTAGGGTTTCAACTTTCAAGTCTCTAAAAGCTAGTCTCCAAGCTACCATCTTCTTCCATGGTTGGCTTTCCAGTGTAAAAGGGGTCTGGCTTCTTTTTCTCTCTTCTGTAATTATGCTCTATGTAATCTCTCCATCAATAATACCATCTCTGCCAGTGGTTGTAGGCTCCCACATTGGGAATTTGTTGAACCACTATAAATCTTGTTGTTGTGGTTGGTTGGTTGGTTGCTTGCTATGTTTTTTATCTTTCATTGTACGTATATGGATTGGATTGCTCGATCTCAATCTTCTTCTTCTTCTCTACAAGCTCATTGGGCCATGTTGTTCGGGTCTCTCGCCACCACCATATCCCAACAAAAACATTAACATAGTTGCTACATCAATGGAACACCGGGATGTGGGCCGCATAGGCAGTCTTACAACCTTTCCACCTTAAGTACCAGTTGTTAGGAGTTATTAGTTATTGAGTTTATTATGTATATGGGCCTAAGTATATTTGGCCTGTTAGGATTTGAGTCCTACTTGTGAGGTTTCGCCTATCCTATGTTTAAACTTTAGAGTAGGATTTTCCTAATAAAAATTGATATCTCATTGCCTCATCTTATTCTCTACACGGTATCAGAGAAATGTAAGATCCTATGCTAAACCTTAAGTAGTCTCTCTTTCTATGGGGGTGGCGGCCGCCAAACCTTTGCCCAACTGCAAGCCTCTTGGTGCTACCCTCTTCTACTGCCTGCAAGCCTCATGGTGTCCGTGCACATCACTTCTCCCTACTGCTGGCACCACAACAACTCCATTGACTTCACTTGATCTTCCCCTGCACTCTATGCAATCCTTTCGCTCAAGGGTCAGTTTGATATGGTTGGAACACAATGTGCCTGTTCATCTCCATGGTATCAACAACAACCAGAGGTGACGGCAGTCTCCAAACCAGTCACCCAACTACTGTGATAATCGCTAGTCCCCAAACTGCATGGCTGCCCGACCTCTTCTGTGTGTTCTCCCATGTGTTATTCTCCACAATGGTGTTAGGTTAATTTCATGTGCCTGACATATCAATGTGTACTTGCAATCAGCACGATCTAGTTGTTTCTAGGTACTTTGACTACTATTAATACCCAATAATTTTGTCTTCCACTAAGTAATTACACAATGTGCTTTTCCTATAGACCCAATATGCCATATGGGCATGCAAAATGATCCTGTATATTTGAAGCTTTTCCTGAATTTCATGGTGAGATCCATTCAGTTACTCCTTTCTACCCAGATTCATTCTTTGTACATATTTTTATTCTAGGAAGTGAATGTTGAAATGAAGTGTGACTGGAATGTTGAACAGCAGTGTTGTATGGTATTGAATGTTGGGCCGTGAAGAAAGTAGATGAGATGAGTATAGAGGAAATGGAATGAAATGGATGCATAGGAATAGAATAAAAGAGAGCATTAGAAATGTAATGTGAGAAGTAAAGTAGCAATGACAAGGATGAAAGATAAACTAGAAAGGATAGATGTTTGGGTGTACAACATAGGTCGTGTATTAGTAATTATGATTGAGTTGGACAGAATTAGAAGGGCAAGAGGTATACCCAGGACAACTTGGGAGATATAGTTCAGAGTACTGAGTACATTAGGCCTCATCAGATTCTCAGTAACAATATGATCCATGCTGAATGGAAAAAATGATCTATGCAGAAAGCGCCAATGTGATTGGGATTAAGGCTTAGCTGGTTGGGATTATGACCTTTAGAGAACTTTGTAAGATTGCTTGGTCAGTACAATGTGCAGTCCTAAAGTTGGAAGCAACCTTGTAGACTTTATGGAGTTCTGACCTTTACATTTAGTTGTCTTCCATATGATAGCCATAAAGCTTTGATCCCAAAATATTGTTTTGTTGGGGGGGGGGGGTTGGAGTGGATCTCTGTTGAGTTGGTTGTCTATCGGTTAGCCAACTTCAGTTAGATCACTAACCAGCGCTTTGATGGTTACTGGTGAATGGTGCTTGAATGTCATCAGATGACTCACTGAAAGTCAATCCCAAAAGAAGATCCACACCCCATTCTGGGCCTTGTAGGTTAAACAAGAATCTTCGTATTTAGGCTTTCAGGTCTTGATCTCAATCTGACATCAGCTCCTGCATTGCTGGTGCCTAGTTTTTGATAATTTAGACTCTGATTTGCATTTTATATATTATTATAGATGTTGGACTAATCTGAATTTTGTCTCTTCAATAAATTGACAACTACTTTATTAATTATATATTAGCTATAGACTTTTTTTTGTTTATCTGAAAATTATTTTTTTTGTTTCTCTATTTCTGTCACATTTGGCATTATATACCAACAGATTGAGAAAAATGGAAATACTAGTTTCGTTGCCTTGTGTTAGACTTGACATTTTACAATTTTAAACAGGGACAAATAATTTAATTCCCATGGAGTTAGCTTTGAAAATTGCAAGTAAAATTAGGGTTGAAGAACCGTTTGCTGTATATATTGTTATACCAATGTGGCCCGAGGGAAATCCTGATTCTTTGCTATGTAGGCAATTCTTTATTGGCAAGTAAGTGCCCCCTTAGCTTGTTGATGTGTTTATCTAATGATGTACATCAATGCCAAATTTTTTGTATAGCGCTTTTCATTCTTTTTGAAGCTTCAATGATAGCGATCATGATAGTTCTAGACAAATAAACTTGCAAAAAATTTAAATATAAACAAAAAAACCACTGTGATGCGATAAAAAATTGGTCAAATCTCTATGAAGCTAGAAGTCAGTTATCTGATTCCAAATAACTTCATATTCACACACCTTAATTCACTAAACCCAACAAACTGATGTCTTCAACCTTGAGACTGTCTGATGTTTCAAGCACCAATATTAACTTGTGTTGATAGTTATTTAGTTATTGGGTTTATAATTTATTTAGTAAATGTACCTAATTCTATTAGGCCCATTAAGGCTTGACTCCAAGTTGTATTAGCTCCTTCTCATATATATAGGAGTAGGGTTTAGTCTAATAAAAATATTCCATTGCTTCCTGTTCTGCTTTCTAGCATGGTATCATAAAAGAAGAGCCATCTCAAACCCTAGTCCTAAAAAAGGACCGTAGACGGAGGGAGGCCAGTCGGCCACCCTTTCTTCCTTGGTGTGCCACCTGCAAGAAACAATGACAGGTCCCTAACAGTCTGCTTCCGAACCGGTTATGTTGTTGCTACCCCTCTCGTGCCTGCAACACCTTGATGTGGTTCCTGATGTTGATCTGTCGACGTTCCACATCCTGTGCGTTCAGATCTACCGTTGTGCGTTGATATGTGCCACTCTTCCCCAACTCCTGGCCATCTGTCTCCTACTGATTTGGTACTGCTTACGCTGGCCGCACTAGTTTTTGCAGGCAACATCGACAACATCTTCTTGGTCCGTATCCAGATTCATTCCTCTTGTTGTGTTGAGCTTGATGATATGTTGTATAACATTTCCTGACATAATGGAACACATGAGGAGAAATACACATTTTATATCTCTGGAGGCAGAGGTTGATGGCCCTTAGGGAAGATGGTGGTAGCAACATGACTCTTAGGGGGTGGCAACATCCCAAGCTAAGGCAGCGCTGAATGCAATAGGCCCCATAGGAGGCAAAGATGACTCCCTCTAGGTAAGACGTAAGCAATGACTGCAAGTAATGGAAGTAGCGGCAACCTTAAGGGAGGAGGGTGGCGATAGACTCCCTCTAGGGAACAAAACAACCACACAAGAGGCAAAAAGCATCGGCTCTCAGGGGAGGTGGGCGTCGATGTTGTTTGTAGCATGCTTTGATGATGTTGAGAGATAGATAGATAGGCAGATAGATATGTAGTGGGTGGGGGTATTCCCAAATTTATCCTGCTCTAACTCTAACACCATGATTCAAGGTACAAAATCTATATTTCATAAAATGAGTAAACGTACAATACTATTCTTTTTATATAATATGGATATAGAGAAAAGGTAGATAGAGCTAAGCACATGGGACTAAGTAAATTTGAAAAAAGTAGTTAAAATAGATAACTATGCTAACACCAATATTATGTATGTTTACCCTGATAACATCGGAACAAGTGAGAATCTTGAAATTGGGATGGATGTGTATAAAACCAAACAAAACTGTGAAACTGAAAGGTTCTGTTTGGCTTGTAAAGGTAGAATGCTATGGTTAGAAAATTCACATCTTTACATAGGGCGGAACATATCCAAATCGAGCTGATGTATATATAAGTAATGCTGATGTATTCTTTGCATATATAATACTGTATGTTTATATGATAGTTACATGCTAACATTGCACCAAAACATTGTCAAATGATTTACTCCAATTTGAGCATCAGTTGTTTTATCCTTTTATCTCATAAGACTAGAAAGTTATATCTTTACTACAACTGTCTGACCAAAGTGTAGTACCTATTCTAATAATGCAAGGCCAATATTCTTGCATTATTTTCAAACCAAACCAAACCAAAATGTAGCAAACCACATTGTTATTACTATTAAGTACTAACTTATAATTTAGTTTTTTTAGTTTGAGAACGTTGAATATTGAAAGGTTTTCAACCTATAAGATCACTTTGAATCGTGATTCTAGGTATAAACTGAAACATGCCCGCTTCTTTCTAGATTACCTCTGCAAATTCAATTGAACTACATAAAATGGGATGCTTTGGTACATATGTATATTTCAAGGTAAATGGAAGATAGGGTTATATGTTTGAAAAATTTAGAGAACCCGAGGATTAAGAATACAAGGCTTGTGAGAGATAGTCAATTAAGGATAGTTAACTTAGGTGTTGGCATTTTGAGGTCATGCAATTGTCATTTCAACTTTTTAATCTAAGAAAACTATATCGTAGAGCTATGTAAGCTTAGAAAAACCATCTTCTACGCCATGAACCACATCGAACCATCTGCATTCATACCATTTAAAATGGATGTCCTGTGCCATTGTCGGGTGATGGTTCAAGCGTCCAAATTAATTTGATTGCTACTATGGATATCCAAATCATACATCGTCTTGATTACTTTTCGCCTTCAACACCGGAAACATGTGATTTATATTTCTTTCCACCTCGGTCCCTAATTATCCCTTGATTTCATGACCACCTCTATCACATCCTACTTCTTCCCTTCATTTTGGTTTGCCAAACATCAGCAACCATCCAAGTTGAAAGGCTTTAAATCCTCCTTCACCTCTAACTTCAAGAAAGACCTCGCAACCTTGACATTGGTTGGGACCCCTTTAGGGCCACCTACTGTAGTCCTATCGCAACAACTTCTCTGGAAGATCCACTGTCTGATAGGTAAAATAAACTTTATCCTATAAATGAAGGTCGAAGGAAATAAAGCTCACTTGCGACGCTACCTATCCAAAGATGTGACATTTTCCTCCCTTCGATAATGGGTGAGAGAGCCCAACATTATTTCGTGGCCCTGAGTGGCCAGATGACACTTGGGAGTTTTTTTAGTGCCACACCTCCTTTGTGGACTAGCTGACTTTAATAAAGAGATATTAGAATGTTATCATCACTATCACTCTACCTGATTAAAATTTTAAAATTGGTGAGTAATCACTCAGATTCTTACACACAAAATGGTTGATAGCTCTTTTCAGGCTAATTATTTATACATCCTCAATAATATTTGCTTGATTTATCATAAGGAAAAGTAGGAAAATTTTGTATAATGTAAAAGAAGGCATAATGGAATGGATTTTCTGCTAGAGCGGCTGGATGCCACTGGTTAAACCATGGACATTCGGTTGACAACAACCACTCTAGCTGATCCATAATGATATACATGTATAGAGGATGAAAAAATAGTGGATCAGTATGGGTGAAGGATGCAAATATCCTAATATTTCTATCCTTGGGGCTATCCTACATAATTCAAGTGGATTGGAGTAAGCACAAACATGGTATAATGTGAAATTCTGATTGATGACATAGATTAACACGATCAAACTAGGATCAATGACTATCATTGCTTTTTGGGGGGCCCTAAAGCAAAGTGGTACTACTTAGACTACCTCGTGTATCTAAAATGTTAAAAATTTGAGGACTTTAGGTTTAACTATTTAATTGTCAAATTTGTGGTTGGGTGGATGTAGATATATAGGATTGAAAAGTTAAGTCCTTAGGTTGAATCTTCTACCTTCTCTTTCATAAGTGTGCTATAAGGTGTTATCTCATGTATGACTACCATTCTTGCATAGATATTGACTAAGGTGCTATTTGAGAAGGAAGTAATAGAGCAATGACCCTTGCTACTTGCTCTTAATCAAACCTAAGATGACTTCTCTGTATTGGCTACTAGTGGATCTCAGTCAACACCTAGACAAGAAAAATCTAGGCCAATGGAAGGCTACCCTTCGTTAAACGTGAAAGACAACCCTAGATTGGAAAATTTGTTTGGATTTATGCTAATAAGTGTAAAAAACATCACCTCCATCTTTAGGGAATGCAATCAAACATAAAAGGAATATTAAAAGAGGTGATCATCTTGCAACTATTAAGGAAAATATTACCCAAAACGATAGACATGTTTTGGCTTGGGTACACACTTTAACTTATACAGTTAATACCCCTAATGCTTTTGATGTCTTTAAAATTAGATTCTCATTGTCAAATATTGTATTGTTCTCGATGTACTACTCTTGCAACATGCCAAGGATGGGTTATAGACTCTGAAGCAGATTGAACATGTAAGCATTAACCGTAACACCTTTGCTCATTTTTCTTTGAGCTTAGAAATATTGTGGAATGCACCTATGTTTTTATATTTAGTTATGTTTTATTCTTAGTTATTTCTTTCTTTGTTTATCTTATGTTTAGTCTCGCATCGTGTAATAGAGGTTTTCCTATTTTTCTAACTCCTATGAATAAAATAGAATTTGATTTTATTAAAGCAATCCAACTATCCTTGTCTAGCTCAATGTTGCTTTAGATGAGGAATTCTTGTTAGGGGAATCCAAAATTGTCACTTGCTTCTTTTCCCCATTTCGTCCATCACCTCCATCGTCATTGCCTCTCCCCTTCTCTCTTAGGTGTCTCCCTATCGACATCCACTTTGTCTCCTTAGCTTTGTTGCCGCTCTCCTCATCTTCCTATTGTTTTTTAGCCTACTATCTTCCCAACAATCTATAACCTAAGCTTCGTGATTTGGGGATCTATATGCCACCATTATTGTTGGTCTTCTTGGCAATCTATCATTGGGCTTCAATTTCTATTGATGTTGATCATCATTAATCTCCTTCAACACTTGATGCCACTTTGATCCCTTAGAGAATCAATCTACTTGTTGCAAATTTGTTGATTACAACTCGTGTCTGCCACCTAAGTGGCGTATGATCGATCATTTGAGTGATGCTCTTCCTCCACTCACACCTGGTGATGCATGTCCCTTTGTATAACATTTGATTGGTCTTGTGAATGACGCTTGCCTTGACTTCGACACGTCAAGCGTCCCCTTGCATAGTGTGTGATTCATCATTCGAGCGACCCTCTACCCAAACTCTTACATGGTGTGTGATTGGTCTCCAAAAGGGGCCTTGCCTCGATTTTCATAGGGTGTGTTGCGTTCTTACACGTGGTGCACTAGTATTATTTATCATGCACACATAGTGTACCTCTACCACACAATATGTGCCAACCTCTAAATATCTTTGCCCCAGTCTTTCTACACAAAGTGTCCTACTACTGCAAAATTTTTACACATTATGCACCTCTACTACCACTACTACAGAAATAGCATTCAGTGTCGCTTTTCTGGGCGTCGGTTTTGGCGTCGGTTATTTAGGAAAACCGACGCCTATAATATTAGGCGTCGGTTATTTAGGCAAACCAACGTCGATATTCGAAGACCAGCCAGACACGGGTACCACTTTGTATTCAGCGTCGGCTGAGTATCACCAACCGACGCCTAAAATCGCCCGCTAAATCCAATTTTCGAGCGAAAAAAATTTGGGTCACATACAGCGTCGGTTTGTTACCTATTCACCGACGCCTATTTAAAATGAAATTTTGCGTGAAAAGTTCCACTTTCGGCGTCAGTTATCCTTGGATAACCGACGCTGATAATGGTTCCCGCCAATTAATTTATGGTAAAGATTGTCTAATTGAGCGTCAATTTTTGATTAGCAACCGACACTGAAGATAATAGGCGTCGGTTGTCGTAGAGAACCGACGTCGTTGAACAACTTAATAGACCCCATCACCCGACTCTTCCCCCTTTCTTCCTATTTCATTGCGAATTCTGCTGCTGTGCTCCACGCCCCCCGCCGCTGCTGTGCTCCACGCCCCCTGCTGTTGCTACTGCTGTGCTCACCCTCCGCAGCCGCATCCTCTGCTACTACCGCCGATGCATCCTCTACTGCTGATGTGCTCCACGCCCCCAGCCCCGGTCGTTTGTTGCTGCCACTGCCACTGCTGCTCTAGCTGCTCCACGCACTGCTGCCGCCGGCGGTCCTCTATGCTGCTCTAGCTGCTCCGCCACTGCTGCCGCCGCTCTTCTCCATACTCGCTCTAGGTAGCGCTACCTCTTTGATTCCTTATCCCTATCTATTTACCAACATGCAGCAAGCACGACCATGGCTGTGTTGGCCTACCATGGCCGTGCTGTCCAACACGGCCGTGGTAGGCCAACACAGCCATGGCCGTGCTTGCTGTTGGCCGTGTGCTTTATGTAAATCCTAACATTGATTAAACCTAATTTGATTTGATTAAACCTAACATTGATGAAACCCTAACATCAATTGTGATGAACCCCTAACATTAATTGTGATGAAACCCTAACATGTACATATCTATTATTGTGTTTGTTGGCCTAGAAACCTGTCCAGGATTTACTCATTAGGAGTAAATCTTGGATAGTCCCCGGTTTGGGACTGTTCTTGAACACCTAATATCACTTAGGATGTAAGTGTATAATGTGTATTGGGTTTTCGAGAAAATTTTGGTAGCATTTTCCCGTTTGTTCTCTAAGTACATATGTACTTAGAGAACAGCGGGGAAATGCTGCCGAAATTTTCTTGAAAACCCAATACACATTATACACTTACTAGTGAGATTAGGTGTTCAAGGATGGGATAGGTGGTACACATTTATTATATATAAGAATGACATCACATGTGTTTGTTGGCCTAGAAAGTGAACAATCATTGTTCTTTATATTACTTGTACATTGGTATAAATTAGAATGAACAATCACTAAATTATATACTGTTTGTATGGAGTCCGGCTTCATTGTAGATATCTATTATTGTGTTTGTTGGCCTAGAAACTCGTCCAAGATTTACTCATTAGGAGTAAATCTTGGATTGTCCCTGGTTTGGGACTGTTCTTGAACACCTAATCTCACTTAGGATGTAAGTGTATAATGTGTATTGGGTTTTCGAGAAAATTTCAGTAGCATTTCCCCGTTTGTTCTCTAAGTACATATGTACTTAGAGAACAATGGGGAAACACTGCCGAAATTTTCATGAAAACCCAATACACATTATACACTTACTAGTGAGATTAGGTGTTCAAGGATGGGATAGGTGGTACACATTTATTATATATAAGAATGACATCACATGTGTTTGTTGGAGTAAATCTTGGATATGATGTAAGTGTATACCCTAATCTTGTCCTAATATATACTTGTTTTCTCTTTGATCATAGAATGGATAGATCATGGATGTCCATTCGCAATCGCTGCACCCCAGAGTTTATATCTGGTCTTGATCAGTTTGTTAGATTTGCCGAGGAACATAGGAAAAAACCTACAGATAGGTTCTACTGTCCATGTAGGCATTGCGGTAACAACTTGAAAATCAACACTGGTGAGGAAATCAAAAGTCATGTCATGTGCAACAGGATTGTACAAGGCTATACAGAATGGCACTGGCATGGAGAGATTTCAAACTCGAAACCAGTAGATGTCGATAGCAGTGCTTGGGTGGAAGAAGAAATTTCCTCCGATGACGTAGATGTGAACGAACTAGTTCCAGTAGACCTCGTTGATGTGATGCTGGATAGTTGTAGGGTAGAGAACACCGATCCACCTCCTATCTTTAGAAACATTGTGCATGATGCTGAGATACCGTTATACACAGGCTATGCT
This sequence comes from Alisma plantago-aquatica, assembly GCA_963693085.1. Taxonomy (NCBI): domain Eukaryota; kingdom Viridiplantae; phylum Streptophyta; class Magnoliopsida; order Alismatales; family Alismataceae; genus Alisma; species Alisma plantago-aquatica. Next base: position 883,920,542 of record OY856409.1, read on the forward strand.
AAGTTTACGAAGCTTAGCGCTGTGTTGAGATTGTATAAGTTGAAAGCTAACAATAGATGGAGCGACAAAAGTTTCACTGAATTGTTGACTTTGTTGAAAGAAATGCTTCCTGAAGGAAACGAGCTGCCAATCTCAACATATCGGGTAAAGAAAATGTTGTGCCCAATTGGAATGGAGGCCAAGAAGATACACGCATGCCCGAATGATTGTGTATTATTTCAAAAGGACTATGTAGATTTGAAAGATTGTCCGAAATGTGGTGTGTCACGGTATAAATTGACGACTTCGAGGGAGTCCAAAGCTGGTTCTCCTGCCAAGGTGTTGTGGTATCTACCTATAATATCACAGTTTCCACGCTTGTTTGCAAATCCGAAAGATGCGAAGAATTTGAGGTGGCATGCAGATGATGTTAAGAAAAATAATGATGGGATCCTACAACATGCGTCTGATTCCCCACAGTGGAAGAAGATTGATCTATTGTACCCCAAATTTGGTGAAGAAGATAGGAATCTAAGACTTGGGCTTTATATAAATGGGATGAATCCGTACGGGACATTGAGCAGCCAACATAACACTTGGCTAGTCATGCTTGTTATATACAATCTTCCTCCCTGGTTGTGTATGAAAAATAAGTGTGTTATGTTGTCATTGTTGATATCGGGTCCTAATCGGAAATGATATCGATGTTTATCCTGAACCTCTGATTGATGACCTAAAGAAACTTTGGGCTGAAGGTGTGATGACCTATGATTCTTCAAGAAGAGAGACATTTTGTTTGCATGCTATTGTGTTTTGCACTATTAATGACTTTCCAACATATGGGAATTTGTCTGGATATAGTGTCAAAGGAGCTAAAGCGTGTCCTATATGTGAAGAAAACACTGATTCAATAAGACTAAAACATGGCGGCAAGACTGTACATCTTGGTCATCGAAGGTTTCTTTCAAAATTCCATCTGTATCGTAGGAAGCGCAAAGCATTCAATGGATGAAATGATGAACGGAGTGCACCTAAACCTATACCAGGGGATGTTGTTTATGAAAGAGTAAAAGACATTGCCAATGAATTTGGTAAGAAATCACAATGTAGTATGGCCACACGGAGTGACAATTCTTCATTCAAGAAGAACTCAATATTTTGGGATCTTCCTTATTGGAGTTCTTTGACAGTCAGACATTGTATCGATGTAATGCACGTTGAGAAAAATGTCTGTGATAGCATCATTGGTACTCGGTAAAATATACCAGGTAAGACTAAAGATGGGATAAAATCGAGACTGGACCTACGTGAAATGGGAATAAGGTCAGAATTAATAAAATTACGTGAAATGGGTAATAAAAGAACATACTTACCTCGCGCTTGTTATACATTGTCTAGAAAGGAGAAGAAAGCTTTTTGTGAATGCTTGGTAAATGTTAAGGTGCCACATGGTTACTCATCCAACATCCGTAGATTGGTATCAATGAAAGATCTGAAGTTGATAGGTCTTAAATCTCATGATTGTCACACTCTAATGCAACAAATATTACTCGTGGAAATTCGATCTATATTGCCGAAGCATGTAAGGTTTGCAATCACCAGACTTTGTTTCTTTTTCAACAGTCTATGCAGCAAAGTTATTGACCCTGATACTCTCGATAATTTGCAAAGAGAAGTGGTTGTTACCCTATGTCAGCTTGAGATGTATTTCCCTCCTTCGTTCTTTGATATCATGGTACATCTTATTGTCCACTTGACTAGGGAAGTGAAAATGTTGGGACCAGTTTTCTTGCATTGGATGTATCCCTTTGAACGATACATGAGCGTTTTTAAAGGTGATGTTCGAAACTGTTATCAGCCTGAAGGGAGTATTATTGAAGGTTATGTGGTGAGAGAGGTTATGGATTTTTGCAATGACTTTCTGAGTGGTAATAACACTCCTGTTAATGACAAGAATATTGAGGAGGGAAAAGGAATTTTGGGATCACGAGTGAAAGTAATCAGCCGTGAGCAGTTGGAACAAGCTCACTTGTATATTTTACACAACATGGACGAAGTGAGTGTTTATATCGAGGAACATACCAATTTCATCAAGAGACAACATCCTCGAGCAAGTTCAATGTGGCTTGCTAGAGAGCATAATAAGACTTTTACTAAGTGGTTTGAAGATAAAGTCTTACATCAACTATCTCAAACACCAAATGATATTACAAAAAATATCAAATGCCTCGCCTTTAAACCAAAACCGAATGTTATGTCTTATGAAGGGTTTGACATTAATGGGTTCACATATTACACAAAGAGCCAAGATGATAAGAGTGTCATCCAAAATAGTGGGGTCACTCTTCAAGTGTCGACTATGTATTTTGCAAGTGCAAAGGATAAGAGTCCACATGAAGCTAAAATGTCATATTACGGTGTCATTGAAGACATATGGGAGTTTGACTACATAGATTTCAGAATTCCGCTCTTTAAATGTAATTGGGTTGATAACACCAAAGGAGTTATAGTGGATGAATTGGGTTTCACTTTGGTGAACTTTGAAAAGATTGGCGAGAAGGGTGAACCATTCATATTGGCATCACAGGCGAAACAAATATTCTATATCGATGATCCTACAAATGATAAATGGTCGGTTGTTCTTCATGGTAAAAGACAGTTCATTGAAGATCCTATAGATGAAGAAGAGTACTATGATAAGTATGATGACTCCAGTCCATTCTCAGTTGGGTTGCCAACTCCACAAAATATTGAAGCTAATGATGACTTATATGTGCGCGGAGATCACAATGAAGGATTGTTAATTGATAAAAGATCACAATTTTAGAGACATGTATGTTTATACAAATGTTAAATGTTTGCCTTTTTCTAGTTAATACAAATGCTAAATGTTTGCCTTTTTCTAGTTAATACAAATGCTAAATGTTTGCCTTTTTCTAGTTAATACAAATGCTAAATGTTTGCCTTTTTCTAGTTAATACAAATGCTAAATGTTTGCCTTTTTCTAGTTAATACAAATGCTAAATGTTTGCCTTTTTAATGACATTTTCAGATGGCTGACCATGATGAGCATGATGTCCATGATGAGCATGAAGTCCATGATGATCATGCTGTCCATGACGAGCATGGCGAGGATACCAATGTAAGTTATAAAAACATATCCTATATTTCTATAAAATTCATTATCTTCTAGTTATGTCATATATCCTATATTTCTATATTGGGCTAATTCCGTGTGTTTATTTTTGTCAAATTTTAGGTTGATGATGCACATGTACCCACTGAAGCACTGGAGCAACTTGATGCGCAACACCAAAAACTTAACAAGAAAAGGGGCATCACTCTGTTGAAGAAGTTAATAGCGCTGAGTGGCAGTGGATCCAAATTGGTTGTTGAGTTTGATAATGGAGGAAATGCAATTGGAGTGAACCGCAATAATTTTGTAAACTATCTTGGGTGTGTCACTCAAAGCCATTGTGGTGTTAAGTATGATAATTGGCATAAAGTTCCTCAGGTGAAGAAAGACTTGATATGGAAGGTTTTATGCGTGAGTTATTATTATTTGCAATTCTATTTTGTAGATTACAAATTATATTATTTGCAATTCTATTTTTGGATACTAGTTAATAACAATTCTATTTTACAGAATCTGTTTGCATTGGATGAGAAGTTTCATCGTAAAAGCGTGATGCAACGCGCTGGAAAGATGCTTAGGAACTATAGGACAGATCTGAATAGAGAATACATAAAAGATGGTGATAAGAAGAAGAAGTCAGCCCTTGAACAGTGGAACTTCTTGGAAAATCTGAAGAATTCAAGGTATTAGGTGTCACTCCCAATTTAATTAATATATGTTGTATTCACCTATTCAAGATTAACTTTTAGTGCTTCTAACCAAATCATTAATGTGCATACTAACTAGGCCCTCAGTGACGCGCAAAAAGCAAGGCGTGCACTGAATGTGCATGACCACACTATGGGTCCAAAGGGATATGCAGGCATTCGCCAAAGACTACAGGCGGAGTCTGTGGCTACTCAGGAGTCTGCTCCTACTCAGGAGTCTGCTCCTACTCAGGAGTCTGCCACACCCATGCCTCGCCATGATATCTGGATTGCTGGGAGGCAAAACAAGAAGGGTGAAATAAAGAAGCCTATAACTGCTGAGGCAGCTGCGAAAATGGTAAAATACAACTCTCAGAGCAATTGTTTGAATATTGATTATTTGTGGTGTTAACTTACCAATTTCTGTTGATGGTGATTAGCGGGAGATGCACGAGCAGAGGAAACAAGGCACGTTCGTCCCTCGGGGCACAAGGGATGAATTGACAGTTGCTCTGGGTAACCCAGAGAATCCTAGACGTGTTAGGGGTGCAGGCGCTGGTGTGGGAATCAAAGGATTCTTTGGGCCATCTCAGCACAAACCCAGAGCGGGACTTTCACAAGAAGAGGTAACCTATTCATTTTTTAGAATGTTACTGCAAAAGGGAATTCAATAATAAGAAGCTAATGTTTCCATGTATAGGAGAATAAGAGAGTCGAGGATATAGTTGCCAAGGAGGTCAATGATATAGTTTCTGAGAAGGTCAAGGAAGAAATAGTGCAGTGGCAGGCATCTCAGGCTTCCAATCAGCCTATGGCGACCCACTCTTCTCCTGATGTATAGACTGTGAGTAATCCTGGAGACCCATCGCCTAGCACGTCTGCTGTAAGTATTGTTTATGACATTGTACTTAGTCTTTTCAAGATGATATGTATATATGTATAATATTCTTTACGTAAATTTTTAGGCATTGAAGCCATGCCGCTTAAGAATGCAAGACTATGTTGTTGCATAGGCGCAGGCTTGCATAGGTGCAGGCTTACCCGTCCCTTCCTGGGGCAATGTTTCACGGGACTCCAATGCCGCAGGGCTACGTTCGTGTGAGCCCGATACGTGTATTACCCAATTGGAGGGAAGATGCATTGCCATATCACCATCTGGATATTGATACACTTGCTGAGGCAGAAGGCGGGGTGATATTGTGGCCCAAAGCAGATGTCGTCTACACTACTAAAATTGTAAGATAAATTTACATTACTTTAGATTGTTAATGTGTATATATGAGGTCAACTGATCTGAAATTATATATACAGGTTAAAAAGAAGACACCCACAACACCTAGGCCTCCACCTCCACTTCCTGCATTACCAAGTTGGGTTCCAACTGACCTAAAATACCCGTTAGGTCCTGTTTGTAGGGGAATGGCATGTTGGCTATGGGCACATAATATACATCGTCCTATAATTGTTTCTTTAGATGCAGATTATGCAGGTCAATCATACGATAGCTCTTTATTTATATAAGATATTATTGAGCTATTTATGTATGATTGGCTGAATACATCAATGATAGAGACATGGATAAGGTGAGATCTTGTTTATACATCCATATACCTAGTGTAAGATCCGGTGATCTGGTTTCTTATATATTAATGCATACGTAATACATGTTTTGCAGCTACTTAGTCGAAGATCAATGCAAACAATTTGCATTTGATCATGTGGGATTTTTGATTCCATCATTGATTAGTATGGTAGCTAAAGACCCTGATAGTGTTCAACAATACTGTATAGATGCTTTTACAATTTTCGGTCAGCAAAAGAAGACGATAATAATAGCTCCATTCAATGTCAAGTAAGTTTACTTTATTTATAATTTGGACTTAATAAAATTCCATTTTTATTGTGCATTTTGAGTTATTAATTTTTAACTTTTTTACCTCTAGCGGTAGACATTGGGAGTTACTGGTTATTTCCCCCGGGACGTTCACTGTTTATTATCTAGATCCTGCGGGAAGTACATTGAACACTAAAATTGGACACATATTGAGAATGCCATTATTTTGGTGAGAAACATTTCATTTTTATATCCGTTAACATCTGTTATTACATTACTATTTAATTATGCAATTTATTGAGTTACATTAACATGTAGGGGTTTAAATGCATTCAAAAATACTGGAGGAAATGTCCCAAGGAGAAAGAACCAACCAATAATTTGGGAGAACGTAAAAGTAAGTTCCCGACTCCAATGTATATATTATTTATGTGAACTGTGCTTAGTTGTATTTTTTAATATTTTGTATGTTTCAATTTATAGTGTGCTACACAAGACAACGGCTGGGCATGCGCATACTATGTGATGCGATTTATGCAGATGATTATCTGACATGCCGCATTGGATATTACTACCATACATGAGGTATTATATATAGTCTCATTAGTTAGTATGAAATATATCAATCTTATTTTTATATTATTACTTATATATATACATCATTCTCTTTGCAGGTGTTTAAAACTGACCACACTATAGGTAAACGCTTAAAAAATGTACATGCTCCATATACGATTGAAGCATTCAATGAAGTAAGAGAAGAATGGGCAAAAGCCATACAAGCAGTGGCGATTGTAAGATATAATTGGGATGTTGATAGCGATGTTGAATGATATTTTCTAAATGAATATTTTTTAATGTTTATACATGTCTGAATGTTTCTACATGTATTTGAATGTTTCTACATGTGTGAATGTGAGAATTGAATTTATGTCTGAATGTATCTACTTGTGTGAAAAAATATTTGTTGATTTTGTAGGTTTGTGGCTTGTTTGTAGGCTGATATCAATGGATGTCATAAACCTGCAGTTCAGAAAACTGAACTGCAGGTTCTCATCCTGCTGACCAGCCACAGCAGGCTTGCAAACTGATAAGAAAAAAATAATTAAAGTGTAGGCGTCTGTTATTTATAGAACACCATCATCAAAGACCTATAGAGTCAGTTATTAGATAAAAATCGACACCTAATATGACAAACAACCCGATCGTGCAGGAAAGAACAACCGTGGTGGAAAAGGCGTCACTTATTTTAATAAAACTGACACCTATAGTACTAAACATGGTCGTGCAGTGAAGCACGACCGTGTCGTCTGGGAGTATGGCGTCGGTTGTTCAGTTGTTAACCGACGCAGAAAGTGTCCACCTATACTACTAAACACGGCTATACTACTAAACACGGCCATGCAGGGAAGCACGACTGTGTCGTCAGTGAGTAGGGTGTCAGTTTTTCAGTTGTTAACCGATGCAGAAAGTGTCTTAGGTGGTGCCCTTTTTTGTGGTGCGAACCCTATAGACGTCGGCCAACTATAGATAACCGACGTCTATAGATCATATAGGCGTCGGTTAGAAAATCGACGCCGAAGAGTTCGACCTTTAGCGTCGCCCACATAGGCGTCGCTTGAAAACCGACGCCAAAGGGGGTTAAACAACCGATGCCAAAGGCGTATTCTGTAGTAGTGTACACAATGGGTTCCTCAGTTAATAGCCTACAAATATGATTTTCTATTGCAACAAGCTGTATGATCTACGTATTCCCTATTCTTTTACTTTGTGTCTTGTTGTTTTCTCATGGATTCTACCTCTAAAACGGTGATGTACACATACAATTGAGGAGAATTCCCACGACTCCGCTCACCAGAGTCAAATCTTGTATATATATTTACATACAAAGGTCTATACAAACTAAGTCCTTTCTTTTTACATGATTACAAATAGGTACATGTTTGTGTTATGAAGTTGTTCTTACCCCAACTCCAATCCCACTGCCCACTAGGCAGTGATAAAGGGATTGAAGCATCCATCCCTTAGAGGCCCGAAGGAATCACACTCAAGTATATGAAATAAGAAATAACATATCAGAACATAAAAGATTTACAAAAACTAACCATCCCTATTAATATCATTCCTTAATAGTCAATGAACTTTCCATCAGAGTAATATAGTTGAATTCGGCAACATGAATTGTGACTTGTCTTCATCAATCTTCTTCTTTAGTCTAATAGGGGAAAATCATGATGTTATTGCGAATGCAATAGTACGCTTGGCCATAAAACACAATGTTATAACCAAATATTTACTAGGAAGTAATGTGTAAGCAAAAAAGAGAACAACATTATACGACTTCATACTTTATGAAACCACGACATGTCTTATTGATGCATTTCCATGTGGATTATTCTCTATGCATTCGTTCTTCTCTACACTTATGAGTATGGATCTCTTTCCATGCTTCCTTATGCCTTTGACCCTCTCTAGACTCATAAGTGTGGATCTCTTTGCTTTCACTATTCATACATACAACCATCTCTACACCCAAAGGTTTGGTGTGGGTATCTTTGTATTTATTGTTTGTGCATTCAAACCTCTCTACACCCATAGGTTGGACTTCTTTGCATCTATAATCATTATCAAAAGTTTACTTATGATCATGTTCAAGGTTTTCTAGAAAATAACATATATATGTGAAAAAATGGAACCAATATCATAAGAGTCACTTATTTCAAATAGTAGTCATAAGTTGAGCCTAATGACTCATACATATATTATATAACCAAGAAATATCATAGATAATTACCAAAGAGGATAAAACTACCTTGCTTGTTTGAGAGTTTAGATTTTGGGAACATGAGTCAACAATAGATTAAGGATACTTTAAGAGAAAAATATGGATCTGTGGATCACAGTCTCTGGTCAGCTAGGAAGCATGGACAAAGACAAGTGACATGGCATGGACACGAACATGGGACAAGGATATTTTCAGAAATATAGGACACTGACACGGCGTTGGTCATGACATACACACATATATACATTTATACATGTACATAAATGCATATATGTACAACAATATAAGTATACATATATACACACATATATACATATACATATACATATACATGTAAAAAATATACATATACATACACATAACATGGAGTTAATACATATACATATACATATACATATACATATACATATACATATACATAAATACATATATGTACAAAAGTATAAGTATACATATATACACAAATGCACATATATATACATGAAAAAATATACATATACATACACATAAGATGGAGTTAATACATATAATATCCATCTATTCAAATATTTAAAAGTAACTCATAACATGAGATTTAAAGAAATAAACTTAAATATATAAATATGAATGCAAACTTTAGAAGAAACCACTAGTATGTTACCATTATGAGACAACAAGTGGTCAATGTAAAATAATTAATGTAGAGTATATTTGCAATATGAAATCAAGTATGAATGAAGAATTATGAAATACAATGAATTGGTATGTCAAATTCCTAAAACATTATTTATAAGAATTATGAATTATATATGTAAGTATGATGTATAATAGATAAATATATAATAACAATTAGGAGAAGGATGTGGATGAGACATAATAGTAGTGTGCTGAATAAGATGATGGAGAGAGGAGTATATAATTTATATATCTTTTATGTAGGGAATTGATTTGGGTTTGCTGCGTCCACACCGTGTCCAATCTATCCACACTGTGTCCATGCTTCTAAAAAATAGACACTTTTGAGCTGTTTCCACCGTGTGTTCAGCCGTGTCCATGTCGTGTCTGTGTCCTACATGTATCCAGGTCGGCCACGGCTGCCCTGGGAAAGTGTTTGTGCTTCCTAGCTGGTTAACTATCGATTACGATCCCACCTTCAACAAAAGGCGATCACAGGGTGATTGGAGAGGCACACAATGCCAAGAACCGTAACGGAGGGCCTCTTGCAAGGAAGAGGGAAATCATAGGTGGGAGTGACGTTAGTTCTCTGAGGGAGTGAAGTTCATGCTCTAAGTGTGCGAGAGGGAGACAAAAAGGGTCATATATATAGGTGGGGGAGAGTGGTGATATGCAATGTCTCTAATAAGTTCCACGGCTGATCACTGTTGTATTAGAATTTTACAATCTTATATACACTAGGGTATGGGACAAGATCCCTAGTCAAACCCTTCTCTTTCCTTCCATCTTCCTAACTAGGAATGATATTATATTCTTAACAATCACGCTCAAAGATAACGCTAAGGGGGGAAAAGGTTTCTTAAGAGAAAACATCCTTTCTAATTATAAACCTTTTTTTGTAAACTAATTCACAATAAAACAATAACAACACTGGCCAAACTAATCAATCAATCATAATTCTTAACAATAACATATTTTTCCTTGTTAGAAATTTATTCCTTGAAGTACCATTAGTTGGTCTTCATATAGGGCCTAAAGTCCACAAGTGAGGGAAACCTCAGCGATATACATTGGGTTCTAAAATCCTAAAAATTGAACTTGTGACATCATTCCCACCTTAAAGGGATTTTTTTCCCCAAAATTCAAACTATCCTCAAAACATATAGGGAACATTATTTTTCACATAATAATTACTTCAATATGCCATATTATCATTATTATGATCTAATATGGTCAACATCACATATTCAACTATATTGATCAACTCTAGGTCATAATTTTAAACAATTGCTTCCACATCATTATGTCTATGCGTTAGATCCTCACTACACCAAAATGTGCAAATCTAATTGCATATATCTATCTCTAGCTCTATAGTTTCTTCATGTGCCACCTGATAGGTCACCCAAGAAATTGGTTGGCACTCAGTATTGCATATATCAAGTATTCTAGTTGTCACTCTAAGCCTGGGTACTCTCTATCCTCCACTCTATTTTGTATTTTTTCCAATTGGGAAGGCAGACATGACTTAGAAAACCATGAGATTCTTATCATAAATGTATATTTCTCAAGTTGGTGTCTGATTTTGGGAGGCATCTGCAATGTAGAATGCCATAAGCTTTCTCATAATACAGTTATCAAGTCAAGATATTCAGACCATAGCAACAAGTATTACTTTATTCCAATTGTTATGAATTATTTCAAATTTTAGTTTTTCCCGTCTTTAGGCTACCCATAATCGGGAGAGAGTGTAGATCAAGTCAAGACACCCTATTTGAGATGGAAAAGATGAGGAGTCTACCTACTACTTTCCAGTAGGTGTCTAGGGGTAGTACTTAAAGAAGAGATGTGATACAAGATGACTCTCTACAGATAATCTCTTTGATCCTTTTTTGGATCGACTAAGGCCAGGTAGAGCAGGGAACCTCAGCCGCCGTTGCGAGATAGATAGAAGGTGATTACTAGTTAGAACCTCGAGCCTAGACACCCCATTGTCACCATATGGACTTTTAGGGTTTCCTAGTTCAATATATTGGAGAAATTATATGCTTCATTCATATGGGAGTGTGTAGACTCTGATACCATATGTCCTGTAGTTGTTCTTACACCAATCCCAATCCCAATCCCACTACCCACTAGGCAGTGTTAAATGGATTGAAGTGTCCGTTCCATGGAGGCCCAAAGGATTCACACACAAGTATATGTAATAAGAAATAATATCTCATAGCATAAAAGGTTTACGAGAACTAACCATCCCTAATAATATCATCCCTTATGATTCAATATACTTTTCATTAGAGTAATATAGTTGTATGTAGAAGCATTAATTGTTGAAGATCTTCATCAATCTTCTTCTTTAGTATAATAGGGGGAAATGATGACATTATTAAGAATGCAATAGTACGCTTGGCATTAAAACACTATGTTATAATCAAATATTTACTAGGAAGTAATATGTATGCAAAAAGGAAACGACATTGTACAATATCATCCTTTATGAAACCATGACATATTTTATCGATGCATTTCTATGTGGATTATTCTCTATACATTCACACCGCACTACACTTATAAGTATGGATCTCTTTGCTACTTCCCCATGCATTTTACCCTCTCTATACTCATAGGTATGGATCTCTTTGCTTTCATTATTTATACATCCAACCCTCTCTACACCTAGAGGTGTAGGTATCTTTGTATTAATTGTTTGTGCATTCAGCCCTCTCTACACCCATAGGTTGAACTTCTTTGCGTTCATTATCATTATCAAAAGATTACTTATGATCATGTTCAATGTTTTCAAAAAATATATATGTGTGTGTGTGGAAAAAAGGAACAAGTATTATAAGAGTCACTTATTTCGCACAATCGTCATAAGTCGAGCCTAATGACTTATACATCTATTATACAACCAAGTAGTACCATAGATAATTACCAAAGAGGATAACCTTGCTTGTTTGAGAGTTTAGTTATGAGGAACATGAGTCAATAATACATCAAGGATCCTTAAAGAGAGAAAATATGAAGTCGTAGATCACGGTCTCCGGTCAGCTATTGACTGCGATCTCACCTTCAAAAAAAGTCGATCACAAAGTGATCGGCGAGATACACGACGCCAAGAACCCTGACGGAGGGGCGCTTGCAAGGAAGAGAGAAAAGAGGGAGAGGAAAAGAGCATGGTGAGAGTGACATTCATGCTCTGAGGTGTGCGAGAGGGGAGTAAAAAAGGGTCATACATATAAGTGGGGGAGAGTGGTGATATGCACTGCCTTTAGTAAAGTTCCACGATCGATCACTATTGTGTTGGAATTTTACAATCTTATTTGCACGAGGGTGTGGGACAGGATTCCTAGTCAAACCCTTCTCTTTCCTTCCATCTTTCCAACTAAAAATAGTATTATATTCTATACAAGCATGCTCAAAGATAATTCTAAGGGAGGAAAAGGTTGCTTAACAGAAAACTTCGTTTTTAATTATAAACCTTTTCTATACAATAATTCACACTAAAACAAAAATAACTCTGGTCAAACTAATCAATCAATCATAATTCTTATCAATGACATATTTTTCGTTTTAGAAATTTATGACTTTCAATCATGATTCCAACTCCAACCAAGACTTTGACCAGTTCTTATTTTCTTAAATCTATTTATCCATTAACATTTTCTTAACCATTCAAACAACTTCCTTGTCAGGGCATATAAGGAATTCCATTATTGTCATTAATGCTTGCAAATACTCATCGAAGGACTTCTACATGTCCACAAAAATGTTTCAATATTATATTTCTACATTCATTTGTCCAATAGGAAAATTATTAGGTTATCACAAACGTGCAACAATTAGCACCTTATATAACATGGAGATATCAAAAATAAAACAAAGTAAGCAATATGGGGCCAAACAGGATAAAGAAACCCAGATTAATGAAAGATAAAATAAATAATATCTTCATACACATAATGCGGTTCATGTGTCTATCCACAACGTGCTAACTATGTGGCAATTAGAATACTTTTTTGCTGTCGCCATCAACCTCCCTTGAGGAAGACACGTAATGCTACCTTCCTTCTTTGAGGAAGCAGTCGCTACCATTGTCCTCTTGGGCTACTATCGCCGCCTTCCTCCCTTGTAAGAGCAATTGTTGCCACCCCTCCATGGGTTGTCACTATCCGCCCCTAGGGTGCCTTCTATGACAGCTTTGCCCTACTTGGGAGCAGCTCCCCCCTCACCGTGGGGGACCTGCCAATGACAATTGTTATTGCCCCTAGGATACTTGCTACTGCCACTCAATGATGTAAAGGGGCTCTACCTTTTTCTCTCTCCCATCTTTAGGAAGGCTTCTTTAACATCTTGGGGGGTCTCCCTCTCCCCTAAAACTACACCTACAACCAACGGGACAAGACTAAGTGTTTATTTACTGCATTTTCTCCGATTTATGTGTTCATAGATTGTCTATCTCTTGGTTGACTTTTGTTTTCATCTAGGTCCATATTCTACATACCTCTGGCTTATATCTTCTGCGGTCATGGATTCTACACATGAGATGTCTCGTCACCAATTCATCTCCATATGTCTGGATGGGAAGACCTATTATTTCCATACATATGGTTGGGAAGACTATGCAATCTAGCCTAAACCCTTGGGGATCTATGTGTATTCTTAGGATAATCCATCTTACCTAACTAACAATCCTCCTGCTCCACCTGACGCCAAGGTTGGTGCCAAGGCAAAGGCCAACTATGCCACTTGGAAGAAGGATGCCAAATTAGTTAAGAGTTGGATCCTTAATAGCATTGAACCTCACATTGGTTCTTCTCTCATTTACCTTGGTACTACTAAGGGTATGTGGGATCTGCTAGCCATTGTATATGCTCACGAGCATAATCATAAGAGGGTTTAATGAGATGTACCCAAATCTAACCAAACTCAAACTCAACCATGGATTTAACATAGAAGATCACTATGCACATTTCAAATCTCTATGTGAGGATCTTAAAGAGTGTCACACTCTGGCAAGAATTTGAATACTCTAAAGAAACAAAGAAAAGAGGGCAAGCTTGTGCAGTTCTTATTTTGACTTGGTTGGTCAATTTTTTTAGGAAGTGATCTTCTTCCTTTTGTTGATGATATTCTCAAACGATTACAATGTCTGACTACCTATTTTGGATCTTTTTCTGAAATCGGTACCTTAGATTCAATTCTTCTTGTTGGTAGTGGTCGTGGATGTAATCAACCCTCCAATAGGAGACATGATCACTCTTCACGCTGAGCAGACCAAGGACAGAGATATGCATATAAATCTGTAAAATTGCAATCGTTGTAGGAAAATAATCACGTTGAGGAGAAGTGTTGGGTAAAGAGAATAAGTTTGACCAACCCATTCTTTGAAAACACTAAAGCTCCTGTTGTTGAAAATTCTAGTCCCGCTACCACTCCAACTAAGGCACCACTTGTTCAGACTAAGGCTTATATGAAGCATTTGGTGAGTGTGGTTGCTCTAGGCTCTTGCCGTACTAGGGGTTTTGGTTTCCTATGTGATAGGAAATGGGGATATTATCTATTTTACCTATACTTATTCCTACTATCTCTTCCTTATTTTGTCCCATATTGCTTAGCCTTTTCTATTTGTATCTATCTCTGTGTCATATAAGGAGAGAATTATTATACATTTGTGATGACCCAATAATGATACATATTCTTAACAATGTGGCCCAACCAAATCGAGAACCTTTTAAACAAGCGGAACAAATTTTCAGATCTCTTGACATTTTTGTTGGCATAAAGTGATTTTAGAATAATTCATGTATGACCACAAAAAAAGCTAATGAGAATTGTTACAAATTAGGTCACTGCGTTGTGAGGCGTGTGAGAGGAGCAATGCGCTGCCTCTCCTTTTATGAATAATACAATCGGGAAAATTACTTAAGAGTCAAGTAGTAAAGATAAATAACAAAATGAAATACTAGGAATATAAATCACTTATATTAACACTCCCCTCAAGCTGGAGCGTACTCATCATGTATGCCCAACTTGTGACTAAGACTCTGAAACATTGTTGGACCTATTGGCTTTGTAAGAACATCAGCAAGTTAGTCTTCAGATCTGACATGAAGAGTCACCACTTTATCATTCTTGATTTGATCTATGATGAAATGACAATCAACTTTTATATGTTTAGTGCGCTCATGGAAAACTATTTTGGCAATACAGATAACAACTTGATTGTCACATTTAAGTTCTATAAGAGACATTACAGGAATTTGTAATTTAGAGAGCACATATTGAACCCACTGTAACTCACAATAGGCATGGGCCATTGCTCTATACCCAGCTTCCGTGCTAGAACGAGCAACAACATTTTGCTTCTTGCTTTTCCAGATGATAAGATGGCTTCCTAGAAAGGTGCAATACCCAAAAGTAGACTTCTGGTCATTCAGATTACCAACCCAATCTGCATCTACATGGCCAGTAAGAATAAGAGTAGATGGAGGAGTCTCAAGTCTATAGTATGTGATTCCTTTTCTAGGAGCTCCTTTCAAATACCTCAGAATACGATAGACTATTGTCCAATGTGAGTGCTTTGCTGAGCTCATATGTTGACTCACCACTCTTACAACAAAGGAAATGTCAAGACGAGTCTCAGTCAAATATATCAGTTTACCAACAATCTTCCTATAATACCCTAGATCTAAATACTCAGTATCATCAGTATTGTCCTTCACATGATAGTCCATAGGAGTAGACACAAGCTTGGATTCACTCATTCCTGTCTCATGAAGTAGATCCAACACACATTTTCTTTGAGATAAATTAGTACATGTATGAGATCGAAGTACTTCAATGCCCAGGAAATGCCTCATTTTCCCAGATCCTTTGTATGAAAGTGCTTCTGCAATCCATCCTTCACATTGGATATGCCACAAAACCACTACTAGCGATAACAATATCATCAACATATACTGCAATAATAATAGATCTAGTCGAAGTACTAGAATAGAACAAGGAATGATCTGTCACAGAACGTGAGAAGCCCATTTGTAAAACAATAGCACTGAACTTGTCAAACCAAGCTCGAGGAGACTGCTTAAACCCATAAATGGATTTCTGTAACCTACACACCTTCCGACCCCCCCCCCCCAGCAAACAACGCACAAGTTTGCTCCAGGTGTACTTCCCGTAGATCACCATGTAGGAAGGCATTTTTGACATCGAGCTGAAATAGTCTCAGTCAAAGGTGGTAGACAAAGAGATAAGAATCCTCACATAATTAAGACGAGCCACATGTGAGAAGGTTTCAAATAAATCAACACCATATGTCTGAGTATATCCTTTCACCACTAGTCTAGCTTTCAATCTCTCTATGGAACCATTTGAATTATGTTTGACAATGAATACCCATCTACAGCCCACAATATTCTTGTATGCAGGCAAATCAGTAAGCTCCCAAGTTTCATTCTGAATAAGTCCAGACATTTCAAAATTCATATCCTGTAACCAACCAACATCCTTCATAGCATCAACATGGTTCTTTGGAAATCAATCCCAAGAGCAAAGGAGCGAATAAAATGGTAGTCAACCTCAATATGTTTGGTGCACTCATGATAAACAGGATTTTTGGCAATGAATATAGAAGCTTTGTTGTCACAGTGCATGGGTATAGCAGAAGAAGACTCGACCCCAAGTTCTTTCAAGAGAGAATGCACCCACAGAAGTTCACAAGCAGTATGGGTTATGGCCCTGTATTCGGCTTCAGCACTAGATCTGGCAACCACATTTTGTTTCTTGCTTCTCCATGTGACCAGATTGCCTCCAACATAAATACGGTAACCAGAAGTGGATTTCTTGTCAACTTTGCTCCCTGCGTAGTCAGAATCAGAATAATCCTCAAGAGAACAATGTCCATTTTTCCTGTAATGAAGTCCTTTGCCAGGAGACTTTTTTAGATATCTCAGAATATGACATAGAGCATCCCAGTGACACTGTTTGGGTTTATCTAGGTACCTGCTAAGAAGGCCCACTATAGTAGAAATGTCAGCTCTAGTCACAGCCAAATAAATCATCTTACCAATCAGCCTTCTGTACTTCTTATTATCAGCAAAAATTGGAGAAGACTCATCATCCCTATTGACATTGGGATCTAGAGGAGTGTCAGCAGGTCTAGCTTCAAGCATACCTATCTCCTGCAATAGATCTAAGACATACTTCCTCTGAGACATCACTAGAGCATTAAAGTTTCTAGATACCTCTATGTCCAGAAAATACCGAAGCTTGCCCAAATCTTTGGTAGCAAAATGTTTGCAAAGATGGGCTTTAGTAGCCTGAATACCAAGAGAGTCACTGCCAGACAGAATAATATCATCTACATATACAATCAGAAGAACAATACCAGCAGAAGTCTTCTTAGTGAAGACAGAATGATCCACCTGAGATCTCAGAAACCCAAAGTCACTCAGAATTTTGCTTAATTTATCAAACCAAGCACGAGGACTCTATTTGAGCCCATAAATAGATTTCTTCAGCCTGCAGACTTTGTGTGACTCCCCCTGAGCAACAAACCCAGGGGGTTGCTCCATATAGACTTCCTCTTGTAAATCACCATACAAGAAGACATTTTTCACATCTAACTACAACAGGGGCCAATCAAGATTAACAACAATAGAAAGTAGAACTCTGACTGAATTAAGACGGGCAACTGGAGAGAAAGTTTCGAAATAATCAATACCATAAGTTTGCGTATACCCTTTTGCAACCGGGCGTGCCTTTAGACGTTCTACAGTGCCATCAGGATGGTATTTCACAGCATACACCCATCTGCAGCCTACAAGCTTACACTGAGGAGGTGGATCCACCAACTCCCAAGTATGTCTATCAACAAGAGCAAGCATCTCCTCTTTCATAGCAGATGTCCAAGTCGTATTTTTTAAGGCATCATGAATATTCTTTGGAACAATAACAACAGACAAGGAAGAAACAAAAGTGTTAACATGGACATTCAGATGATCAGTAGATTCAAAATGAGCAATATTGTGAGATGTGCAGGAATGAGTACCCTTCCTGAGAGCAATGGGTATATCAAGATCAGAAGTTACCTCAGGTGTAGCAGAACCTTATGGAGGTGAAGATTGGTGTGGCTGGGGGGGGGGGGGGGGTTCTTGTTCAGTAGGTGCCCTATTCCTGTGCTAATAAATAATGATAGGAGTCGTATGTTCAGGAATCACAGTATTAGAATTATCAGAAACACACTCAGTAGTAACAGGCAGTGGGGGAGCAATAATATCAGACTGTAGACTATCTCATCCACTAGAATAGTAGGGTGTATCCTAAAAAAAAGACAACATCGCTGCTGGTAAATCATTTTTTCGTAGTAGGACAATAGCATCTATATCCTTTTTGAGTACGAGAATACCCCAACAAAATACATTTCTCAGCACAAGGAGACAGTTTATCATAAGAAGGTCCAAGCAATCACACAAAACATGTACAACCAAAAATCTGAGGAGGTACAGTAAATAAAGGTGTGTCAGGGTGCAGAACGTGTACATGTATTTTGTTCCCAATCACAGATGAAGGCATTCTATTTATCAGAAAATAGGCAGTCAGGATAGCCTCAGGACAAAACAACCGAGGTACATGGGTATGCATCATAATAGTTCTGACAACCTCTAGCAGATGTCTATTTTTCTGCTCATCTACTCCATTTTGCTGGGGTGTATACGCACAAGAGGTCTGATGTAAAGTGCCAACGGATTTGCAAAATAAAGCTACTTCTTTTTGAACAAACTCAAGAGCATTATCAATGCGAAAAAATTTAACATGCATATTATATTGAGTTTTCACCTCAGCAAAAAAGAATTTAATAATAGACAGAACTTCAGACCTACTTTTCATCATAAATAACCAAGTGGCCCGAGAAAAGTCATCAATAAACAGAATAAAATATTTGTGTCCAGACAAACTTGGCACATGACAAGGACCCCACACATCAAAATGAACTAAATCAAAAATCTTTTTGCTACTAATTTGAGAACATTTAGGATAAACAACCCTAGTCTGCTTTCCTAACTGACAAGACTCACACTGAAACAAATGTGTGCCAACATCGGAAACAATATGTCGCAGCTTCTCAGAAGACGGGTGCCCAAGTCGATAGTGTCACTGTAGAGCTGAAACAGAAGAGGATAGTGAAAAAGCCACAATAACTTTGTCTACTTTTGGCAAATGATCCAGATAATAGAGTCCATCAGATCCTTCATGCTCCCCACCAATCTTCATCCTCATGCGAAGGTCTTGAAAAACACATGAACCAGGTATAAAGGTCAGGCTATAGTTCATACTTCGCACTATCTTGCTGACTGATAATAAATTAAGAGGAAATCGAGGCACATATAAAGCATATTTCAGCAGAACATCATAAATAATATCTCCGACTCCAAAAACAGCAGACTTGGAGCCATCAGCAAGCATGACAGAAGAATTATTAGCAGGTTTAGATAAATGTCTGAATAAAGCTCTGTTTCCAGAAATATGAGAGGAAGCACCCGAGTCTATGACCCATTTTGTATTACCAGCACTGGAGGAAGGAGTACTGAGGAAGGAAGTGTCACAACCTGAATAAGTGGCAGCGTGGGCCCCACTAGGCGATGCAGCAGAAGACGAGCCAATGTGCTCAAGTAACAAGCACTCCACCTCAGCACGGATGTAGTCGGCAGTCACACCCGAAGAATCAGACCCAACAGGCTGGGTAGCTACCTCAGAAGCAACAGTAGTAAAGTCAGTGGCCGCATTGGCCCACACCGATTTCCCATATTTCTCCCAACATTTTTCCTCTATATGGTTGGACCAGCCACAGAAGGTACATAAGCGCTGTCCTTGCTGAGGACGCGCAACAGCAGAAGGTGCAGCAGGAGGAGCTCCACGTCCAGAATTAGCATGGCCCCGTCCTGCACTGAGGGGAGGGCGGCTTTCAGAAAATCGGCCACAGACAGACATGGCTGCAAGGGCAGTGGAGTCCCCAACATCAGAAGACAGTGTCGGTGACGAAGAAGGCAGGCGTTGAAGATGCTTGTAGGCACTCTCTAGAGATGGAAGCAGATCACTCGCCAAGATCAGATCAACTACACCAACGTAGGACTCTGGCAGCCAACAAAGAAACTGGACCAACTACAGCTCTCCTCGTTGATGCTGCATTGTGGCCAAGTCTGTTGATAGTGGGTGGTAGGACTCCAGCTCCCCCCCACAATCCGGTAAAGGCAGAAAAATAATTTACAATGTCTGACCCCGTGAAGTGTAGACGTCCCAGTTGCTTGGTGATGTCAAACACCTTCTTGGTATTCTGGCTATGCGAGTATGTGCTGGCGAGCTGATCCCACATCTGCTTTGCCGTAGGCAGTCGAAGAAGAGTGTCATTGACTTTCTCAACGCTTCTGTTGAGAATCCACATCATCACGGTCGAGTCGTCCTTTACCCAGTCATCATACACCTTCACATCTTTGGAATCAACGTTCTCTGCAGGTTGCGTCGGACCGGCATGGATCAAGTGTGGGTATTTTCCTTGGGATTTAGCATAGATCACCATGGAGCATACCCAGTGCTGGTAGTTGTTCCCGTCAAGCTTAACAGTCGTAACTTGACGGTGCGATTCATCTCCAGAAGATGCCATGAGAGCAACAGAAAAAAACTGGTAGCACAGTCCCGAAACTCAGACACACAGGCACAGGCAGGCAGTAGCAGGTAGAAGACGGTCTACGCCGTCAGGCAGGTAGTAGAAGGCATAGATCCACAATGACTGGAACCTGTCACATATACGCTACGCTGGAGTGCAACAGAGAACTCGAAGGCGCAACGACCTACACGGGCAGGCAAACAAAAATAACCGAAACTGACAGTCTACGCCAAGAAGAAATCCGACCACCGGATAGTATCAGGCAAAAATGCAGCCCTCACAAATCAACACAGTCCGGTGGCAGGCAGCCGCTGAGGCACTCCGGCCCCTGCGGCCTGGTGGGCCCGACATCGCCGACTACCCGGCGGCTCTGTCGGCTACGGGCGGCGGCCTGTTGGCTCGCAGAAGCTGCCGCGGGGTGCAGGGGCGGCGGGTGGGGCTAGCGGTGGAGGGGTGGGGCTGGTCGGCGCCGGGGGGGGGAGGGGGCGGTTGAAAGAGAGAAGGGAGGGAGGAAGGTTTTGGTGGCGGATGGATCTACTGCTCTGGTACCATGAGAAAGAGTCAGTAATTTCGGAAAGCTTAAGGTTGCACAATGTGTCCACCCTTCTATTTATAGTAAAGAGACAATTACAGAGATATCCACATATATTGTAAAATAACAAAATAAATAACATGACACATATAACAGAACATATATAATAACACAACCAACATCCTTCATAGCATCAACATGGTTCTTTGGAATTATCACATAATCATTCCCAAGAGCAAAGGAGTGAGCCTACTTAGATAAATTGGACAAACAACAAACATCCGCAATAGGATGTTGAATAGTACACGTACGAATACCTTTGCGGACAAAAATGGAAACATTGAGATCATATGGATCTTCAGGATTTTCTTGAGCAGAGGAAGATGGGGAAGGCTCATGGACGGGAGTCGCTACCTCATCATGATTTGGTCTGCTTCATCTATGATACACCTGTGAGTATTGCTGGATTAACGGGACATCTCCAGATGGCTCTTCTTTAGGAATGATAGGTGACACTCTCTCACTATATGGTGGTGGTAACACTCCCTCACTGATTTGTGATGGTGGCACTCCCTCTTTTCCACACAATTGCTCCCCCTTACTGGGAACACTAGAGAAATATTGAGTGAACTCATGGAAAGTGACATCCCTAGACACAAACATGCGACAAAGACTAGGACAGCAACACTTGTAACCCTTACTGGTGTTGGAATACCCAAGAAAGAGAGTCTTACTAGACTTTGGAGACAAATTGTCAACTTTAGGATTAAAATTGTGAACGAAGGAGGTACAACCTATGAAAGTGAGTCGTGCTTTCTATATTCACAAAGGAGGATACTCACTCCTATGAATAGGAGGCTGTATAAGGAAGCGAACTGAAAACCGTAATGTGCCTCTTTATACAAAGGCCCATGTTACAGACTTAAACAGTATTACACAAAATAGTAAATACAATAATATATCTCAATACTCCCCCTCAAGTTTGAGCATTGATGTCAATCATGCCCAACTTGCTGCACAGTTCTCTACTTGCTTGCCAGAGATAGGCTTGGTGAATATATCAGAAGTTTGCTCATGTGATGGCAGGAAATTAGTAGCAATCTTCTTATCCAGTGCAACATCCCAAAGAAAATGACAGTCGACTCCAATATGCTTGGTCCTCTCATGGAATACATGATTGCTAGCAATGAAAGCAGCAACACGATTATCACAATACATTGGAATAGCAGAGGTGATAGGGAACCTAAAGTCTGCAAGAATAGATTTAATCCATAATAGTTCACAAGTAGTATGTGCCATTACACGATACTCAGATTCAACACTAGATCTGGCAACTACATTTTGTTTCTTGCTCCTCCAAGTAACCAGTTTACCTCCTACGAAGGTGCAATAACCAGAAGTGGATCTCCTATCAGACTTGCATCCTGCATAATCAGCATCAGAATATCCAATAACATCAAGGTGCCCATTTCTTTTATAAAATAACCCCTATCCAGGTGTGTTCTTCAAGTATTTCAGGACACAACATACAACCTCCCAGTGATATTGTCGGGGGCAATCCATAAATTGACTAAGAACTCCCATAAAAAAACATATATCTGGTCTGGTAATAGCGAGATACAAAAGTTTGCCAACTAGTCACTTGTAGAAATATTTTACTCTTCTAAGAGATGAGTGGACTCAGTCCATATATCATGTGTCTGATTCATAGGTGAGATAGCAGGTCGACAACCTAACATTCGTGTTTCAGATTATAAGTCTAGAGTATACTTCCTTTGTGAGAGAGATACTCTATTTTTGTTATATGCTATCTCAATACCAAGAAAATACCGAAGATGCCCAAGGTCTTTGGTTACAAAGTGCTTCATAAGATAATTCTTTGTATCAACAATCCATGTGGTATCGTTACCAGATATAATGATATCATCCACATATACAATAAAAATAATAATGCAGAAGAGGTGGTTTTGATAAAAATAGAATGATCACATTGAGACCTTGTGAAATCAAATTGTTGTAGTATAAGAGAGAATTTGTCAAACCACACTCGAGGAATCAGCTTAAGGCTATAAATAGCCTTCTTAAGAAAATAACTTTTCCAGAATACTCCCCCTCAGCAATATAACCTGGAGGTTGGGACATATAGACAGTCTCCTACAAGTCACCATATAGAAATGCATCTTTGACATCTAGTTGATGCAAACGCCATCCTTGATTGACAACAACAGAAATAAGAATATGCACATAATCAAGACGAGAAACGGGAGAAAAAGTTTCAAAATAATCAACTCCAGATTCCTGTGTGTAACCTTTGGCAACTAATCTAGATTTTTAGCGTTCAATGGTCCCATCTGGCATATATTTAATAGTATATACCCAGCGAAATCCAACAGGATTGTTGCCTGGAGGAAGATCAACAAGGGCCCATGTCCCACAGGATCGAAGAGTATCCATCTCCTCATCCATAGCCTTTTTCCATCCAGGATGTAGAAGTGCTTCCCAAACATTCTTTGGAACAGAGATAGCATATATTGCAACAGTAAATTTAGCCATGAAAGCATTGAGATGATCAGTAGAAACATGCTTAGAAATACAATATTTTGTACCAGACCATTGTCCTTTCCATAAAGAAATAGGCATGTCCAACTTAGAAATCTGAATAGAGTCAGTAGAATTACCATTAATTGGTGGTGGATCATCAGTTTCCAAAGAGGTCATAGCAGCGAATACTTCAGGTAGAGGTCTTTTGCGTCGATGCTCATAGACTTGCAGAATAGGGGTGGAAGATTCGTCTAAGGACGAGACGGTAGAAATTGGTACATTTGGAAGTGGTACATTAGGAGGAGACACCTGTGAACGTGGCTCAGAAAAGAATGATGTATCTTCAAAGAAGGTGTCATCCGCACTAACATACAAGCGATGTGCAATAGGATTAAAACATTTGTACCCCTTTTGTGTGCAAGAGTACCCAAGAAAACAACAATGATAGCTCGTGGAGACAATTTATCAAGTCCAGGTTGGTGATTGTGGACAAAGCAAAGGCAACCAAAAACTTTTGGTGGTAGGGAAAAAATAGATTCATGTGGGTAGAGGAGTTGGTAGGGAATCTGATTTTGGAGAATGGACGAAGGCATATGATTGATGAGGTAGTTGGCTAAAAAGATGGCATCAGGCCAATAGGACTTGCGAACGTTCATTTCAATTAGGAGAGTACGAGCGACATCAAGGAGGTGTCTGTTTTTCCTTTTAGCAACACCATTTTGCTGTGGGCTATAGGCACAAGAGGTTTGATTAACAATTCCTTTGGAGTTGCAAATCTTTTGAAAACCATGTTGCACGTACTTAGAAGCATTATCAGTGTGGACAAATTTAGGAGAAGCAAAAAAATGAGTCTTTATTTCTTTAAGAATTTGGAGAAAGCATCTAAATTTCAGAGCGATCTTTTAAAAGATAAAGTCAAGTGGCACGAGACAAATCATCAATAAAAGTTACAAAATATCGCACACCAGTACGATTACTAATAAGACATGGTCCCCAGATGTTGGAATGAATTAAATAAAACAAACTAGGACACAGAGCGGTGTTGTTTTCCAAGTTGACAAGATTGACATGTAAACTTTTTAGAACACAAACTAGGAAATAAGGACTTCAACTTTTGGGATGAAGGATGACCAAGCCTCAGGCCATTGATAAAGAGAGGTAGAGTGAGCCATAAGAGTGGTAGCAGGAAAATTGGACGAGGTCTATAGATAGTATAGTCCGTCTCCACCATCATATCCCCCACCAATCGCCTTCTTTGTCCTGAGATCGTGCATGGAGATAGTGTAAGGAAAGAACGTTACACTACAATATAAAGATTTGGTAATTTTACTAACATACATCAAACTCAATGGAAATCTGGGAACAAACAGAATAGATTTAAGATGATTGTTAACATCCCCAATTCCAGTGACTAGAGAAGTAGATCCATCTGCCTGACGTACCGGAGGATGATATGTAGATTTCTTTAGATGAGTGAAGAGATTTTTATTACTAGTCATATGGGCCGTGGCACCAAAATCAATAATCCAATCTTCTTTTGTAGAATATGGGGACCATGGGGAAGCTTGAAGACAAGGAGGAACACTAGAGTGTTGAGCAATGTTCGCCTGAGGTGTGGTAGTAGCTGGAAAAGTGGCTTTGATAAGCTTGTCAAGGTCAGACAAACTTAATGTAACCATCTGAGGTGAAGCAACATTGGGTATGTAGATTCTTCATCAACATCAGTAGTAGAGACTTGGTTAGCCCATTCAGGCTTTCCATGTTTCTTCCAACATTTGTCCTCAGTATGGTTGGTTTACAGAAGTTGTTGTATCGAGGTTGAAGAGGGGAAGACCCTCTTCCATAGGGATGAGGAGGAGGCCCCCGTCCACCAGTGTTAAGGCCTCTGCCCCATCCACGAGTTGAGTTACCACACCCTCGTCCAACAACAACTAGAGTAGCCGACTCTTCTTTGGTAGAAGAAGACATCGAGCAAGATAGCCAAAGATACACATCATCTAGCATGGGTACTGGTTCTGATGCAAGGATTTTTTGACGAACTACTTCATAGCTAGGTGGCAAGGATGCCAAAAACTGGCACAACTAAACTTCATCTTGTTATTTTTGTAGTTTAGTGAGATCAGTAGATTACGGATGATGGAGTTTGATCTCTCCCCAATTACCTTTGAAGGTATCAAAATGTGAAGCAAAAGAGGTAGTTTCGTCAAGTCTTAGAGAATACAGGCGTTTATAGAGCTCAAAAACTCGGGAGGCATTTCCCTTACTAGAATAAACCTGAGCAATATGATCCCAAGCCTGCTTGGCGGTGTCAGTAAACAGAAGATCGGTGGCTACATGGGATTCACAACTATTTAGAGTCCAAGATCGAACATGAGAATCACATTCTGCCCATTACTTATAGTCGGATTTTTTTTTGTCAGACGTTTCATCTTTAGGAGGAGGCTGCTTAGTGAGATGCTCAAGTTTGCCCGATGAGTGAGCATAAACCGTAAAGGATCATGCCCATAAAATGTAGTTGGATCCAGTG
Source organism: Alisma plantago-aquatica (assembly GCA_963693085.1). Lineage (NCBI taxonomy): Eukaryota > Viridiplantae > Streptophyta > Magnoliopsida > Alismatales > Alismataceae > Alisma > Alisma plantago-aquatica. The sequence goes on from OY856409.1 coordinate 883,946,881, forward strand.
AATTTGACATACGTGATACATATAGGATGTGTCTCCATGATTGTAGAGGAAGATGAAGCCATGAAGCAAAGATGATATCCAAAGAAATCTCTAGAATAAGCAACACACACAATAGAAAGTCTCCTGGAATGGCACACGACGTGTCAAAAATAAGACACAACGTGTCAAACAGCAGTAGATAGTCGCCTGGAATGGCACACGACGTGTCAAAAATAAGACACGACGTGTTAAAGAGTAGCAGATAGTCGCCTGGAATGGCACATGACGTGTCAAAAATAAGACAAGACATGACGTGTCAAATAAAGACACTATGTGTCAAATAAAGACACTACATGTCAAAGGTCAGAACAACAGTAGGTCAGATGATTCGCCAGATTGAGACACGGCGTGTCAATGGTCAGGGCAGCAACCGATCAAGAGAGGAAACTGAGAACCCAGCAAAATAAGGTCGAAGATGACCCGGAGTAAGTGGCAAATACTATGATTCACCAAGAAGAAAGATGATATGTTGTATATACCCAATCATACCACTAATAAAGTGAGCAAAGACCTAGAATATGTGATCATGAATGACCACAAATTTGTCGAACAATACTTCCAAATAACAGTTCTTCAAGGCATAAGAACCATGGAAAGTCCGCCGGCCATATCCCTAGATCCTCTTGTTGGAGAAGAGGATAGGGCTAGAAAGAAATTTAGATCTTCTTGGGAGTGATCAACAGCGGAAGTCAAGTAGGATGTACACAGCGGTGGCTAACGAAGGGAGAGAGAAAGGGCGGCGGTGACGGGTGCAGATCAAGGCTAGGTGACCTGCTCTGATACCATATGAAAGTGAGTCGTGTTTTCTATATTCACAAAGGAGGAAACTCACTGCTATAAATAGGAGGTTGTACAAGGAAGCAAACTGAAAACCTAATGGGCCTCTTTATACAAAGGCCCATGTTACAGACTTAAACAGAAATACACAAAACAGTAAATACAGTAATGTATCTCAATACAACCAAACACCCTAAGAGGAACAAGAAATGGCCGATCATTAGGACGTAACACCGAAAAAGGAGTGCTTCCTTGAAGAACAGAAGAAGGTTGCCTATTAATAAGAAAACAAGCAGTCAGTAAAGCATCCGACCAAAATCTCTTAGGAACATTGGATTGGAACATGGTCATCCTGGTAATATCAAGAAGATGACGGTTTTTTCTCTTAGCCACCCCATTTTATTGAGGTGTGTGAGGACAATACGTACGATGTACCATTCCAATGGAACTACAAAAATCAGCCATAGCATGTTGAACATATTCCAAGACATTATCAGACTGGAGAATTTTATTATTGCAGTCAAATTGAACTTTTATTTCTTGATGAAAATGTTTGATAATGGACAATACAAACTCTTGACTCTTCAATAGATAGACCCATGTCATATGAGAAAAATCATCTACAAAGGAAATAAAATATCGAAAACCATTATAACTGCTTTCTTTTACAGGACCCCAGACATCGCTGTGAATTAAATCAAAGGGGCGGAGAGCCCGCTTATTGACACGACTAGTGTAAGGCATCCTGTGATGTTTCCCAAACTGACACGACTGACACTCTAAAGAGGAAACCTATGACAAATTCGGTTCTAACTTCCGCAAACTCTCTAGAGAAGGGTGACCGTATCTGTAGTGCCACAATAAGGGAGAACTGCTCAAAAGGATAGCAGGAGCCGGACCAGTAGAAACTTGATGAGGCAGACTTGCACCATGAAAGAGGTAGATATCACCTTTCTTAGGCCCCCCACCAATGGTCCTCATACTCTTGAGATCCTGTAATACAAAACAAGGACCAAACGTCACTGTATATTTCACAATATCAATTAATTTTGCAACATAAAGAAGATTGAATGGAAATTCAGGAACATAATGTACAGATCTAAGGTCAATCTTAGGAGTAAGATAAACATATCCACTAGATAATACTTTTCGCATAGATCCATCAGCTAATGTCATAGACCGATGTGGGATGTATGAGTCAATGGAGTGAAGCAGTTTCCTCATACCAGTCATATGTTTCATAGCTCCAGAATCAAACACCCAGGAAGTAGAAGAACTAGAACCAGGAAAGAAGAAGCTCGATTACCAGTGGTAAAAGCCAAGTGAGCTGAAGAAGATGCTCCCATGCTCAGATGTTGAGTGGCCAGAATAAATCTATCATATTCGTCCTTGGTGAGAGTGCTACCAGGGGCTCCAGAAGTAGAAGTGGAAGTAGGTGTAGTAGCAGTAGATTCAGATGACTCATTGCCTCCATTAAAGTGGGCTGTCCCAGCATGTGACACAACATGTCTTCCATGTTTCTTCCAACACTTCTCAACAGTATCCTTGGCAACCACATAAGGTACATTTGGGCCTGGTGGACCCTCGTCCAACACATGAACGTCCTCCTCTAACTACAACAACAATGGATTCCTGAGATTCACCAAAGGACGGAGCCACAGTAGACTGCACAGGTTCAAAGTTGGATTGCAGAATCTTGGAGTAGGCCTCCTCCAAGCTAGGAAGTTTATCAGCAACTAGAATAACACTCCATCCAGAACTAAAAGAAGGGCTCACCCCAGATAAGGATTTGGATGTAACCAGGTCAGCTCAATCTTTGATCTGCTCTTGAGTAGTAATAGGATGATAAAAACTCAGCTCTTGGGCAATAGACCGAATTGCCCCAAAGTACTCCTCTAATGATCTATCTCCCCGTCGCTCTGTAAAAAGACAATCATATATCATGAATTGATGTAGGACATTCTTCTCCTGAGAGTATTGATTCTTAACAACATCCCAGATCTCCTTCGCAGTGGAGTAGAACATGAACCTAGTAGCAATATCAGGCTTCATACTTCCCTACAACCATGTCCTCACCAGGCTATAATTACGTTTTCACTCGCATATCCCTTGTTAGTGGCGGCTGGAGGACCGTAATCAACGTGCTTTGCCTTATCTCTTGCTTCTAGCACAATATGGACAACATTCATCCACACCAGAAAATTCTTCCCATTCAACTTGATGGAAGGAATTGGTGACACCTCATTGTAGACAATGGAAGTCTTGTTATCCTCCATAACTCAATTGTGATGGTATGATGGAGACAGAGAGATACACGTCCCAACTGTAAGAAGGTGACGGAGAGATACACGTCATGCTGAATCGAAAGCTGACGGAGAGATACACGTCACTTCACAAAATACGAGATGAGTTTCTGACACGCTGAATAGAAAGGTGACGGAGAGATACTCGTCACTTCACAAAATACGAGATGCGTTTCTGACGCATCTACAACCCCCAACCAAATGTTTTCTAATCACACATGGAGGTGTGATTAGAAAAAATCTATGTCAGCGTGAACCCTTCAATTTGGAGTGTTAGAACTCCGTCCTGACCTTCAAAGATGCTCGCGCTACTGGCCAGAGAGAATGCCCACAGTTGTTGGTCCCTGGTTTGTTGGTGACTGTACCGTAGGCTACTGGTCAGTGGGAGAAGATATCAATTCAGCACATAGAAAACAATTTGTTGCTGCCCGTACTGTTCACTTCTACAGTACTGTGGTACTGTTCACGCCGCCAATGATTAGGTTAGGCATCCATGAGCGATAAACTGCTTTGATACCATGTTACAAGTTAGGTTGTGGCGCTGTGCAGCGTGTGAGAGGAGCAATGCACTGCCTCTCCTTTTATTAATAACACATTTGGGAAAATTACATAAGAGTCCAGCAGTAAAGATAAATAACAAAATCAAATACTAGGAATATAAAACACTTATATTAACAAGACATTTGGTGCGTGCAACCAACCATCCACTAGCTACGATAGTGCCCATGTTTCCCCAAGAGAATCAACAAAGAGAGACATATTCTTCTTGACTTATCAAGGAGATTCATCCTGATATTGTGATAAGAAGGGCCTCTAAACCTAACCCTACTGTGAAATTATGGAGAATTCAAAGCAATATAGGGGGATGCCAAGGTCAAAGGACCAACTTGCAATTTGAATGATGATATATTCAGTTGTAATGGGAGTAAGAAGGATTGCCTTAAGGATCAATTGTGCACAAATTTGTGGTTATTGAAGCAAAGAAGGTATCTAGGTTCCATTCCCTTTTCATTACTTCTAGAAGCGGATGCTTATATCTCACCCTTCCATTAAGAAGCACATCACCGCCTACCTCTATACTGCTTACTTGTCCTCAAATTGTTGTAATGCAGACAATCACTTTTGCTCCTCATCCTTTCGTATTACTCACATTTTAAATTACACATCAAGCTTCGTCTACATGATGTTGGTATCACTCTTGCCATTTTTGTGGGTTTTTATTGTGGTAATTATACTACCAACAATTTTTTAGAAGTCCTATTCAACTTGACTAAATTTATTTGGGGGTATCCATTATATTTTTTATCTATGAAATTAATTCATAATTGACTTTTTAGTTGGGTATTTAGACTACATTCAAGATTTACATTTGATATAAATATACAATCATAAGTGGCTTCCCTTAAGGTTTGGTTTGATGATTCTATTTTTCTCTACCTGTTCCACGTGTGTAGATTTTTAAAAGTAAGTGCCCATATGTGCTTTTTTTGTAATGTGATCGATAATTTATATGTATAGTTATTGCTTCATTTTGAATTTTTATTTTGATGGTTACATGTAAATGTCTATTTTGTGAATATATTATAAATAACAATAACTTTTCTTTAGAATAAGGTGGAGCTAAATTCTTGGGGCTTTACTCTGCATTTTGGTACATTCATAAAGGATGTAGATTGGGCAATGTCGTGAATGCACCTACTAACTAGAATTGGGATTTGGTGCTTTAAGATTTTCATTATGACTATCTTTAGTGTTCCATATTTAGAATGAGATTAATGTCTTTCAATCTTAAATGTGTCGAAGAAGCTAAATCTGAGAGAATCGTCCTTTACATGTCTTTTATAAATATATAAGATTGTTTCAAAATTGCAAATAAATTTCCTCTAATTCATTAGGTAATACATCTACTAAAATACATTATTCTTTATAAATTGAGAGCTATTAGGGAAGCTTGTTGGGTTGTCAATAATACTGTTGATATGTGATACTTAGGTCCTTTTTGCAGGTTCAAACCATGAAGATGATGCATGATATAATTGCAAAGGCAATAAAATCTAAAGGGCTACAAACACATCCACAAAATTACCTAAATTTTTATTGTCTTGGGAAACGGGAGAACTATCCAATTGATACAACTTCGAAGGCAAGTACACTGGCACGATGAAATATCTGGGCTTTTCTAAGATTTTTTTATCAGGATATAGACTGAATATCTCATGACTACTTAGATGTATGTAGTCGCATGTTTTATTCTCTAATAATGAAACACTACATTTTATATAAGCTCTGAATCACATGTAAGATCAATTTCAGATAAGTAGTGTGCTTTTTCATGAAAATGGAATATTTCCTTCTATTCTTCAAGTTGTATAACTTTTCCTAACTTCAAATTGTATGATTTTTTTAATTACAAGCTGCAAATTCCTTTTCTAAGTCATGGTCATTTTTCTTTTTTCAAGAATCTTGTTGACTATACAACAAGCAAAAAAAGAATGCAGTTCTCCAACAACAGATGTACCAGGGATTCAATGGGAAAGTGTATTATTTAATAACAAATTTTGTTATCAAATACATGTTTTAGGATAGCTTGTATATTGTCCTGAAACATTTTATTCCTCTTGCTCCCACATTATCACTAACTCTTGAATTTCAATAACATAATCATCATTCCACCCATCAATTTTGGTTGTCAGTTATGGCTGGCCATGACCTTTATTGAGATATATTATTGTCTTTAATTTACTGTTTAAGTCTTTCTTGATTATCATGTAACATGGGCCTTTGTAAAAGAGGCCCATTAGGGTTTTTTGCTTGCTTCCCTGTATAGGCTCCTCCTATTTCTACGAGTGAGTTTTCTCTTTTATAAATATAAAAAGACGATACACTTCCACATGGTACCAGAGCATGATACCTAATTTGGATACTGCCACCCAAATTTGGATTGCCACCACCCCTGATACTGCCACCCTTATAAAAGACAACACAAGGGGTTGGAAGGGGTGGAAGTGGCTTGCCCTTACTGCTTGGACGTGCACGACATACTTCATTTGGAAACAACGCAATGAAAGGCGACACAATCAACAAGTCCTACCTGATTGTCAAGGCCACACGTCGGCTTGCCGAGTCACGTGGGTAGAGCTCCACTGTCCCTGCCCACATCAACAGGATGTGGGGTATTTCTTTTAGTCTTTAGATAGCTTGTATAGAGCCCATGGGCTTTTGGGGTTTTGTAGAGTTACCCCCACACACACTATAGTGTAACCTTCTTTCCTTACACTACCTCCATGCAAGATCTCAGGACGAAGAAGACGATTGGTGGGTGATATGAAGGTGAAAATGGTTTTTACTATCTACAGACTTCGTCCACTTCGCTTGCTACTGCGCTTGTGGCCCAGTCTACCTCTCTTTAGCAAAGGCACCTGAGGCTTGCTCATCCTTCCGCCATTAACTTGAAGTTTTTATTTCCCCATTTGTCTTCTGAAAATTTTACATGTCAGTTTTGTCAACTTGGAAAACACCAACGCTCTGTGTTTTCTCCTCATCGTGACAACATGAGTCCAAGCTTGTTTTATTTAATTCACTGTGATTTTTTAGGACTGTGTTGTATTGGTAATCATACTGGTGTGCAATATTTTGTAACCTTTATTGATGACTGGTCTCGTGCCACTTGGCTTTATCTTTTAAAAGATCTTTCTGAAATGTTATATGTTTTCTCCAAATTCTTGAATGAAATAGAGACTCAATTTTCTACTCCTAAGTTTGTTCGCACTAATATGCTTCTGAATATGTGCAACATGGTTTTCAAAAGATTTGCATCTCCAAAGGAATTGTTCATGAAACCTCTTGATCCTATAGTCCACAAAAAAATGTAGTTGAAAGGAAAAATTGACATCTTATTGATGTAGCTTGTACTCTTCTAATTGAAATGAAAGTTCCTAAATTTTATTGTGTTGATGCCATTCTTTTAACAAACTACCTTATCAACCATATTCCTTACTCCATCTTACAAAAAAACTCCCTACAAACTCCTCTACCCTCATGAACCAATTTTTGCCTTACCACCTAAATTTTATGGTTGCCTATATTTTGTTCACAATCACCAACATGGGCGTGATAAATTGTCTCCACGAGCTTCTCACTATTTTTTCCTTGGCTATTATCAAACACAAGGGATGTAAATGTTGATCCTACTGCATGTCGATTGTATGTCAGTGCGGATGCCACCTCTTTTGAAGATACATCGTTCTTTTTTGAACCTAGTAAACATATCTCTCTTCCTAATGTGCCACTTCCTAGTGTGCCTTCCTTGGATGAGTTTTCTAGCCCTATTTTGAAAGTGCATGAGAGGTGAAACAAAAGATCTCTACCTACAGTATCCCCTGCTATGACCCTTCTGCGACTGATGATCCACTACCAGATGATGGTAATTCTACTACTATTTCAGTTTCTGATTTGGACATTCCTATTGCATTACGGAAAGGACATCAGTCTGGTGCCAAATACTATATTTCTCAACATGTTTCTAAGAACATCTAAATGTTTCCATGGCTCAATTCATTGTTGCTTTATCTGCTATTTCTATTCCAAAGAATGTTCATGAGGCACTCCTACACTCGGGATGGACTTAGGCTATGGATGCCCTTTGATCCCGTGGGACATGGGAACTTGTTGATCATCCTACGGATAGCAATCCTTTTTGCTGTCATTTGGTGTGTATGATTAAATATCTATTAGTTGGGACAGTTGAACGTCTGAAGGTTAGACTGGTTGCTAAGGGATACACATGAATCTGGGGTTGATTACTTTAAAACCTTTTCTCATGTTGCTCGTCTTAATTTTGTACGCATTTTTATTTATGTTGTCGTCAATCAAGGATGCCATTTGCATCTACGGAATGTCAATGATGCCTTTCTATATGGTGATCTGTTGGAGACTGTCTATGTCCCAACTTCTAGGTTATGTGCGGAGGGGAAGTATTTTGGGAAAGTCTGCCTTCTTAAGAGGGCTATTTATGGCCTCAAGCAGAGTCCCGGAGCATGGTTTGACAAATTCTTCCTTATATTGCACAAATTTGATTTCACACGGCCTTAGTGTGATCATTTTGTATTTATCAAGACCACTACTTATGGAATTATTATTCTCATTGTTTATGTGGATGATATCATTTTGTCTGGTAGTGATGACACAAGGATTGTTGATACAAAGAAACATCTTATGAAGCACTTTGTAACCGACGTCTGCGGTATTTCCTTGGCATTGAGGTAGCACACAACAAAAATGGAGTATCTATATCACAGAGATAGTATACTCTAGACTTACTGAAACTGGAATGTTCGGTTGTCGACCCACAGTCTCACCTATGGATCAAGCACATGATCTATGGACTGAGTCCACTCAACCCTTAGAAGCACATGATCAAGCACCAACAACCAGCATCGTTTCATACTCGCCCTTGCCAAAGTCAGCCATCCCTTTGGCCATCTTCTTCCAAGGATTCCAAAGCATTGTTTGTAAGCACAGACATTTATGGTTTATGTATTTGGATCGATGAAGCAAAAATATTCAAGTGCATGCATATAGGAGCTAGCGCCAGCTATCTGGCTTCTATAGGTGCATGCTTACCCAGGTCAGGAAGGCCGTGGTTGTTCTTCAATCTGATGTTGTTGATCTCCATGTGGTCATGTACGACGACCTCTTGTAGCGCGTCGAAATAGATGCGGTCGACCTGCATGCGGCGAAGACAGAATTAACTTACGGCCAAACAAGTAATTCTCTGATGCAATTAATGGATTTAGCTAGATATATATTACTAACTTGGGAGTCGAATGAGATGCTCGAGTTCTCTTCCTGCTCCATCTTTATAATTTCTTCGCCTTGGTCCAAGTTGTCTCGGTATTGCAGTTTAAGTGGCGCCTTTGCTACGCGTATGTCGCTGCATTACGTCATTGATTGCGCTTGCAGCATGATTACAATCACGGCAAGAAATCGATCAATTACATGCATGACTGGATCGGAGGTGCGCACATAGCTCGCTATATATATTACTCACATGATCTTACTAACGGAGAGGTAGCATCGGAACGCGAAGCAGAAGGTGAAGTTGCGTTCCTGATCCACATTCTTCACACGAGAGGTGAGTACGAGGTTCCCATTGCGCTTCAGGCGAACTCGTAGCCGGAGCTCGCAACTGCAAGCGATCGAGCAAACATAGAACAAATTATACGGGAACAGTACACATATAATTAAGGAAACCGGACGCACAATTAAGTTCCTTGTGATCTAACCTGATGTCAGTGCATTCCAGAATGAGGTTAACGACCACATCGCCGTGGAGATGATTGGTATCTTCGACGTGCCACAGACGATTCCTTGCTATCCCGAAGTCCTCGATGGGTGTGAATTTGGTGACCTGGGATTGAGTTTGGTTTGCCATCAAGTACGGGAGGAGGAATTCAACAGAAATGGCTAAAGAATTCATATAGTCATCTTAGGTTTAGTCGAGGATATATAGATACGAAAGGAAACCGATCGAACTGTAGCGGAAGAATGGGCTGTTTTTAGTGTTTACCCCAAAGAAATTCTTAGAGGAGGATCTTCCACTCTTGTACTGCAAATGAGAAGACGGAGAATGTAAGTGAGTGGGATCGGTATAAGATATAGCAGGTAGTTAAGCAAGTAGCTAGTAAAGTAAGGCTGTGAACTAATTGCCTGTGGGAAGCAGATCTGGATCCCTCCTCGGACGCCACTTGGAGGGCCATGGGATGCCTGTGCAGATGAAAAAAATACGTACATTACATCCTACTCTATCTCTGTGAGCCGGCGGATTTGAGAAGCTGGTGGAAGTTGGGTACCTTCTTGCTGAAAAAGAGCAACTCCTTGCCTTGGTTGTTTGTCCACGACGTCACATGCGCCCCGAAGAGGAACACCTGTGTAGCAGTACTAGTCGTGATGATATACATACAGCAAACGAAACTGCAATAGAACGAGAGATAAGCAGAAGAAATAGATATGATTTTAGTATAACGGCAGAGATCAGTAATGAGTTCACGACGAGAGCAGCTTCGTTGTGTGTATATGCGTCGATCGAGCAATTAAATTGATATTGGTCAGTGATGATTCAAACAAGGAGCGCAAGAAACGAAACGCCTAGTATCATGATTAATTAAGAGACGAGTAAATTTGCTATCAAGACGATCTGTCCACCAAAAGATCATGAAAAGGACAAATGGGACAAGAATCAAACTCAGGCGCACCATTTCCAACGAAGACGATCCAGGCGCTAGGGTCCAAGTTAGGCAAGGGCATTTGCAGCATCAAGATGGTGATCAGATGTTTGTATTCAAGTGCAGTGCACAGATGTGATAGCTCATCTTCTTCATCAGATTCTTCATTATCCCCATCACTTTGCTCATTGCCATTCTAAAAATGAGGGAATATATTTTCAAATACAAATAGAAATTGTATGTAGACAACCTATGCATTACAGTAATGATTGATGGTCACCTTGTCGTCATTTTCTCTTTCAGATTTAAATCCAGGAACTTCCCCACCCCATGCCTCCTCATCAGGTAAATCCTTTCCTTTCCTAGACTCTTCTTCTTTATCCTTCATAGGTTTTCCAGCTAGATACTCTTTTGGTGGTTTTGTTGAAAGGATTATCCTTTTTTTCAAGGATTCCGACGAAGGAAATTGTTCTAGATCATGAGTATCAGGATAAAATAGGAAGTCCCCAAACGTTTGATGAACCATCTGCAAGAAGAATAATCAAATGAAGTATACCAACATCAACAATATTGCCTACGTTTGTACTTCTCAAAGAAACAATCACCTCGGCAACTTTAGCCTGAAGATCAGGCTACACAGCAATAGATGCTTCCAACAATTTCCTATCTATCTACCTTCATGCCTTCTTCCTTTTACTGTGAAGGGGTGAGCACCTTCTAGGTACACAATGAACCTAGGAACAAAAAGATAAGGTCAACCGTAAGAATCAAATGGTGACTATGCAGCAAGACTCTAGTCTAACATTTCTGATCGTGCTTGCCATGAGGTATGGTTATAGCTATGGTGATGAAGGTCATCAAGCACGTGACGTGACTGGAACTATACCCAAACCCAATCCTGCCACCACCGGTGACAATCAAAGTGCAAATAATAAAATTGGAAATTAAGGATATGGCGGGCAAGATGAGGGGATCGATCAAGAATAAACATACATCATATCCTGATAGGTCATCTCTCCACGCCATGACATCCCACCTGATGGTAATGCGCCCATTTGGATCCAAAGGGTCGTACGCGCAGGCTGAGAGAAAGAGAAAGACAAAAAAGGATATTTTTAGGTGGCAGCCATCCATCATCTAGCTACGCCAATCTTGGGTCAACCTTTGAATGGGTTTTCTACCTGTGTGTATGCGGAAGAAGACAGCCGCAGAGCCCAGTAGCAGCGCCAGGGGTGTATCCACGGCTGGGCAGCTCGCCATCACCTCAACACAGCTTCAACAGAGCTGCACTCCTCTGCTGCAGGTACCAATAGAAACTGGAGAAGGGAGTTGCTGGTTCAGAGTTCTCAGGAGGTTGAAATGAGTGCAATTACTGCTGCGTGCGATTGTGAGAAGCTAGAGGGAGGAGAGGATGTTGTTAATATTAGTTATTGTCGTTCATGCAACAACGATAGGTGCAATGTAATTAACAGTCCAGGCAGATCCAAAATTAGAATCGAAGAGCAAACGAAGCAGGAGAACAGAAAACAAAAGTTAGATACGCAAACCAGATCATTCGTTGAGAAACGAACGTGTTACTTAAAGAAATCAGTTGCCCGACAATCCTCGCGGATAGGCACCGTTCTCCCAGTCACGATCCGGCACGAACCTGGAACTTACACGTCTCGCTCGCGTTCGACGTAGTCGCGTTGCACTGCTACCAGTGCAGTACAGCAACCGCAGGAAGCATCGCCTGACAGCTGCGTCTTGATGATAGGAAGGAGGAGTCGCGCTTTGCACAGGAGGACAACTCCACAAAGTGACTCCGGGGAAGACAACTATTGCACTCGGGATTAGGACTCTCAAAACACACGTGAAAATGACGGCTGAATTGCATTTTTTGTGTGTTTAACCCTAACGACCAGAAGTGTATATATAGCCATGCACGTCCCTAATCCTATTCCCAGTAAGACGCAAACACTTGGTTGCTCTCATACACAATACGGAATAATCCACAAAAGAGAAACACTTTCTAATTAGTATTAAGAAATCCAAATAAGAAAGCAACAATTAATTACACGAGTAATTAATTACTTAGTCGTATTCTAGTGCAAAAAGAAGACGGAAGACGGAAGACATTCTCCACAATCCACAAGTCACAAGCCACAAGCCACAAGCCCAAATCCGAGCCCGGCCCGGCCAGGCCAGGCGAGGCGAGGCGTGGCGCATGCGAGCGTGCGTTGTGATGTGGCAATCCCACCCACCAAGGAGGTGAGCATACCTCCCTCCTAGGACTCCTTTGGACACTAGTGCCCCATTTGATCCTACGTATGAGGACCACAAAAGTTCTAGGAGTGAGCAATATGGGATAGAACGTCTTTGCCATTTGCACTAGAAACAAGACAACATTCTCACATGTACTTGTTGCACTACATTGGGCTTAACCCATACTAAATAAATGATTACTACAGTAAATGCACTATAGTAGCAGCTACGTAATCATATATCTAACAATCCCCCACAAAGTCCAATGTGTAGTGTGCTCTATGATAACCTCTAATTTTGGGATGATTATCTTAGTCTTTTCTTTAGTTTTCCACACTCTTTCTTAATTAGAATTAGACATAATACCTAAATATTCCCTCTTATTGTAAATATACTGTTAGACTAACTTTGCCCCTTTATATTTGCAGAAAAAGACACAAAAAATCATAAAAGACTCAACTAGCTTCAAGACCGCATGGGGTCAAACGGTCCCAAGACTGCATGAAGCCAATCAGTCCCGAGACCACATGGAGTCGCACGGTCCCAAGACCGCATGAAGCCAATCGGTCCCGAGACCGCATGGAGTCACACGGTCCCAAGACCACATGAAGCTAATCGGTCCCGAGACTGCATGAAGTCACACGGTCCCAAGACCGCATGAAGCCAATCGGTCCCGAGACCGCATGGAGTCACACGGTCCCAAGACCGCATGAAGCCAATCAGTCCCGAGACTGCATGGAGTTACACGGTCCCAAGACCGCATGAAGCCAAACGGTCCCAAGACCGCATGGAGTCACACGGTCACAAGACCGCATGAAGCCAATCGATCCGAGACCGCATGGAGTCACACGGTCCCGAGACCTCATGAAGCCAAACGGTCTTGAGGTCCAAACGGTATTGAGATCCAAACGGTCTTGAGGTCCAAACGGTCTTGAGATCCAAACGGTCTTAAGGTCCAAACGGTCTTGAGGTCCAAAGGGTCTCCAAACCGTTTGGACTTCACTTAAGGCCTATAAATAAGACCCCAAGGGTCCTCCAAGAAAGGGGGAAGTTTTCAGACATCCAGAGTTTGCCTCAATCACTCCAGAGCAAATCCAACTTCCATCCTCCGCCCAGGGGCTGTCGGTCTGAGACCCACACTCCATCTCAAAGTTGCTTTCTCTCTCTCCGTCAAAGAAGGTGGGAAGAGGGGATCTCATCATCAAGCAACCTGTGAAGCTGGTGGATCGTCTATCTCTCTCTCCAAGGGGCTGACTTTCCTCTCTCCTTTGTGGGGATGACGCTCTCTCTCTCTCTCTCTTCTTGCCTCCTTCTTTGTCCTAGTTATGAGCGAGTAGTCTTTCTCACTAGGGTGCGAGGAGTAGCCCCGCTACCCATGTTTTCATATCATGTAAATGTAATCCATAGTTTGTAATATAGAGTTTATATCTTTTCAGTTCAACATCAAACGTTTAATGAATGCTTGTTGCTTGATCACCAACTTGTGTTATCTTTTATCTTTTAGAATGAATTGTCTATGTTTGTACTATTAGATTTGAAACTCATTTGTATGTTGGTTCTTGGTGCATGTATCCACCATGTGCTTGTTTCAGTATCTAGGAGTGCTTTTGAGAAGTGGAGTAAACTCACTTCCAAATGTTGTACTTTCATACTATGAAATGGAATCAGTTGACATATAAAAGTAAAACTTTGGTAAGTCGAGGAACACACTTTGAGAAGGGAATGATGCAAATTAGTTGACCATTCATTCTGGGATGGCTAGCGTTGCATCATTCCCACACTTCTTGTCGTTAGTTCTCTGAAAGGAAACTAAGTCTACAAAGATATTAACTGACTAAACTCTTGTTGCAGGTTATGTTTTATTTTGCATGTCTTGATCCATGTGTAGTGGCGGTGAGAAACCGATCACACCCTAGTGACTTCTTATCATTGTTTAACTTCTTTAAGTTTACTTGCTTGCTTTACTTTACATGTTCTTAGTTTAAAAACAACAAAACCAACCTTTCGATCTAAGTGCCTACTATTAAGAGATTAAGTGAAATTACAACGTCTTCTATCTTATTGCTCCCATCAAGACCGTTGTCCTGTGGATTCGAACCTTAACTATACTACGATAAGACTTCCATATATCTTAGCATACGTGGGTGGAGTTCTCTATCTAGTATAGCAAGGCTAAACCTAAAGACTTGCCATCTTTAGGATTTTTAGTTGGTGCATGCAATTCCACGTAAGTGGAAGCTCCATCAAAAATTGGTGCCGTTGCCGGGGACAACGGAATGTTTTAATTTCATTTAGTATCTTGCTAGTTGGTTAGAGTTTTACACTTTCTTTCAATCATTAATCCATATCTTCTTAAATTCATTATATCTCTGCCATCATCTAAAAGGTGTTTTCTTTTCTCTACTCAGGAAGAAAATGTGTATGCAATCATCGCATAACCTCGGATTCTCCCCTGATCCAGACTACGACTCTGAGGTAGAGAGAAGTTTCCACCACTGCATCAGACTCAATCGCCAAAGAGCCAAGCAAATGGCTGAAGATCAACACCAGGCTGCATTGGTGATGGAGAGGGTCAACGCCGCCATCGCCGCTCAAAGAGCACAACTCATCGCTGATACTCGTGCTCAGATTCAAGTAGAGATTCGTGCGGAAGAACATGCCCGTATCAGAGCTGAAAATGAGGCAGCAAACCAAGCTGCTCAGTTGGAACTAAGGAACAAGCAGTTGAGGGATTATGTTGTCCCAAAGAACTACGAAGACAATCATCTGGTCCGACCTCCGATCATCAACATCCCCAACTTTGAGATCTGTACCAAATGGATTCAGATCATGCAGGGCATCTCATTCTCTGGAGGTTCTGGAGATTACTGTATGGATCATCTGAAGAGGTTCAAGGCATTGTGCCGACTGGTCCCACAGGCCGGACTTGCCTTCAATGCAATAATGCTCCATCTGTTTCATTTCACTCTATCTGGGAGAGCTCTGAGCTGGTATAACTCGCTTGACAGGGAGCCAATAATCACCACATGGGCTCCCCTGGAAGAAAAGTTCTTGGAGAAGTTCTTTCCCCCTTCACTGACTTACGAGATCAGGGGGCAGATTAATCATTTCTCTCAACTTCCCGGAGAATCTCTTGCTGAAGCATGGGAAAGGTTCAAAGAGCTTCTGCGAAAGTGCCCTCATCACGTCATCTCCCAAAACCAATTGATAGAAACCTTCTATAGGGGAGTGAGTGATGACATAAAGCAATTTCTGGATTCCTCATTTGGAGGAAACTTTATGAGAAAGAATTACGAAGATGCCTGGAAAATAGTCACACTCGGAGCTGAGAATCAGTCCAACTGGGGACGATCAGCTGGCAAAGGAGTCCTCAAGGTCTATAAAGCCGAAGAATCAATGGAGATGAAGGCTATCACTGAAGCCTTAAATACCATTGCTCATAAGCAACAAGCTCTTGAGACTTCTCTGGGAGAATTCGACAAGAAGAAAAATCCTCAGGTTCAACAGGTCAAGGCTACCACAGGAACCTGTGAAGCCTTTCATGCTTCTGATCATCCAGCCCTTTCATGCGGAATGCTTTACAATGTGATGATGGATATGCATCCACCACCACAACAGTATGAACCAATCACTAACCAGTCTGAAGAGAAATTGCCAGAACAAGTCAACTATATTCATACCATTCCTGGACAAGTCTACTATAATCCTAATCAGCCAAGGAACCACCCAGGATTCCAATACGGGAACCCCACTGGGACCGCAAATCCGCAACACCAGATGTAGGGAGGATCCTCCAGTAGGTTACCACCTGGATTCCCAAGCAATTTCAATCAAATCAAGGGAATCCCAGGAATAACTTCCTGATAACCAACTACCCCAGGAACCCATCTGCCTGCTATCAGTATACTCATCCTCCTCTACACCCACAACTGCACCCTCAATTACAGCAACCTCAGTTAGCGTTGCCTCCGCAACAACCTCAACAGGGTCAATAACAACTTCCTCAGAAAAATACTCCTTCTCAACCGGAAGATGAAATGACTTTGATAAGGAAGATGTTGGAATCCCAACAGACTATGCTCGCTAATCAACAAGCTCAGCAAAAGGCAGTAGAAGCTCAACTTGCCCAAATTTCTACACAACTGAAGCCTCCAGCAGTCACATTTGCAGGACAGCCTGAATCGAACCCTAGACATGGACAGAATTGGCCTAAATAGTTGAATGTTGTTACCACGAGATCTGGACGCACTCTTCATGAAACTACAAGGATCACTCTTGATGATGATGATACACCTGCCTTCATGACAAATGAGATCCCGAAGCCAGGAATGGAGAAGTCCACAGAGAATGCAAAGGGAAAAGGAAAAGAAAAAGTATCTATAGAGACAGAAATCTTGCAGTATAAACCAAGGATCCCATATCCGGGAAGACTGCGAGAAACGAAAATGGATACCAGGTTCCAAAAATTCAAGGAGGCGATGAAGAAACTTTACATCGATATCCTGCTCCTTGATGCTCTCTCTGAGGTACCGGCTTGGACAAAATACCTCAAAACTCTGTTATCAAGGAAGTACATCACTGAGGAGCAAGAAAATGTCAAACTTGCCCAAACCACCTCTGATATCATCCTCAATAAAATGCCAAAGAAGAAGAAGGACCCAGGTTCTTTCGGAATTTAATGCTGCATTGGAAATGCATCAAACAAAAAGGGATTAGCTGACCTAGGGGCCAGCATATCCATTATGCCCTATTCTATGTGCAAACGATTAGGTTTCACTGAATTGCTACCTACAGCAATGACTATTCAGTTAGCTGACTCCACCATCACCGCACCTTTTGGAATCATTGAAGATATTCCAGTTAGGATAGGCAAGGATGCCTATGTCCCGTGCGACTTTGTCATCATGGATATTAAGGAAGACCTGAGATACCTGATAATTTTTGGCATACCTTTCCTCGCCACTGCCCGGGCGCTCATCGATGTTGAAGCTGGTACCATCATTCTAAGACTCGGAAAAGAAGCAATTCAATTCTGAGTCCTCAACAGCATGAAGGGCCCCAGCATCCAAGAGGAGGTCTTTCTTCTAGACGCAATACAACAAATGTCTCAATTAGAAATATCTGAGCCAGCAGACGAGTTAGAGAATGTCCTTACCAACCTAGAAGTCAAATTCTCTAGAAATGAATTGGTTCAACATTGTCCGCAACACTTAGAGAAGGCCGAAGAAGAACCGACGACCACCTTTGAGGAACTTAAAGCTATCACCATCTTGGAAGCAACAGAGACACCTAAGGCTCCTGAGATGAAGACTCTGCCCATGGGGCATAAGCATGTCTTCTTGGACGAGGAAAAGTTATGCCCAGTTATCATCAGTTCCACCCTAACAGAAAATCAGGAAGAAAGACTTCTAGAGGAGTTGAAGAAACATAAAAGGCCATTGGGTATAAGATAACTGACATGACGGGTATAAACCCAGCTTTATGCATGCACATACTACCCATGGTTGAACAATTTAAGCCATCACGGGAACATCAAAGGAAGTTGAACCCTAATCTCAAAGAGGTGGTTTGCCTGGAGGTCCTTAAATTACATAAAGCTGACATAATCTACCCTATCTCTGACTCCCTATGGGTCAGCCCCGTCCAAGTAGTTCCTAAAAAGGGAGGCACTACTGTTGTGCTTAACGACAAAAATGAGTCAGTACCCACTAGGACGGTGACAGGGTGGAGGATGTGTATCGATTATAGGAAACTGAACAAAGCCACATGGAAAGATCACTTCCCCCTTCCCTTTCTCGATGAAGTCCTAGAGGGTTTAGCTCATCAGAAATACTTCTGCTATCTCGATGGTTATTTCGGGTTCTACCAAATACCCATACACCCGGAAGACCAAGAGAAAACTACCTTCACCTGCCCTTTTGGAACATATGCTCTTAGAAGAATGCCTTTTGGGTTGTGTAACGCACCCGCTACTTTCCAAAGGTGTATGTCCCCCATTTTCGCAGGATTAATAGAATCCATAATGGAAGTGTTCATGGATGATTTCTCAGTTTATGGAGATTCTTTCGATAATTGTCTAATCAACCTTGGACAAGTTTTACAACGATGTGAAGAAACGAATCTCATTCTAAATTGGGAAAAATGCCATTTCATGGTAACTGAAGGTGTCGTCCTCGGGCACATAGTGAGTGATAGAGGGATCGAGGCCGATAAGGCAAAAATCGATGTTATCTCGAAGCTATCGCCACCGAAAGATATAAAAGGAGTAAGAGCTTTCTTGGGTCATGCGGGGTTCTATAGAAGATTTATTAAAGACTTCTCAAAAATAGCAAAACCCATGACCCAACTCCTAACCAAAGATACTGAGTTCATCTTTAACCAAGAATGCATCCAAAGTTTCTCAACTCTCAAAAATGCTTTAATTTCTGCACCTATTCTGAGAGCCCCAGATTGGTCACTACCATTTGAAATCATGTGTGACGCTAGCGATTACGCCATAGGGGCTGTGTTAGGACAGCGGATCGACAAGAAACCTTACATAATTTACTACGCATCTAAAACGCTAGATGAAGCACAGAAGAACTACACTACTATAGAAAAGGAGTTTCTGGCTGTCATCTACGCATTTGAGAAATTCCGCTCCTATTTGATTGGATCCAAGGTTATCATTTACACCGACCACTCCTCCATTCGATACCTAATTCAGAAGCAAGATGCCAAACCCAGACTTATCCGCTGGGTGTTGATGCTTCAGGAATTTGATTTGGAGATTCAAGATAAAAGTAGAGTGGACAATGTCGTAGCCGACCATCTGAGTCACATTAAAGTTGAAGATGAAGATAAAATCCCTATCCGAGACTCTCTTCCAGACGACCAACTGATGAAGGCCACCCATGGATTCCCTTGGTATGCGGATATTGTCAATTATCTTGTTACATGGATCATTAACCCCTCCACTTCCTACCACGACAAAAGGAAGTTCCTCCATGATATAAAGCAGTATTATTGGGATGAACCTTACATGTTTCACCTATGTGCTGACAGACTTATTGGGAAGAAGAGATTACCCCCGTCCTAGAGCATTGCCATTCAGGACCCACGGGGGGGAACATGAGCGCAAAGAAAACCGCTATAAAAGTTCTGCAGTCAGGCTTCTTCTGGCCAACCATAGCAAAGGACTCCTATGATTTTGTGAAATCTTGCAACAAATGCCAATTTTCTGGCAGCATATCCAAAAGGAACGAAATGCCCCTCACAATGTGGCAAGAAATTGAACTTTTCAACGTATGGGGGGTAGACTATATGGGCCACTTTCCTTCTTCCTATGGTTTCTCTTACATCCTGGTTGCGGTGGACTATGTCTCAAAATGGGTCGAAGCTACACCCACTGTATCCAGCGATTCCAAACCAGTTATTAAATTGTTCAAAGATATCATTTTCCCCAGATTTGGAGTCCCCAGAACTATCATATCAGATGGCGGGACCCATTTCCTGGAACGAAGTTTTGAAGCCCTGTTGAAAAAGTACGGAGTCAACCACAAAGTAGCAATGCCTTACCATCCACAGACCAGTGGTCAGGTTGAGGTATCTAATAGACAACTAAAGGTGATCCTAGAAAAAACAGTCAACAGAAACCGCACTGACTGGTCCACCAAGCTTCCCGATGCCCTTTGGGCATACCGAACTGCATATAAAACACCAATCGGGACAACCCCGTTCCATTTGGTATACGGGAAGTCTTGTCATCTTCCAGTGGAGCTGGAACACAAAGCTTGGTCGGACATCAAACAACTAAATTTTGATCTTAAAAGTGCTGGAGAAAATAGACAACTCCAGCTGCAGGAGCTCGAGGAGCTTCGAATGACCACTTATCAAAGTGCCAGGATTTATAAGGAGCAAACTAAAATGTGGCACGACGGTCATATTAATAGGAAAGACATCATCATCGACGACAAAGTGCTCCTTTTCAACTCCAAGCTCAAGTTATTCCCCGGAAAACTCCGAACAAAATGGTCTGGGCCCTTCACCATAAAGCATATATACCCAACTGGAGCTGTCATAATTGTCGACAATAACGGAGGAGAAATGACGGTCAACGGCCATCGTTTGAAAAAATACTACACTCCAACAGATAAAATGCCAAGACAGACCATTGAAATCAAAGACGCCACACCATCAGCATAACAACATCAAAGCTTCGTCGGGCCAGCGACGTAAAACCCACGCGCTACTTGGGAGGCAACCCAAGATTTCCGCCTCTTCCTTTATTTTCCATTCTTTTAATTAACTTATGTTTATCTTATGAAAATATTAAAAAAAAATTACATAACCAAAACAAACATAAAAATATAAAAATCCTTTCAACCTTTCCCCTTCCAAACGGTCCAGAACCCATTTGGAGCCAAACGGTTTCAAAACTGTTTGGAGCCAAACGGTCCTGAAACCGTTTGGAGTCCAAACGGTCCTGAAATTGTTTGGGAACAAATGGTCTTCAAACCATTTGGAGCCAAACGGTCTTGAAACCGTTTGGAGTCCAAACGGTCTCCAAACCGTTTGACCTAGGGTCGACTCCCGTTTCCTATAAATATAAACCCTCCCCCCTTCGTCTCCTTTCTTTCGACTCTCGAGCTTTCTCTAACTCTTACGCAAGAGTTGTTCATGTGCCTTCGTCTTCCTGCTCCCGTGTGGCTCAGTTTCTCTCTGCCTCCGATGACCCGGTTCCAGTGTTTATTCACGACAACTTCACCTCAGTACCGCCGCCCTTCATTTCGCCGTCGTCTTCTCCGCCACCAGCAACAGGGTAGGCACACCACCTTTGCCGACACCGGCTGCGCCGCCGCGAACCCTGTTCTATCAAACCATCCGCCATCATCTTCACCTTTCCCGCCACCATCGCCGACGCCGGCTGCGCCGCCGCGAACCGTGTTCTATCAAACCGTCTGCCACCATCTTCACCTTTCCCGCCACCATCGCTGATGCCTGCACGTGCCACCACGACAACCTTTTCGATCTTTTTTCCTTCGCTCGCCGCCATCCTCATTTTCACCCGACGTTTCACCTTCCAAACGGTCTTGAAATCGTTTGGGACCAAACGGTCCTGAAACCGTTTGGAACCAAACGGTCTTCAAACCGTTTGGGACCAAACGGTCTTCAAACCGTTTGGAACCAAACGGTCCTGAAACCGTTTGGGACCAAACGGTCCTGAAACCGTTTGGGACCAAACGGCCCTGAAACCGTTTCGTCTTTTAAAAATTGCTTACTTTTAATAAAAACACATAAACACATCTTTTATTTTAAATAAACTTCTCATTCTAACACATGACTATCTTACTTTCATTAATGGCATCACTAACAAAGAAACCCACCGGATGTGAAGATGCTCCCTTCTGGACACCAGAGGAACTCATAGCGGACCGAGCCAAGCTTCAAAAAATCATAGATAACTACAACGCGTCTAGAAAGGCCCCTCCAAATGTCAAAATTATGGCGGTTCTATGCGAAATTGACCGCATCAACAAATGCCTAGCCGAGGCACCTAAAGAAGTGGAAGAAATTTCTTCCGATGATGATGAAGGCTCAGAATATGAGCCAATTCCTGAGGTGGAATCCCCCACCACAAAGACCAAGGGGAAGTGGAAGGCCCAGGAATCCGCTACAACTCAACAACAAAAGAAACGGGCAAGGAAGCAAGTTCATCCTGCCACTGCAAGGGAACAAACCCTAGCTGGGTGTGTCCCACCAACTACTACCACCACCATTACCCCTCCCCCTCCTACCACCACCATCATTACCCCCGTCTTCTCAATTATCACCACCACCGCACCACCACCAGAAAACCTTTTCATCCACACCATCCAGTCCACTGACAAAATCCTCAAACCCACAAAGTACATCTGCTCCAGCGTACTCCTTAAGATGGGGATCCATGATCGAATTTTAAACATGCTAGACAAAGCTAACCTTGCAAGGCTGTGTTTGGTACCTGAGATCTCATATTCTGAACCCACAACTGAATTCTTCACCTTTCTTAACAAAGAGCCTGTCGACATCATGGATAGATCACAGGATGGAGGCGACCGTAGGCTGGTCACCAAACTTTTTGGCAACAAGGTTGTCATAACAGAAAACATGTTGAATGAAATTTTTATTGACAACCAGGTGCAGCTAAAGAAAGCCAAGGCTGTGGGAACTGAGAATCCTAATTTCAACAGGCACAACTTTTGCAAATCTCTGACTGGGCTCCCCACCTATGATGCGAAGACATGTAAAGCATCGAATATACATTCTGGACTAGTGCGCACCTTACATGAAATCCTCGCAGGCGCACTCTTCCCCAGGACAGAAGGAGGAAATGTTATAATCTCGGATCTCTTTGTTCTCTGGTCCATTCTAAACGGAATGCCAGTCAACATTGGACGACATATGATCCAGAAATTATCCGCTTACGCCCTGGGGATGGAAATTTGCATGGGAGGTCATGTCACATCCATCATCAAATATCTTAAGATGGACAGACCTCTACCCAGATGCAAACAAATAAAGGGCGACATCCTCACCAACGAACAAACCTTGAAGAACTCCTTCATTATCAAGGAGAAGGATGTGAAACTACATTATGTTTTCTACCCTACAGTCAAATCATCCAGAACCTTGCTACCGCTGCCGGAGCTCACAGACTACGACAAGGAAAAGCTCCTCTTCACTGACGAGGAGCTTACCAAACTCTTAGCTACGGTAACAACACCAGTAAAGAAAATAAAGGCAGGGCAGACTGAACTCAACATCAACGCCCCGACAGCTAGAATATCAAAAATTCCGGTGAAACGACCATCCACAAGACTTTCACAGAATCAACAGTTGTCGGGGACACCAACTTCAAAACCACATCCAGAAGACAACCCACTTCCCGAAGATCACATCACCTCCTCATCTTTAGACTCATTCATTATGAGTCTAAATGCTGAGCTAACCGCCACCACCTCACCACCCTCCACCTTTCCAACATCCACCACTCTTCCTTTTTTCACCACATTTACACAACCACCCGCATCCTCTTCCTCACCTCTTTTCCCTTCGGGCTCTCCCTTCTCCACTCCTACGCCTGACTTCACCACCTTCCCCTCCACCTCCACAATCTCTACCCCATCACTATCACTTCCACCACTTTCACCAGAGATACCACCACCTTTCTCATCCACCACCACCCCGACACCACTGGTGACCCTATCCATAGTCACCACACAGTTCGCGGCACCATCAATGTCTTTTCTGCAAGGCACTACCACCCTCCCACACAGACCCCAGCCACCCCACCCTTCCGCCTCTGGGGTCCCCCTTTCCAATATCGGTGAGGAATTTGGACGTCAATTTGATGTCATCTGAAACCTCCTCACCGATCCTTCTAACATTTTACATTATATTTTTTCTTGTGTGCAGGGATTATCCAAACAGGTGGCCAACATCGACGAACAAAACCGCGCCTTTCCCAACATCCTCCAAGGTTTTCAGCAATGACAAGATGAGGTGGCTAAGCAAGTTGATCACATCAACAACCACTACAACAACCTGCCCGAACTGGTCCTTGGAGCGAAGCGCCAGCAAGAAGCGATGGCTAAGCAAGTCGACGATATCTCTACGCAGACTCAACCTCTGCCGGAGACTCTCTGCGAGATCAAGCAGCAACAAGCAGCTCTTAGCACGCGCTTGGACACCATCAGCACCACCCTCACACACCTAAACAATCGCCAAGAGGAGTCGACAAATAATGAAATCCAGCAACTACGTGCTCAAGTAACAGATCTTACAGCACGACTCCTCTCCTCCGAGGGCCGATATAACGACCTCAAAGAAACACATGACGCACTGCTCGAAACACACGAGAATGTGCAAGTGGCGTTCTCGGAGTTACAAGCCATCCATCGGCAGTGCAAAAAGACCGCACACAAGCAGCCAGCAGAAAAAGCAGCGGCTGACAAAGATGGTGATAACGACGACAAAGAAGACTCTGACTCCTCTGCTGATTCGAACAACGATACCACCTCTTCAGGTGATAAATCTGATGATGGAGAGGACCCAGGCCAAGCAGCAGAACCTTCTCAGAAAGGTTTCGATAAAGGTCACCAAGAAGGTGGCCATCACCCCAAGTCCCCCCACAATGAAAATGTAAACATGTCATATGGGGACCAATTTCTTGATTATTCTACTCTGGGATCCATTGGGGAGTCTGCTAAAAACGCAGCCTTCGTTGAGTTCCACCATTGTATATTAGGAACCAGCGCAAGCCCACCCGCAACAACCGCTCAACCTTTCTCCGCACTTGATAAATTAGTGCCTTTCCCCAATGAGCAGGACGAGTCAGAACGAGTGTGATTAGATACAGATGAAGAACTCGATTCTGCTTCTGACTCGGATGATGATCTGCAAGGCTATGCAGAAGTCCTGGAACAACCTTCTTCCCCCCCCCCTCCGCAGGAGCTCCCCCCACCACCACCTCTACCGCATAAGATGCATGATCTAGATATGGCGACCATCTCCACATTAGATGCTCAGGACATTTTTATACTGAACACTATTGTGGATGATGCAAAGGCGGGGGAAGACATCATCTACCATAACACCAAAACTAAGCACAAGTTGACACGAGAAGACTTCCGCAACATCCTGCGACCACGGTCCACGATGCCAATGGCAATCTTCCGTGTCCTTCTCGCCAACTGTATAGAAGTGTACAGAAGTTCTAAGAGGTAGCAGCCAGTTTTTAACACCTCACCTGCTCTGTCTATCGGCCTTTCATACAAAGACATACGAGTAAAGTCAATCGAGCGGCTGGGTGCTGGTTTAGCACGACGTGCACGTTATCTTACCGTGCCTTTTCAAGTTTCGGATCACTGGCTTTTTATGATTGTAGACATCGAGGCTCGGGATGCCAAGGTTTATAATTTTTGCGGCACTGAGCTACCTGGCGGTACAATAAATTTTGTTGGTGAAGCAGCAGGCGAATCGAGATGTATACCCTTCCGGCTGCTTAAGTTAATTTGGGCTGCACGCCCATCCCTCCGTCAAGACTAGAGCCAACCCTGGTTCCAAATAATTAATCCACAAGTTCAAGCCGCTAAGGGATCTGGGGACTGCGCTTTCTACACCATTCGTCACATCTAAGCGCTGAACCAAGAAATCCCTTTTACTGATCTAGTTGCTGAAGATTTTCACTCCTTGTGAGGGCATTACGCCATGGAGCTCATTTGTGATAGAAGGTTCTTCAAGGACCCGACAATGGCACCAGATGACGTCCCTCGTTACCTTTTTTCAGCAATACAATGTCCGCAGAGACGACCATTCCGCCAAACTTTGAAAGAGTTGGAGAAGTCCCAGGAGCCAGCCACAGCTCCCGAGCAAAGAAAAAGTGGCATAGATATTTTGTCTGCCATAAAACCAACTTTCCCGAACTTTGACCTCAGTGCTTGCAACGGTCTCTCCGACATTGAACTACGCCTCCTCATGTCAAGGCTTTCCGCCGAGAAGGATGAACTCGTATTCATGTCTGGTGACATTCTAATAATGGCAGACACACTTCGAGAGACTATACAGTTTAAAGGATCTCTCTCTGTAAGCTTAATGGCCGCTTATCAATTTCTCCTCGGCCAAAATAACCCCACAACATATATGGCATCCCCATACATGAAGGATGATCTTTTAAAGCTAAAGAACTTCGGAACAACAGAAGCGCCGATCTCCTTTCTACAACACACAACGCTGAAGTTCATCATGCTTCCCTTCCTTTATCACGAACACTGGATGCTCCTGGCAACAAACCTACCAGAAGGAACAACTACAATCTATAACAGTTCCGACAGCCAGTACAATCCACGGCAGAAGAATTATGTCGTGACACCAAAGACGCCCACGGAGGTAGTGGCGAAGGAATGCGCTGACAAATTAATCACCTTTTTAAGTCAACTTACAAGGGCTTACGACAAAGAACATTTTCATCGCCCTTCCTTCAGCCACAAATGCCCACAACAAATTCGGGAATCAAATGATTGTGGCTTCCACGTCCTCTACTGGATGTACACCATCATGGTCCTCCAAAGACCAGTAGAGGATATGACTGGTCTAATGCCTTTGACACTCTGAGGACAGAGTGAGTGATAAGTTAGGGGGGGTACATTAGACAAGGGCGAGGTATCATTTCTAACCCCTCTTTTTCCATCATTCTCCTTCCTTTTTATTTGTACATATTTTATTATTTCCCTTTACACATTCTTTTTAATTTAATTATTTTGGAATAAAGTCACCCTCAGCTAACTTTAGAATCATGTTAGTCCTCAAAAGTAAATAGCACTTAGACATATAATGGTGAGTTAATAATGTCTCTCCACTATTGATTTTCATGCTTTTGTTTCACTTCTACATCTGACTCTCCACAAGTCAATATCAAGGCAGAAATAAGCCAAGCTCTCAAGGATGAGAGGGGCATCAGGAGACTTCCAAATCAAGAAGTCTTGTAAGTGGACCACAAAAAGAAACCAAATAAGTGCATGTTGAAAAACTCTAAGAACAAATTTCCTCTCTTCAAATAAAAGAGGCTTGGCCGCCCAAAGCAATTTCCCGAAAAACCCCAAAACCCAAGCCTGCGAGTCTTCGAATAAAAACCAAAGAGTTGAATAAAATTATGAGAGTTGTGCCATAAATAAGGATCTATATAAAGAACTGATGAAGGTCTCACCCGTCCGGCACATTCAGCTGCCCTCACGAAGGCAGATGTGTCGTGCCTGGTAGTGAAACCCTAAGGTATCTAAATATATGAAAGGCTTATAAAGGACTCACCCGGCCGGTACATTCAGCTACCCTCACAAAGGCAGATGTGTCGTGCCCGGTAGTGAGATTCTAAAAGCATAGACAACCCCTCCCCCACTTGAAGGGGGAGTTACACCTCAAGCCTTTAGCCAACCCTCATACCCACTCTAGCTTCCAGTAGGTTCTTCAGAGAGGTATAAAGCTGATTAGAGTCAACAACATGCACATAATAAAAGTGGTCCCGATTCAAGCTACAAGATACGGAAGGAACTTGAGACCCAAGCAACTCTAAAAACCTGAAAGAGTCAAAACAAGCAATAAGACCTGATATGACCTTAGGAGAACTCAGGTTGAGCATTGAAGCAAGAGTATGGAAATCCTAACTAAATAAAATCACCTCGCCATTACATGCCTCAACTATATCTAACTTGAGGACAAGCTAGACTCTAAGTTAGGGGGGGTGATAACCTCCAATTTTGGGATGATTATCTTAGTCTTTTCTTTAGTTTTCCACACTCTTTCTTAATTAGAATTAGACATAACACCTAAATATTCCCTCTTATTGTAAATATACTGTTAGACTAACTTTGCCCCTTTATATTTGCAGAAAAAGACACAAAAAAATCATAAAAGACTCAACTAGCTTCAAGACCGCATGGGGTCAAACGGTCCGAAGACTGCATGAAGCTAATCGGCCCCGAGACCGCATGGAGTCACACGGTCCCAAGACCGTATGAAGCCAATCGGTCCTGAGACCGCATGGAGTCACACGGTCCCAAGACCGCATGAAGCCAATCCGTCCCGAGACCGCATGGAGTCACACGGTCCCAAGACCGCATGAAGCCAATCGGTCCCGAGACCGCATGGGCTCAAACGGTCCCAAGACCGCATGAAGCCAATCGGTCCCGAGACCGCATGGAGTTACACGGTCCCAAGACCGCATGAAGCCAATCGGTCCCGAGACCGTATGGAGTCACACGGTCCCAAGACCGCATGAAGACAATCAGTCCCGAGACCGCATGGAGTCACACGGTCCCGAGACCGCATGAAGCCAAACGGTCCTGAGGTCCAAACGGTCTTGAGATCCAAACGGTCTTGAGGTCCAAACGGTCATGAGGTCCAAACGGTCTTGTGATCCAAACGGTCTTAAGGTCCAAACGGTCTTGAGGTCCAAATGGTCTCCAAACCATTTGGACTTCACTTAAGGCCTATAAATAAGACCCCAAGGGTCCTCCAAGAAAGGGGAAGTTTTCAAACGTCCAGAGGCTGCCTCAATCACTCCAGAGCAAATTCAACTTCCATCCTCCACCCAGGGGCTGCCGGTCTAAGACCCACACTCCATCTCGAAGCTGCTTTCTCTCTCTCCACCAAAGAAGGTGGGAAGAGGGGATCTCATCATCAAGCAACCTGTGAAGCTGGTGGATCGTCTCTCTCTCTCTAAGGGGTTGACTTTCCTCTCTCCTTTGTGGGGATGACGTTGTCTCTCTCTCTCTCTCTTCTTGCCTCCTTCTTTGTCCTAGTTATGAGTGAGTAGTCTTTCTCACTAGGGTGCGGGGAGTAGCCCCGCTACCCATGTTTTCATATCATGTAAATGTAATCCATAGTTTGTAATATAGAGTTTATATCTTTTCAGTTCAACATCAAACGTTTAATGAATGCTTGTTTCTTGATCACCAACTTGTGTTATCTTTTATCTTTTAGTATGAATTGTCTACGTTTGTACTATTAGATTCGAAACTCATTTGTATGTTGGTTCTTGGTGCATGTATCCACCATGTGCTTGTTTCGGTATCTAGGAGTGCTTTCGAGAAGTGGAGTAAACTCACTTCCAAATGTTGTACTTTCATACTATGAAATGGAATTAGTTGACATATAAAAGTACAACTTTGGTAAGTCGAGGAACACACTTTGAGAAGGGAATGATGCAAAGCAGTTGACCATTCGTTCGGGGATGGCTGGCGTTGCATCATTCCCACACTTCTTGTACTTAGTTCTCCGAAAGGAAACTGAGTCTACAAAGATACTAACTGACTAAACTCTTGTTACAGGTTATGTTTTATTTTGCATGTCTTGATCCATGTGTAGTGGCGGTGAAAAACCGATCACACCCTAGTGACATCTTATCATTGTTTAACTTCTTTAAGTTTACTTGCTTGCTTTACTTTACAGGTTCTTAGTTTAAAAACAACAAAACCAACCTTTCGATCTAAGTGCCTACTATTAAGAGAATAAGTGAAATTACAATGTTTTCTATCTTGTTGCTCCCATCAAGACCGTTGTCCTATGGATTCGACCCTTAACTATACTACGATAAGACTTCCACGTATCTTAGCATACATGGGTGGAGTTCTCTATCTAGTATAAGCAAGGCTAAACCTAAAGACTTACCATCTTTAGGATTTTTAGTTGGTGCACGCAATTCCACGTAAGTGGAAGCTCCATCACTCTACCATTCAGTCCTTCATACTGTGCTTTCAGCAGATACCTTTCGGTTTGAATCTACCTGAGTTATCCAACTGTGACCCCTGTAGGAACTAGGTGAACAAAAGTCTTGAACCTGAACCTTGGGTACAAGAGTATAGGTTGGTAACAACACAATAAAGACATGTTAGTAAAGAAAAATAATGCATTAAGGTCATGCATACAAAATTTTATATCATGATTGATAAGAGAGAACAACACAATTCTCCTATTGCGGCCTACACAACATCAATCACCTAGCCGGAGTCTCCAAGAATGTACTGCTAACATCCTTTCCTAAGACTTGACACCATTAAGAGACTACTCTCTTACTAACTTGCAGTCATGACACTAATAGGTTTCCAAGAGATAGACACACAAATTCTAGAAGCATCAAACAAGAATATATAGTTTCATCTGATTTACCCGACAGCTTGTTATTACCACATTGAACCCAATTTGTGGGATCTCCACTCTTTGGGTTGGGTTGCTACTGCCTGCAAATCTATAGGGGTTTCAGTCCCATCCCCAACCTGGATTTTTCCACTAAAGCCAAGGTAAGACCTTTAGTGAAAGGATCAGCTGTATTATCTTTGGTACCGACGTAGTCCACAGCCACGAACCCATTAGACACTAACTCCCTTACAGATTTCAATCTGACTTGGATGTGTCTACACTGTTTTTGATTGTACTTGGAACTCTTTATCTTAGCAATAGTTGTAGTGCTGTCACAGTGAACTGCAATTGCAGAAAGCGGTTTCATTACCATAGGTAAACTAGACATAAGTCCATGTAGCCATTCAACTTCCAATCCGGTTTCATCTAAAGCACACAACTCTACCTCGAAAGTGGACCGAGACAATATGGTCTATTTCTTAGACCTCCAGGAAACAGCTCGTCCTCCCAACATGAATACATATCCTGAGACATCATTACTCCCAGAATTCACGTCAATCCAGCTTGCATCACTATATCCTTCGACTATGGAAGGATGTTTACCATAATGCAGCCCAAGGGAACATGTTCCCTTGATATACCTCAGAACTTTGTCACGAGCATCCCAGTGTGTCTTGTCGGGACAACTGGTGTATCTACATAACTTGTTCACGGCAAACGCAATGTCTGGACGTGTACAATTCATAAGATACATCAAACTTCCGATAATCTGAGAGTATCGTAATTGAGACACTAGAACCCCAGTCTCATTCTTGAACAAGGGCTTGGATGAATCATATGGAGTCTTAACAGGTTTACGTGATGTGTACTCAAACCTCTCCAATATCTTCTCAACATAGTGAGACTGAGAGAGAGTTATACCATCAGTAGACCTTATGATTTTAATCCCTAAAATCACATCAGCGACACCCATATCCTTCATCTCAAACTTGCTACACAAGAATGACTTTGTCCCTTTTACTACTTTCATATCGAAACCAAAAATCAGAATATCATCGACGTATAAGCATAACTAAATGAATCCATTATTGACAATCTTGCAGTAGAGACACTTATCAAATTCATTAGAAATAAAGCTAAACGATGATATCACAAAATCAAACTTCTCATGCCATTGCTTAGGGGCTTGTTTCAAGCCATATAATGACTTAACATGTTTACACACTTTGGAATCATTCCCACGACCCACAAATCCCTCAGGTTGTTCCATATATATCTCTTCATGAAGATCACCATGTAAGAATGCAGTCTTCACATCCATCTGATGGATATAGAGATTATAAATGGAAGCCAATGCTAAAAGCACTCGGATTGTGGTCATACGAGAAATAGGTGAATAGGTATCAAAATAATCTATTCCTTCCCTTTGTGTGTAACCCTTAGCAACTAACCTAGCCTTATACTTATTGATTGTCCCGTCTGCATTAAGTTTCTTCTTAAAAATCCATTTGCAACCAACTAAAGAACAACCAGGAGGCAAATCCACCAATTCCCAAGTTCCATTCGAAAGAATTGATTAGATTTCATCATTAACGGCTTCTTTTCAAAACTTAGCTTCTAGAGATTCCATAGCTTGTTTGAAAGTAACAGGATCATCCTCAACATTGTAAGTGAGAAACTCACTTCCAAAGTCCTTTGATGTCCTAGGCCATTTACTTCTCCTTGGTTCAACTATTTCTTTAGAATCATCAGATTCAGAAATAGCTTGTTCTGAGTCACCCCCCACATTTGTCATCCTTTCCACATGCTCGGGAATGGAACCTGTGGTAAATTAATCTTCTTGAGAAACTTCATTAGGCACACCAATTTTCATAGGAAACACATCCTCAAAGAATGCTGCATCACGTAATTCCACAATTGTATTGACCTCAATGCCAGAGATATCTGATTTTACAATCATGAATCTGTAAGCATAGCTTGTCTCTACATAACCCAAGAATATGGCATCAGCCGTTTTCGGTCCTAATTTCTTCCTTTTGTGTTCAGGGACATGTACCTTTGCAAGGCACCCCCACACTCGAAGATATTTAAGACTCGGTTTCCTTCCTCTCCACAACTCAAATGGACTACTTTCTGAATGTTTATGGGGAACTCTATTCAAAATATGGCAAGCCGTATTCAAAGCTTCCCCCCACATAAAGTTGGGTAATCCAGATGTTTGGAGTAAGGTATTTACCATATCTATTAAGGTTCGGTTTTTACGTTCAACTATCCCATTTGATTGTGGTGAATAAGGAGCAGTGACCTCATGAACTATACCATGTAATTGGAAAAATTCCAAAAACAAGTTCGAGGTATACTCTCCTCCCCTATCAGACCTTAATCACTTAAGCACTTTACCAGTTTGAGTTTCATCTTCTTTCTTATAAATTTGAAATTTATCCAATGCCACATCTTTACTTCTAAGTAAAAAGACATAACAGTATCTACTCGCATCATCAATAAAAGTTATAAAATAACGCTTTTGATCTCTCGTAGCAACACCATTAAATTCACAGATATCTGTATGAACTAAATCTAAAATTTCCGAATTCCTATTCACAGAATGAAAGGGCTTCCTAGGCAATTTAGCTTGTACACAGATTTCACATTTATTGTGGCTAATTTCAGATTTAGGGATCAAATCTAGATTCATCATATGCTTCATTGAGGCAACATTAACGTGTCCCAAACGTGAAACCCATACATCGAATGAAATAAGATTCATGCAAACAGAACTATAATCATTCAAATTTAAAATGGAATTTGAAACAGGCTCAACATGAATCTTAAACAAGTTCTCCACATCACATAAGTACCCCTTGCCAAAAAACAGAGAATCATGAAGGTGTGTAATGATAGCCTTATTACATTTACAGTGTACTCTATAACCTTCTCTAACTAATATGACGCCACTAAGGATAGTGTGTCAAATAATTGGAACATGTCTGACCCTGTTAAGAGTCTAAACCTTCCCCGAAGGGAACTTCAAGTCCACCCATCCTTTGTCTTTGACTTCTGCAGAGTTGGAATCGCCCAAAGTCACAGACCGACCTCGAGAGGCCTGATAAGACACAAACAGGGATTTATCAGCACACACATGTACATTAGCCCCAGTGTCAATGATCAAATAAAGTGGTTCAAAAATAGAAAGAATTTTAGGTTTAATAGACACGTACCCATCATTGAGGTTCAAGGATGTAGTCATCATGTTGACCACAACCTCCTTAGTTGCATATGTGGTAGCTTTCTTTTCCTTCTTAGTAGGACAATCCTTATTCCAGTGGCCAACCTGTCCACAAGACCAACAAGGTTTGTTCTTCAGTTTCTTTTGGATCTTTGCCTTAGGTTTATGTGCATTCTTAGATTTCTTATCTTTGGTGTTTTTCGTAGAAGTAAGATTAACAGTTGGATTTGCATCAGTAGGCACCTTGACCCCTTTCTCCTTTAAGTGTTCTTCTTGTATATTAACATCCATCATTAATTCATCCATGGTGTGTGTCCCTTTGCGATGCTTTAGAGACATACCAAACAATTCCCATGACTTAGGGAATTTTTCTATGATAGACATAACAACAAATTTCTCAGGCAACACCATCTTGATATCTGAGAGTTCATGAACTAGGAGTTGTAGATCATGTGTTTGATCCGAAACTGACTTATCCTCAACCATCTGAAACTTAAGAAATTTAGACACGCAATATTTTTCAACACCTTGATTTTCAGTGCTAAAATTCTTAACTAACAATTCCCATAAAACCTTGGACGTAGTGACTGTCGGCTTTGAGTAAGAATCATACAGTTTGTTATTTAAACCAAACAGAATCAAACCGCGACACTTTTTATCACCCTTCTTCCAATTAGAAATTATATTTGCATTATCATGAATTGTTTCATCATAACCCGCAATGTTCAGCCAAATTTCCATACGACTCTGCCAATGGGCAAAGTTCGTACCAGTAAACTTTTCATGTATATTGGTTGTATCAATTTTACATCCTGAACTACCCTGATCGGCCATTGTTAATTAACGACAGAAATATGATCTCTTTAAGACTGTTGTTAATATTAGTTATTGTCGTTCATGCAACAGCGACA
This sequence comes from Alisma plantago-aquatica, assembly GCA_963693085.1. Taxonomy (NCBI): domain Eukaryota; kingdom Viridiplantae; phylum Streptophyta; class Magnoliopsida; order Alismatales; family Alismataceae; genus Alisma; species Alisma plantago-aquatica. The sequence continues at coordinate 883,981,256 of OY856409.1, forward strand.
GGTGCAATGTAATTAATTAACAGTCTAGGTAGATCCAAAATAAGAATCGAAGAACAAAAGAAGCAGGAGAACAGAAAACAAGAGTTAGATTCACAAACCAGATCGTTCGTTGAGAAACGAACGTGTTACTTAAAGAAATCAGTTGCCCGACAATCCTCACGGATAGGCACCGTCTCCCAGTCGCGATCCGGCACGAACCTGGAACTTGCACGTCTCGCTCGCGCTCGACATAGTCACGTTACACTGTTACCAGTGCAGCACAGAAACCGCAAGAACCACCGCCTGACAGCTGCGTCTTGACAACAGGAAGGAGGAGTCGCGCTTCGCACAGGAGGACAACTCCACAAAGGGACTCCGGGGACGACAACTATTGCACTCGGGATTAGGGCAAACACATGTGAAAATGGCGGCTGGATTGTATTTTTTGTGTGTTTAACCCTAACGACCAGAAGTATCTATATAACCATGCACATCCCTAATCCTATTCCCAATAAGACGCAAACACTCGCTTGCTCTCGTACTAAATACGAAATAATCCGCAAAAGAGAAACACTTTCTAATTAGGATTAAGAAATCCAAATAAGAAAGCAACAATTAATTACACGAGTAATTAATTACTTAGTCGTATTCTAGTGCAAAAAGAAGACGGAAGACGGAAGACATTCTCCACAATCCACAAGCCACAAGCCACAAGCCTAAGCCCAAGCCCGAGCCCGGCCCGGCCAGGCGAGGTGAGGCATGGCGTGGTGCGTGCACGTGCGTGCGTGCGTTGTGATGTGGCAATCCCACCCACCAAGGAGGTGAGCATACCTCCCTCCTAGGACTCCTTTGGACACTAGTTCCCCATGTGATCATACATATGATGACCACAAAAGTTCTAGGAGTGAGCAATATGGGATAAAACTTCTTTTCTATTTGTACTAGAAACAACACAACATTCTCACATGTACTTGTTGCACTACATTGGGCTTAAGCCATGCTAAATAAATGATTACTACAGTAAATGCACTACAGTAGCAGCTACATAATCATATATCTAATAGGGGATTGATTCGCAGGCGCAAAAACAGCTACACATCTGGGAATATACGGTGCCTGTTGCGCCATCCAACGTTAGAATAACGCGCGGCATGGGAAAACAATACCACAACATCACCTGAAAATAGAAGACACGACTTGATTGATAAATATAATAGGTGCAAAAATCAATCACATGAATTGAATAGATCAAGGAGTTGAAGTCTGCAAACAAACTGTCTGGATATATAGAATAAATATAACAGAACTAGAAATAAATCATCTAAATTTCATTGAAGAGATATGCTTGTTCTGGGAACCCTTTACATTATCCAACCACCATCGAACTTCTGCAACAAAAATGTGGACAGAACAGTGATGAAGAATATGCACCAAGTGCAAACAATGCATTAATGATGTGTTAATGCTGAGATTTTCTAGGAAACCTAATATATGGACCTCGTGTAAAGAAAATTGAAAGAGACGATTTCACTACAGATAGAAAAACCTGACCAACCTAAGTCTCAAACAAGGCTCCACAAGAACATCACATCCAAAGAAGATTACTAATACAAACAAAATTATGTTCTAGATTATAGATAAATGATTGAAAGAAAACTTAATGTGAAAAAGATACTTGAGATGGTGGTAAATCTCATTAGGGAGATCAAAATAGGGCAGGCTTTCAAGTCCCATCTATTTATCATACAAATGGCAATATGCAGTAACGAAACCTAGTTCTAGTCTTCTAGAATAAGAAACACAGACATAACGAGAATCAATAATCAACATATACTAGAGACAACAAAAGCACTATATAGATAAATGTCTCATATCCACATACACAATTCATTTACTTCATTGATAATCTAAAAAGGAAATGTTCCTATGTATCTTTACATTGGCATGAACAATAATAAGAAATGGTGTTTATGAGGCTCTATGCATGCAATTTGCAATTTAAAGATGAATCTTGTCATTCTCCGAGCTTTATGGACTCCCATCACACTCCAACACTCCAAGTGGTGGGAAGGTCTAACTAGACACCAAGAAAAGTACGAAATAACAAGCTTTTACAAAACATGTCAATAAGAAGACTAAATATGAAGGTAGGAAATCAATGTGAAAGAGACAGGAGATGAACAACATCAAAATGGGTGTGAAATAGAGGAAGCATTTCTAGCAGCCTTCCATGGCCTATATCAACATGCTAGTGACTCTCAACAGCCAATCACAAGGAAACAGTAGGTGCAGGGAAGCATGCTTGGATTTCAGGACACAATAGCTCATACAAGTTACAAATGATTACCTCGATTAATTAGGATGTATTGACTGTGCTTAGACCATTGAGGTTGTGGTTGGGGATGATCCTCATTAATCCTTAGGAATCAGGGTAGTTAAAACACCACAATAGACCTTCAATGGACTCGAGATCAAGGTGGACAATGGTGATGTGTTTTAAGGAGTGATGTGGCTGTCGCTAGTTGCGCCTCCATTAATCATGCTACACATAATACTAATACCAAACAGTGGATCCAAAACTAATTTTCATGGCCGTAAATGAAAACAAGGAGTACAAGAAACTCATAATTTACAATGACTACAAAATAGAATTTACCTTCAATAACTTCTTACTCAATTTTGAAGTAGTCAGTGTGTATAAATGAAGAATAAGGTTCACTCTTGGACCTAATGATCCAACCAAACAAAACCTAATGTTGCAACTTCGAGATTAGCCGCCAATGACTGTATCATGTGAATGAACATCAGTACAACAAGAATGACCAACAAGCAGAAGCCTTTAAAGTATGTTAACCATATTGGTTTATTGGTTAGACATGACATTAGTAGTGGATTAAATTGCCACATCAATAAATACATTAGTTTCTAATGACATACTTCGTCTCCTAATATTAGATAAACATGCATGTACATATTGTATCCTAGGTTGAAAATATTCAAACTTTTGGCAGCCACTATCTGTATTCATCATGAGCTAAATGACCAGATAAGAGATCAACGTTATTTCCAATACATGGTAGGTAAAAACATAGGATTAAAATTACAGTAATCCATGTTTTCAATGTGGTAAATGATCAAAACTGCATAAACTATACAAGTTTAGGTGCATAAATCAGCACTAAATACTAATAAAGTACAACAGAAATAAATTAGCATTAAATTGGATGCTAAATGTATGATACATAGAGAAAAAGGACATACAACATTCAAGTCAAACACCATGACTAAAGCAGCTAGTTTGTCTACAATAGGTAGCATTCCTAGATAGGATTCATTATCAAGATGAGTAGCAAAAAAATAGACACCCGCAAGATAATACCAAGTATAAATAATACACCTTGGAAATCCACATTTGAAAGGAATCAAGTACAAGATAATTCAAATTTTTGTGAAGGTTATACCCATATAAAGTACACCAAATGAAGAAAATCCAAGTCATCACTGATATCAATATAAAGCAACCTTGCACTTGCATAGTATTGAAATAAAAGCACCACTAGAAGATGCATATTTCTATAGACGACCAAAACAGTTGCTTCACAATGAAGGTCCGGGTTACATGAGTGTGCATCTATGAAAAACAATACATGCATCTATTATCCAAAGAATTTAAATAGTAAAACAATGCATGGTGGATGATTATAGGAAATAAAGGATTTTCAAAACTTTGAGAAAGCAAAAACCACAACAACAATATCTGGATGAAGAAAGACTACATATAGTTTTAAAAAACATACACAAGGATAAACCATATAAATAATGAGTTTACTCTGTTTCAAATCTGAATAAAAACCATTATCTATTTATCTATGCTTTGTCTTAAAGAACATTACAAAAACATCTACTAGGCTTCATGCATGCATTTTGCATTTCAGGTTGAATCTCTTCAATCCATGAGTTTCATGGACTGCCATCATACTCCAAATCCTGTTGCAGAGGTTCCGTGATTAATTAAGGTCGGTGCCGCAAGAGAGCAATAGCACGAGAGGCGAACATCCAATGGCCAAGAGCTACTAAGAGCAGGAGTGAATAGCTATTGCTTTCACACAAGGGGCAGCTCGCCCCTAGTTTGTTCGGGCAACAAGGGCAGAGACAAAAATAAGCGACGATGGAGACGATAAACAAAGATCCAGGCGAAGGAAACAAGAAAAGCAATTTCGAGGTTCTCTGGGGTAATGCAGTGGAAAATTTGAGTGTTTCCCTGTGATGATCACTGTTACACATTTCGGCGGAGGCGAACGGCCATAAGAGCATGGAAGGTCGTCGTTACAGTAGTGGTTACCATCTACGCCTACTACAAGGGTTTTGACATTCCATCGTGAAATTGCCCAGTTCAGCACAAGGTACCGGGGATTGCTGATGCACTATTCGAGTCTGATTTTGTTTGGCATTCAAGCCCTTGAATTGAGATGCACACGGATCTCATTTTGTTTTCTTGTTAAGCCCCTATTTTAGTTCAGAATCGGGATTATGAAGTCAGAACTGGATTAACCAAGAAATTTAGATTAGTCTTATTCGAATTTGATCATATTTAGTTTTGCAACTCATTCTTAGGGCTAATTTGGTAGAATGTAGTTAGTGGAAAAGTATGTATTTAAAAAGCATGGAGATGCGATGCATGTTTTTAAAATTGTACAAATTTTATTTGGTTTGATGTGTCTAAGACTTATTGAAATTGGTCTCTCTTATACACCTCAAAATGTGATATTATTTATTTAAAGTTTGTTTATAATGTCAGATAATTTCATAAATATAATCACAAAAAATTGGATTGTAAATGTATTTTTAATAAATAACTACTTGTTCTGTGGTACAATGTTTCAAAGCAGAGTCGAATTGAAGCAAAATATAAAATAATACTTCAGTTCGGTTTTCATTTTGGACTATATAATGGTTTGATTTAGTTTGAACATTTTACTAATATATGTAGGATACAATTTGTAGTTATAGAGGTACACAAATCAAGTGGAACTATGACCACCCCTAATTTATATACTATGTGACTTAAAATGTGGTGGACTACAACATAGCATGGTTTTATTCTACTCTTTAACACTCCATTTAAGTACTCCCCCCCCACACACACATAACTCATAATATCCTGATTCCTCCCCTGGATATAAGCATCCTTTGATGAAAGTTCCCAAGTCATAATAGCTGCCTTGAACTCCAGTACCAAGGAGACAAGAACCTCTAAACTACAATATGGTATAAAAATCAAGGAAAAAAACTCAATGAATGTTTACCAAACTGCTCAGTGTGTGTTCTGTGGCACCATATATTAAGACAATACAAAAAATACAGTTAGGCTTATTTAAGGTTGATTAATAACTGTTAAATTGTGAAGCGCTCTGACATATCTTATCAAATCATTCTAAGCCAGACAGGAGATCCTTTTTGATTGGGAAAAATATATCAGAGAAAAAGTGACATCCTCAGACGGTTCAGAACTAATTTTAATGTCATGGAGAAATCATAACAGAAAATGGATAAGAAATTTATGATATTTCAATTATTTTGAAGGGCAACACATATACTAGATTGAGCTGCAACAGCTAAGCTGTGTATTACCCAATTTAGAGTATCAATCGAAATTAAACTAGTCATTATCTTTTGTAAATAAATGTTCTACGTACCTTAATAGACAAAAAGAAGAGATCTTGTCACTGGAACTCAGAAAGGACGACAAGCAAATCAGTGCGAACAAGCCGAGAGACATGGGACTTGATGAATGCCTCCAATTGCGGGGCTCCCCTATCGCCACCCCGCGCAAGCCGTTTTAGAGTCTTCACCATGAATATCCCCTCCTTGCCCATCTCCTTCTTCCACTGCCAGATGGACAAGCTGGGGCTCGAGGCCTACTCTGACGCTGAGGACCATCTTTGGAGTGTTCCGGGACTCCCTTCCCAATCCAAATTCTCTCCATTGCATGGTCCTAGGATAAGATTTCTCAAGACGGATAGTTGCAGAGGTTTCACGATTAATTGAGGTCAGCGCCGCAGGAGAGCGATAGCACAAGAGGCGAACATATGATGGCCAAGAGCTACTGAGAGTAGGAGTGAATAGTTGTTGCTTTCACACAAGGGGCATCTCGCCCCTGGTTTGTTCGAGCAACAAGGGCAGAGACAAAAATAAGTGACGATGGAGACGATAAACAAAGATCCAGGCGGAGGAAAGAAGAAAAGCAATTTCGAGGTTCTCTAGGGGTAATGTAGTGGAAAAGTTGGGTGTTTCCCTATGATGATCATTATTACACATTCTGGCATTGGCGGCCGGCTATAAGAGCATGGAAGGTCATCGTTACAGTAGTGGTTACCATCTACACCTACTACAGGGGTTTTGACATTCGATCATGAAATTGCCCAGTTCAGCACAAGGTACCGGGGATTGCTGATGCACTATTCGGGTCTGATTTTGTTTGGCATTCAAGCCCTTGAATTGGGATGCACACAGATCTCATTTTGTTTTCGTTATAAGCCCCTATTTTATTTCAGAATCGGGATTATGAATTCAGAACTGGATTAATCAAGAAATTTAGATTAGACTTATCCGAATTTGATCATATTTAGTTTCGCAACTCATTCCTAGGGCTAATTTGGTAGAATGTAGTTAGTGTAAAAGTATGTATTTAAAAAGCATGGAGATGTGATGCATGTTTTTAAAACTGTACAAATTTTATTTGGTTTTATGTGTCTAAGACTTATTGAAATTGGTCTCTCTTATACACCTCAAAATGTGATATTATATATTTAAAGTTTGTTTATAATGTCAGATAATTTCATAAATATAATCACAAAAAATTGGATTGTAAATCTATTTTTAATAAATAACTACTTGTTCTCTGGTACAGTGTTTCAAAGCAGAGTCGAATTGAAGCAAAATATAAAATAATACTTCAGTTCGGTTTTCATTTTGGACTATATAATGGTTTGATTTAGTTTGAACATTTTACTAATATATGTAGGATACAATTTGTAGTTATAGAGGTATACAAATCAAGTGGAACTATGACCACCCCTAATTTATATACTATGTGACTTAAAATGTGGTGGACTACAACATAGCATGGTTTTATGCTACTCTTTAACACTCCATTTAAGTACTCCCCCCCCACACACACAACTCATAAGATCCTGATTCCGCCCCTGGATATAAGCATCATCTGATGAAAGTTCCCAAGTCATAATAGCTTCCTTGAACTCCGTGACCAAGGAGAGAAGAACCTCTAAACTACAATATGGTCTAAAAATCAAGGAAAAAAACTCAATGAATGTTTACCAAACTGCTCAGTGTGTGTTCTGTGGCTCCATATATTAAGACAATACAAAAAATACAGTTAGGCTTATTTAAGGTTGATTAATAACAGTTAAATTGTGAAGCGCTCTGACGAATCTTATCAAATCATTCTAAGCCAGACAGGAGATCCTTTTTGATTGGGAAAAATATATCAGAGAAAAAGTGATATCCTTAGACGCTTCAAAACTAATTTTAATGTCATGGAGAATTCATAACAGAAAATGGATAAGAAATTTATGATATTTCAATTCTTTTTAAGGGCAACGCATATACTGGATTGAGTTGCAATAGCTAAGCTATGTATTACCCAGTTTAGAGTATCAACCGGAATTAAAGTAGTCGTTATCTTTTGTAAATAAATGTTCTACACACCTTAATAGACAAAAGGAAGAGATCTTGTCGCTGGAACTCAGAAAGGACGACAAGCAAATCAGTGCGAACAAGCCGAGAGACATGGGACTTGATGAATGCCTCCAATCACGGGGCTCCCCTATCGCCACCCCGCGCAAGCTGTTTTAGAGTCTACACCACAAATATCCCCTCCTTGCCCATCTCCTTCTTCCGCCGCCAGATGGACAGGCTGGGGCTCGAGGCTGACTCTGACGCTAAGGACCATCTCCGGAGTGTTCCGGGACTCCCTTCCCAATCCAAAATATCTCCATTGCATGGTCCTAGGATAAGATTTCTCAAGACGGACAGTTGCAGAGGTTTCACGATTAATTGAGGTCGGCGCCGCATGAGAGTGATAGCACGAGAGGTGAACATCCGATGGCCAACAACTACTGAGAGCAGGAGTGAATAGTTGTTGCTTTCACACAAGGGGAAGCTCGCCCCTAGTTTGTTCGGACAAGGGTAGAGACAAAAATAAGTGACGATGGAGACGATAAACAAAGCTCCGGGCAGAGGAAAGAAGAAAAGCAATTTCGAGGTTCTCTAGGGGTAATGAAGTGGAAAAGTTGAGTGTTTCCCTGTGATGATCATTGTTACACATTCCGGCAGAGGCGGCCAGCCATAAGAGCACGGAAGGCCGTCGTTACAGTAGTGATTACCATCTACGCCTACTACAGGGGTTTTGACATTCCATCGTGAAATTTCCCAGTTCAGCACAAGGTACCGGGGATTGTTGATGCACTATTCGGGTCTGATTTTGTTTGGCATTCAAGCCCTTGAATTGGGATGCACACGAATCTCATTTTGTTTTCGTGTTAAGCCCCTATTTTAGTTCAGAATCGAGATTATGAAGTCAAAACCGGATTAATGAAGAAATTTAGATTAGACTTATCTGAATTTGATCATATTTAGTTTCACAACTCATTCTTAGGGCTAATTTGGTAGAATGTAGTTAGTGGAAAAGTATGTATTTAAAAAGCATGGAGATGCGATACATGTTTTTAAAACTGTAAAAATTTTATTTGGTTTGATGTGTCTAAGACTTATTGAAATTGGTCTCTCTTATACACCTCAAAATGTGATATTATTTATTTAAAGTTTGTTTATAATGTCAGATAATTTCATAAATATAATCACAAAAAATTGGATTGTAAATGTATTTTTAATAAATAACTACTTGTTCTCTGGTACAGTGTTTCAAAGCAGAGTTGAATTGAAGAAAAATATAAAATAATACTTCAGTTTGGTTTTCATTTTGGACTATATAATGGTTTGATTTAGTTTGAACATTTTACTAATATATGTAGGATACAATTTGTAGTTATAGAGGTATACAAATCAAGTGGAACTATGACCACCCCTAATTTATATACTATGTGACTTAAAATGTGGTGGACTACAACATAGCATGGTTTTATGCTACTCTTTAACACTCCATTTAAGTACTCCCCCCCCCACACACAACTCATAAGATCCTGATTCCGCACCTAGATATAAGCATCCTCTGATGAAAGTTCCCAAGTCATAATAGCTTCCTTTACTCCGTGTCCAAGGAGAGAAGAACTTATAAACTAAAATATGGTATAAAAATCAAGGAAAAAAACTCAATGAATGTTTACCAAACTACTCAGTGTGTGTGCTGTGGCTCCATATATTAAGACAATACAAAAATACAGTTAGGCTTATTTAAGGTTGATTAATAACAGTTAAATTGTGAAGTGCTCTGACGAATCTTATCAAAACATTCTAAGCCAGACATGAGATCCTTTTTTATTGGGAAAAATATATCAGAGAAAAAGTGGCATCCTCAGACGCTTCAGAACTAATTTTAATGTCATGGAGATATCATAACAGAAAATGGATAAGAAATTTATGATATTTCAATTCTTTTGAAGGGCAACGCATATACTGGATTGAGCTGCAATAGCTAAGCTGTGTATTACCCAGTTTAGAGTATCAATCGGAATTAAACTAGTCATTATCTTTTGTAAATAAATGTTCTACGTACCTGAATAGACAAAAGGAAGAGATATTGTTGATGTATCTCAGAAAGGACGGCAAGCAAATCAGTGCGAACAAGCCGAGAGACATGGGACTTGATGAATGCCTCCAATCGCGGGGCTGCCCTATCGCCACCCCGCACAAGCCGTTTTAGAGTCTGCACCACGAATATCACCTCCTTGCCCATCTCCTTCTTCTGCCGCCAGATGGACAGGCTGGGGCTCGAGGCTGACTTTGACACTGAGGACCATCTCTGGAGTGTTCCGGGACTCCCTTCCCAATCCAAATTCTCTCCATTGCATGGTCCTAGGATAAGATTTCTCAAGACGAACAGTTGCAGAGGTTTTGCGATTAATTGAGGTCGGCGCCGCAGGAGAGCAATAGTACGAGAGGCGAACATCCGATGGCCAAGAGCTACTGAGAGCAGGAGTGAATAGTTGTTGCTTTCACACAAGGAGTAGCTCGCTCCTGGTTTGTTCAGGCAACAAGGGTAGAGACAAAAATAAGCGACGATGGAGATGATAAACAAAGATCCGGGCGGAGGAAAGAGGAAAAGCAATTTCGAGGTTCTCTGGGGGTAATGCAGTGGAAAAGTTGAGTGTTTCCCTGTGACGATCATTGTTACACATTCCGGCAGAGGCGGCCGGCCATAAGAGCTTGGAAGGCTATCGTTACAGTAGTGGTTACCATCTACGCCTACTATAGGGGTTTTGACATTCCATCGTGAAATCACCCAGTTCAGCACAAGGTACCGGGGATTGCTGATGCACTATTCGGGTCTGATTTTATTTGGCATTCAAGCCCTTGAATTGGGATGCACACGAATCTCATTTTGTTTTCGTGTTAAGCCCCTATTTTAGTTCAGAATCGGGATTATGAAGTCAGAACCGGATTAATCAAGAAACTTAGATTAGTCTTATCCGAATTTGATCATATTTAGTTTCGCAACTCATTCTTAGGGCTAATTTGGTAGAATGTAGTTAGTGGAAAAGTATGTATTTAAAAAGCATGGAGATGCGATGCATGTTTTTAAAACTGTACAAATTTTATTTGGTTTGATGTGTCTAAGACTTATTGAAATTGGTCTCTCTTATACACCTCAAAATGTGATATTATTTATTTAAAGTTTTTTATAATGTTAGATAATTTCATAAATATAATCATGAAAAATTAGATTGTAATTGTATTTTTAATAAATAACTACTTGTTCTCTGGTACAGTGTTTCAAAGAAGAGTCGAATTGAACCAAAATATAAAATAATACTTCAGTTCGGTTTCATTTTGGACTATATAATGGTTTGATTTAGTTTGAACATTTTACTAATATATGTAGGATACAATTTGTAGTTATAAAGGTATACAAATCAAGTGGAACTATGACCACCCCTAATTTATATACTATGTGACTTAAAATGTGGTGGACTACAACATAGCATGGTTTTATGCTACTCTTTAACACTCCATTTATGTACTCCCCCCCCCACACACACACAACTCATAAGATCCTGATTCCGCCCCTAGATATAAGCATCCTCTGATGAAAGTTCCCAAGTCATAATAGCTGCCTTGAGCTCCGTGACCAAGGAGAGAAGAACCTCTAAACTACAATATGGTCTAAAAATCAAGGAAAAAAACTCAATGAATGTTTACCAAACTACTCAGTGTGTGTTCTGTGGCTCCATATATTAAGACAATACAAAAAATACAGTTAGGCTTATTTAAGGTTGATTAATAACTGTTAAATTGTGAAGCGCTCTGATGAATCTTATCAAATCATTCTAAGCCAGACATGAGATCCTTTTTTATTGGGAAAAATATATCAGAGAAAAAGTGGCATCCTCAGACGCTTCGGAACTAATTTTAATGTCATGGAGAAATCATAACAGAAAACGGATATGAAATTTATGATATTTCAATTCTTTTGAAGGGAAACACGTATATTGGATTGAGCTGCAACAGCCAAGTTGTGTATTAACCAGTTTAGAGTATCAATCGGAATTAAACTAGTCGTTATCATTTGTAAATAAATGTTCTACGTACCTTCATAGACAAAAGGAAGAGATCTTGTCGCTGGAACTCAGAAAGGATGGCAAGCAAATAAGTGTGAACAAGTCGAGAGACATGGGACTTGATGAAGGACTCCAATCACGGGGTTCCCCTATCGCCACCCCGCGCAAGCCGTTTTAGAGTCTTAACCATGAATATCCCCTCCTTGCCCATCTCCTTCTTTCGCCGCCAGATGGATAGGCTGGGGCTCGAGGCTGACTCTGACGATGAGGACCATCTTCGGAGTGTTCCGAGACTCCCTTCCCAGTCCAAATTCTCTCCATTGCATGGTCCTAGAATAAGATTTCTCAAGATGGATAGTTGCAGAGGTTTCACGATTAATTGAGGTCGGCGCCGCAGGAGAGTGATAGAACGAGAGGCGAACATCCGATGGCCAAGAGCTACTGAGAGTAGGAGTGAATAGTTGTTGCTTTCACACAAAGGGCAGCTCGCCCCTGGTTTGTTCGGGCAACAAGGGCAAAGACAAAAATAAGCGACGATGGAGACAATAAACAAAGATCTGGGCAGAGGAAAGAAGAAAAGCAATTTTGAGGTTCTCTGGGGGTTATACTGTGGAAAAGTTGAGTGTTTCCCTGTGATGATCACTGTTACACATTCCGGCGGAGGCGGCCGACCATAAGAGCATGGAAGGCCGTCGTTACAGTAGTGGTTACCATCTACGCCTACTACATGGGTTTTAACATTCCATCGTGAAATCGCCCAGTTCAGCACAAGGTACCGGGGATTGCTGATGCACTATTTGGGTCTGATTTTATTTGGCATTCAAGCCCTTGAATTGGGATGCACACGGATCGCATTTTGTTTTTGTGTTAAACCCCTATTTTAGTTCAGAATCGGGATTATGAAGTCAGAACCGGATTAATCAAGAAATTTAGATTAGTCTTATCCGAATTTGATCATATTTAGTTTCGCAACTCATTCTTAGGGCTAATTTGGTAGAATGTAGTTAGTGGAAAAGTATGTATTTAAAAAGCATGGAGATGCGATGCACGTTTTTAAAACTGTACAAATTTTATTTGGTTTGATGTGTCTAAGACTTATTGACATTGGTCTCTCTTATACACCTCAAAATGTGATATTATTTATTTAACGTTTGTTTATAATGTCAGATAATTTCATAAATATAATCACAAACAATTAGATTGTAAATGTATTTTTAATAAATAACTACTTGTTCTCTGGTACAGTGTTTCAAAGCAGAGTCGAATTGAAGCAAAATATAAAATAATACTTCAGTTCGGTTTTCATTTTGGACTATATAATGGTTTGATTTAGTTTGAACATTTTACTAATATATGTAGGATACAATTTGTAGTTATAGATGTATACAAATCAAGTGGAACTATGACCACCCCTAATTTATATACTATGTGACTTAAAATGTGGTGGACTACAACATAGCATGGTTTTATGCTACTCTTTAACACTCCATTTAAGTACTCCCCCCCACACACACAACTCATAAGATCATGATTCCTCCTCTGGATATAAGCATCCTCTGATGAAAGTTCCCATGTCATAATAGCTTCCTTGAACTCCGTGACCAAGGAGAGAAGAACCTCTATACTACAATATGGTCTAAAAATCAAGGAAAAAACTCAATGAATGTTTACCAAACTGCTCAGTGTGTGTTCTGTGGCTCCATATATTAAGACAATACAAAAAATACAGTTAGGCTTATTTACGGTTGATTAATAACTGTTAGATTGTGAAGCGCTCTGACGAATCTTATCAAATCATTCTAAGCCAGACAGGAGATCCTTTTTTATTGGGAAAAATATATCAGAGAAAAAGTGGCATCCTCAGACGCTTCGGAACTAATTTTAATGTCATGGAGAAATCATAACAGAAAATGGATATGAAATTTATGATATTTCAATTCTTTTGAAGGGCAACGCGTATACTAGATTGAGCTGCAACAGCTAAGTTGTGTATTACCCAGTTTAGAGTATCAATCGGAATTAAACTAGTCGTTATATTTTATAAATAAATGTTCTATGTACCTTAATAGACAAAAGGAAGAGATCTTGTCGCTGGAACTCAGAAAGGACGGCAAGCAAATCAGTACGAGCAAGCAAATCAGTACGAACAAGCCGAGAGACATGGGACTTGATGAATGCCTCCAATCGTGGGGCTTCCCTATCGCCACCCCGCACAAGCCGTTTTAGAGGCTGCACCATGAATATCCCTCCTTGCCCATCTCCTTCTTCCGCCGCCAGATGGACAGGCTGGGGCTCGAGGCTGACTCTGACGCTGAGGACCATCTCCGGAGTGTTCCGGGACTCCCTTCCCAATCCAAATTCTCTCCATTGCATGGTCCTAGGATAAGATTTCTCAAGACGAACAGTTGCAGAGGTTTCACGATTAATTGAGGTCGGCGCCGCAGGAGAGCGATAGCACGAGAGGCGAACATCTGATGGCCAAGAGCTACTGAGAGCAGGAGTGAATAGTTGTTGCTTTCACACAAGGGGCAGCTCGCCCTTGGTTTGTTCGGGCAACAAGGGCTGAGACAAAAGGAAGCGACGATGGTGACGATAAACAAAGACCCGGGCGGAGGAAAGAAGAAAAGTAATTTCGAGGTTCTCTGGGGGTAATGCGGTGGAAAAGTTGAGTGTTTCCTTGTGATGATCACTGTTAGTGTTTTTCAATGTTGCTTATAAAACAACACAACACGTATGACTGAGCAATCCTGACTGGAATTTCGTAATCCTGTCAAAAGCATCACTGGCTTGATGTGGATAAAAAGATTACATATTCCGAAACGGACCCATTAATGCAATTTTTGTCAAACAAAATAGGATTAGAGTGAGACTGAATTAGTGGGAGTTACGTGAATGTGGTGCAAAAGAAAAGAATCTGGTCCCAATTAGATCACGAGCCAAAATGATACGCACACAGTTCAAACTTTTGTTTCCTTCACCACGTGGGATTTTCATTCATCCTCAACCTGTTTTAAGGAAAACAAAACGACAAACTTCTATATTTGTTGTACACTTCATCCTCAGACCAAACCTCCTCCATGGAAGACCGATTATCCGTCTCTATAATATGAATCTTCACATTCTTATCGTCACAAACATATAAGGCCACGACCAAAGCTTGCGCTCTAGCTTCCTCATGTCCAGCTGCATTAATCCAAAATGCCAACTCCAGTTCCCGTCACTAGACCTGACAAGAGCAGCACACTACCATCGTCTACCCCTGTCCACATCCACCTTATTGTCGTAACGGCAATAGTAGCGCTCTCTCTAGATAATTTAGAGAATGATCCCTAACAACAACCTTGATAACCAGCCACGCATCTCCTGGACTTTAGCTTCAGACCAAGGCTCATCATTCACTCCCTAATCGTCAGTTGAGGACTAGGAAGCTGGCGTCACAAAAGTTTCCCCACTCTCGCCCACAAATTCATTCCCTGGTCACTCTCCATGAAGAGGTCGGTCGAGTCTTCAGCCTTATGCTGCTCATTGCAGTAGCAGCATCTAGAGACCCAGGGAATCATGCACCTTCTAATGTTCTCATCGATGGGCAAAGCTCAATTTAGAATCCTGCAAATGATTGTGTTCTCACATGGAATCCCCTCTGTGTGTCATAATATCTTATCATAGGTCCCCATCATGTGGCTCGATTACTAAATAATATCCTGAGCAGACCGCAAGGAAAGTCCATCGCGCATCATTGACCAGATCGAGTACACCTTGGAAAGATACCACCACCATTTGAACCCCCTCGTCGTTCGACAAAGTGGCGCTATCATCGAAATTCCATCCCCCATCATGTGACGAGAAATCAGCAACTCGACATCAACTAGTCTTCTCGGGAATTGTGATAAAGGATGGGCACATCATCTTCCCACTAAAAAGATGAGTTAAGATTTGGACAAGCTCATGTCCGTCATGCGAGACTTCACGCGCGTCCAAATCAGTCCCAAACCAGCCTCCAAACCACCACTACGTGGCAGATGGTAATTGTGTATTTTTTTTGAAATTATGTGATAGGTAAATAAATTTGTTTCGCTTATAACTTTTGAGCCGTAATTATTTTTTTAATGAAATAAAAACGGTTAGCTTCGTTATGAAAAATACAATATAGCAAGCCTAATATTGACATTTTTTGAAAAATAAATACAAAAATGATATATATAGGTAAATTGACAATCAACTATGACGCCCATAAATTATTATTGACAACCAAAAATGGTTAGTTGACGCCCAAAATGGTTCATTGACATCCAGAAGTATAAAGATGACGCCCAAATAAGGTATTGACAACCAAAACAACTATTTAACCATTTTTGGACGCTATTTAGCCATTTTTGGATGCTATGGCGCCCATTAATGGTTATTGATACCCAAAAATGGTTAATTGACGCCCAAAATGTTGCATTGACACCCAAATGTATAAAGATGGCGCTCAAATAAGGTAATTGACACTCAAAATGATTCATTGACATCCATAAGTTTAAAATGACACCCAAATAAGACATTTTGGATGCTATGACATCCATAAATGGTTATTGACACCCAAAAATAATTAATTGATGCCCAAAATAGTTCATTGACACCCAAAAGTATAAAAATAATGCCCAAATAAGGTAATTGACGCCCAAAATGGTTCATTGACACCCATAAGTTTAAAATAACGCCCAAACAAGGTATCGACAACTAAAACAACATAACGACACCCAAGTAGGTATGTTTGACACCTAAGAACCACTTAATGACGCTTCAAATGGTTCATTGACACTTAGAATTATAACGACGCCCGTAAATGAATATTGACACCTAAAAATGGTTAATTGACGCCCAAAAGAGTTCATTGACACCCAAAAGTATAAAAATACTCTCAAATAGGTCTGTTTGACACCTAAGAACAATTTAATGGAGCCCAAATATGGTTGTACGCATCAAATAGGGTATAAGGACACTTCACGAGCCCAATAATAACTTATTGACGCCCATAAATGGCTAATGACACCCAAAGATGGTTAACTGACGCCCAAAATAGTTCATAGGCATCCAGAATAACCTATTCATATCATTTTATATTTTTTTGTTAAAAATATATCATATTAGTCTTGTTGGAATCATTTTTCATAACGAATCTAATGGGTTTTGTTTTGTCAAAAAAAATCATCACGGTTCAAAAGTTATAAGCAAAACAAATTTATTTATCAATTACACAACCTCCACTTACTCATCCAATTAAACCACGTCACGTCACCTCCCACCCCCACAAAACCACTCACCCACCCCAACTGGCCGCGCCACCTCACTGCATGCCCACCTACCAATACCACCTTCAAAAAGGCAAAACTTCTCAATTTTTTTTCAAAATCACCGTTGGGCTTGAGCGTAACTTGTATTGCGTGTGACAAAATCATTTTTGAAAAAGATTGGAATCCCACTCTCACCATCCATCCATCGAATGAGGGGCCAAGTCAATGGGAAGATCTTCCAAATCTTCCTCCAGTAAGGGGAAGGCCTAGAGACAGTTGAAGCATATATTGACAATAACTATCACAAAGCCTTCTCAATATGTTGTATTTGGCATGACGGTAGACGACGCAACTGGATGACCCTTGGATCACCTCCCATGCTGATTTCATCATGAAAGCTTTGGTCGTCGTCTTAAGGGGAGTGATGCCCAACCCCCCTGATTGGACAGGCTTGGCAACAGAGGACCGAGCTACCCATGTTTTTCTCAATGAGCCATCTCGGGAACTCCAGAGAAATTTAGAAAACATTTTGTCAATGTCTTTCAACACCTTCATGGGTATGCCACAAGTTGCAAGAGAATAGACCTGCGTGGAAGCCAGAGTGTGTTTGATCATAGCAAAGGATAGAAATCTTATTTTTCACGACACCATCTTGGAATGGATATTTTCTTTCAGATAATCAAAATATGTTGGCTTTGGACAATTCTTTGATATCGGAACTCCGTGGTACATAAATATATCGCCCATCGTATGGATCCTCAACTTCTCATTGTTCACCCTTTGCCCAGAATTCTTCTCCTACTCTCCCAGATATCAGCTATGGCATTAAGAGAACTCTGATCAGCATAAGAGGATATAACTATGCCATCATCATACAAGAGTAAAGGAGGAGCTTATGCTTTTCCTATGGTCTTAAAATGTGGGATGGGATCCAAGTGGCCGCCTCCTTCATCACTCTGGATAAAGGTTCCTCGAAAAGAATGAAAAGAGATGGTACAGAGGGGATTTCCTTTATTCTCCCCTCTCATCATGGGAAAGAAGCTAGACAACACTCCATTCATAATAACAAACAACTAGAACCCTTGAAGAAAGATAGACAAAGTTGCATAGTTTCATCCAACATTTCAAATTTTTTCAGGACCAACCGCAAATAATCCCAATTAACGATATTATAGGCTTTTTTCGTGTCTAGCTTGGTCGTGATATTTGCATCCATACCATCCACGAAAAGTTCATGTACTAATTCATTCATCATCTTGATCTGATTAGTGATGTCCCGTCGAAACATGAAAACCCCTTGTTCGAGAGAAATCATTTGAGCGAGAAGGTTGGATAATATATTGTTAAGGATACGAGCAACAAGGTGCATGGGTACATTTTCCATCGAGATAGGGTGAAAATCAACTGTTACTAGTTGTTCCTTATCATTCTTTAGGATAAGGCAAAGGTGGTCGTACTTCAGGCTTCTATCACATATCCTGAAAGTAAAGAATGTTGACTCAAGGTCTAAATTGACTAAACCCTTGTACTACAACAAATATTGATTTTACCGATATAGAAATATGCCAGCGAGGTATCAAAATTATGCCGGCAATATTTTTTTCCGGCATATTTTTAAAAGCCGTAAGTATGCCGTGGAAAGACGTGTCGTTTCAATATTTTACAGGCATTTTTTAGATCTGCCATGTAAAGATTTTATCGGCATTTTAAGACATGATGTTGAATGATTTTTCTGGCTTTTTTAAGATGTCGTTGTGGCATCTAACCGGCACTATATAAATGTCGCAGGTCACCGTAAAATTGCTGGCGAATAACACCAAACACGGCATGTCACTAATGCCGGAGTTAACCATATGCATAAAAACGATACTGAAACTCAAATATGTAGTGACTACGTCACTTGACTTCAAATCAAATTTATATATATATTAAATTTAATACAAATCAGACTAGTATAAAAAGAATTTATTCATTCTTGGGAAAATTTTGATACAACTGTTTTCTTCTAGATAAACATGGTTATACTCACATTAATAATACATATTTTCAATGTACAACATCGTAATATGATAAAACAATACAAGGCTCCTTCAATTTATCCTATACATATGCATACATCATTTTTCTCGTTGAATAGATAACAAGTTAAACACAACATCCCATTCATAGAAACTATAATTGAATGCATAGAATACATCATGTGGTTGCAAAGACTAGCGAGGTTCTTGCATTCCATCTTTGATCATTAGTTGTTTCCCAAAATTGGTAGCTGCTGGGAATTTCAGGATGGTTGTCAGTGCACTTCGCCGCGTCATGTTCTGTTCGGCTGCATATTTACTCCGCTTGCCACATTCAACATTGAGCTTTCTTGCCATCTGCTAAGATTTCGGATTCAGCACCCTCAACATTATTTGACCTTGCAATTTAATTACTGGCCATCTTCCTGTTCCACCCGATCTGGTCGGGTTCCTCAAAGAGAATTCATTTAGTTCCGCAATGGTGGTAGGTACACCTATCAGCAGAAAGAAATTAAGGTGATCCGGACACATGATTAATCAAGGGTACATCTTGTTCTGATGCACAATATTGAAGTGGCGTGCAGACACGGTACATGAATACGAATATCCGACCTCTCCAGAGTACTGTATAAGCTCCACCGATCTGTTTCATTGCTGTCTTAAACGTGTTGTTCTGATCAGCAACTGGGAATGTACACGAGTTCCTGCTCTCCAAACCACTCCTCCTCAGGCAAGAGAGTGACGCGTTCCTTGGCGACAGCAGCACCAACAACCAGCATCGTTTCATACTCGCCCTTGCCGAAGTCAGCCATCCCTTTGGCCATCTTCTTCCAAGGATTTCAAAGCACTGTTTGTAAGCACAGACATTTATGGTTTATGTATTTGGATCGATGAAGCAAACATATTCAAGTGCATGAATATAGGAGCTAGCGCCAGCTATCTGGCTTCTACAGGTGCATGCTTACCCAGGTCAGGAAGGCCGTGGTTGTTCTTCAATCTGATGTTGTTGATCTCCATGTGGTCATGTACGACGACCTCTTGTAGCGCGTCGAAATAGATGCAGTCGACCTGCATGCGACGAAGACAGAATTAACTTACGGCCAAACAAGTAATTCTCTGATGCAATTAATGGATTTAGCTAGATATATATTACTGACTTGGGAGTCGAATGAGATGCTCGAGTTCTCTTCCTGCTCCATCTTTATAATTTCTTCGCCTTGGTCCAAGTTGTCTCGGTATTGCAGTTTAAGCGGCACCTTTGCTACGCGTACGTCGCTGCATTGCGTCATTGATTGCGCATGCAGCATGATTACAATCACGGCAAGAAATCGATCAATTACATGCATGACTGGATCGGAGGCGCGCACATAGCTCGCTATATATATTACTCACCTGATCTTATTGATGGAGAGGTAGCATCGGAACGCGAAGCAGAAGGTGAAGTTGCGTTCCTGATCCACATTTTACACACGAGAGGTGAGTACGAGGTTCCCATTGCGCTTCAGGCGAACTCGTAGCCGGAGCTCGCAACTGCAAGCGATCGCGCAAACATAGAACAAATTATACGGAACAGTACACATATAATTAAGGAAACCAGACGCACAATTAAGTTCCTTGTGATCTAACCTGATGTCAGTGCATTCCAGAATGAGGTTAACGACCACGTCGCCATGGAGATGATTGGTATCTTCGACGTGCCACAGACGATTCCTCGCTATCCCGAAGTCCTCAATGGGTGTGAATTTGGTGACCTGGGATTGAGTTTGGTTTGCCATCAAGAACGGGAGGAGGAATTCAACAGAAATGGCTAAAGAATTCAAGTAGTCATCTTAGGTTTAGTCGAGGATATATAGATTCGAAAGGAAACCAATCGAACTGTAGCGGAAGAATGGGCTGTTTTTAGTGTTTACCCCAAAAAAATTCTTGGAGGAGGATCTTCCTCTCTTGTACTGCAAATGATAAGACGAAGAATGTAAGTGAGTGGGATCGGTATAAGATACAGCAGGTAGTTAAACAAGTAGCTAGTAAAGTAAGGCTGTGAACTAATTGCCTGTGGGAAGCAGACCTGAATCCCTCCTCGGACGCCACTTGGAGGGCCATGGGATGCCTGTGCAGATGAAAACAATACATACATTACATCCTACTCTGTCTCTGTGAGCTGGCGGATTTGAGAAGCTGGTGGAAGTTGGGTACCTTCTTGCTGAAAAAGAGCAACTCCTTGCCTTGGTTGTTTGTCCACGACGTCACCTGCGCCCCGAAGAGGAACACCTGTGTAGCAGTACTAGTCGTGATGATATACGTACAGAAAACGAAACCGCAATAGAACGAGAGATAGGCAGAAAAAATAGATATGATTTTAGTACAACGGCAGAGATCGGTAATGAGTTCACGACGAGAGCAGCTTCTCGAGCAATTAAACTGATACTGATCAGTGATGATTCAAACAAGGAGCGCAAGAAACGAAACGCCTAGTATCATGATTAATTAAGAGACAATTAAATTAGCTATCAAGACGATCCGTCCATCAAAAGATCATGAGAACGACAAATGGGACAAGAATCAAACTCAGGCGCACCATTTCCAACAAAGACGATCCAGGCGCTAGGGTCCAAGTTAGGCAAGGGCATCTGCAACATCAGGATGGTGATCAGACGTTTGTATTCAGGTGCAGTGCACAAATGTGATAGCTCATCTTCTTCATCAGATTCTTCGTTATCCCCATCACTTTGCTCATTGCCATTCTAAAAATGAGGGAATATATTTTCAAATACAAACACAAATTGTATGTAGACAACCTATGTATTACAGTAATGATTGATGGTCACCTTGTCGTCATTTTCTCTTTCAGATTTAAATCCACGAACATCCCCACCCCATGCCTCCTCATCAGGTAAATCCTTTCCTTTCCTAGACTCTTCTTCTTTATCCTTCATAGGTTTTCCAGCTAGATACTCTTTTGGTGGTTTTGTTGAAAGGATTATCCTTTTTTTCAAGGATTCCGGCGAAGGAAATTGTTCTAGATCATGAGTATCAGGATAAAATAGGAAGTCCCCAAACGTTTGATGAACTATCTGCAAGAAGAATAATCAAATGAAGTATACCAACGTCAACAATATTGCCTACGTTTGTACTTCTCAAAGAAACAATCACCTCGGCAAATTTAGCCTGAAGATCAGGCTGCACAGCAATAGATGCTTCCAACAATTTCCTATCTATCTATCTTCATGCCTTCTTCCTTTTACTGTGAAG
Source organism: Alisma plantago-aquatica (assembly GCA_963693085.1). Taxonomy (NCBI): domain Eukaryota; kingdom Viridiplantae; phylum Streptophyta; class Magnoliopsida; order Alismatales; family Alismataceae; genus Alisma; species Alisma plantago-aquatica. The sequence goes on from OY856409.1 coordinate 884,003,534, forward strand.
GAGTGAGCACCTTCTAGGTACGCAATGAACCTAGGAACAAAAAGGTAAGGTCAACAGTAAGAATCAAATGGTGACTACGCAGCAAGACTTTGGTCTAACATTTCTGATCGTGCTTGCCATGAGGTATGGTTATAGCTATGGTGATGAAGGTCATCAAGCACGTGACGTGATTGGAACTATACCCAAACCCAATCCTGCCACCACCAGTGACAATCAAAGCGCAAATAATAAAACTAGAAATTAAGGATATGGCGGGCAAGATGAGGGGATCGATCAAGAATAAACATACATCATATCCCGATAGGTCGTCTCTCCACGCCATGACGTCCCACCTGATGGTAATGCACCCATTTGGATCCAAAGGGTCGTACGCGCAGGCTGAGAGAAAGAAAGAAGACAAAAAATGATATTTTTAGGTGGCATCCATCCATCATCTAGCTATGCCAATCTCGGGTCAACCTTTGAATGGGTTTTCTACCTGTGTGTATGAGGAAGAGACAGCCGCAGAACCCAGTAGCAGCGCCAGGGGCGTATCCACGGCTGGGCAACTCGCCATCACCTCAACACAGCTTCAACAGAGCTGCACTCCTCTGCTGCAGGTACCAACAGAAACTGGAGAAGGGAGCTGCTGGTTCAGAGTTCTCAGGAGGTGGAAATGAGTGCAGTTACTGTTGCGTGCGAATGTGAGCAGACAGAGGGAGGAGGGGATGTTTTTAATATTAGTTATTATAATTCATGCAACATCGACATGTGCAATGTTATTAACAGTCCAAACAGATCCAAAATAAGAATTGAAGAACAAACGAAGAAGGAGAACAGAAAACAAAAGTTAGATTCACAAACCAGATCGTTCGTTGAGAAACGAACGTGTTACTTAAAGAAATCAGTTGCCCGACAATCCTCGCGGATAGGCACCGTTCTCCCAATCACTATCCGGAACGAACCTAGAACTTGCACGTCTCGCTCGCGCTCGACGTAGTCGCGTTGCACTGCTACCAGTGCAGCACAGCAACCGCAGGAACCACCGCCTGAAAACTGTGTCTTGATGACAGGAAGGAGGAGTCGCGCTTCGCACAGGAGGACAACTCCACAAAGCGACTCCGGGGACGACAACTATTGCACTCGGGATTAGGGCTCTCAAAACACACGTGAAAACGGCGGCTGAATTGCGTTTTTTGTGTGTTTAACCCTAACGACCAGAAGTGTATATATAGCCATGCACGTCCCTAATCCTATTCACAGTAAGTCGCAAACACTCGGTTGCTCTCATACACAATATGGAATAATCTGCAAAAGAGAAACACTTTCTAATTAGGATTAAGAAATCTGAATAAGAAAGCAACAATTAATTACACGAGTAATTAATTACTTAGTCGTATTCTAGTACAAAAAGAAGATGGAAGACGGAAGACATTCTCCACAATCCACAATCCACAAGCCACAAGCCCAAGCCTGAGCCCGGCCCGGCCAGGCCAGGCGAGGCGAGGTGTGGCGTGGCGCGTGTGCGTGCGTGCGTTGTGATGTGGCAATCCCACCCACCAAGGAGGTGAGCATACCTCCATCCTAGGACTCCTTTGGACACTAGTGCCCCATCTGATCCTACATATGGGGACCACAAAAGTTCTAGGAGTAAGAAATATGGGATAAAACTTCTTTGCCATTTGCACTAGAAACAACACAACATTCTCACATGTACTTGCTGCACTACATTGGGCTTAACCCATGCTAAATAAATGATTACTACAGTAAATGTACTATAGTAGCAGCTACATAATCATATACCTAACAATCCCCCACAAAGTCCAATGTGTAGTGTGCTCTACCATTCAGTCCTTCATATGGTGCTTTCAGCAGATACCTTTCGGTTTGAATCTACCTGAGTTATCCAACTGTGACCCCTGTAGGAACTAGGTGAACACAAGTCTTGAACATGAACCTTGGGTACAAGAGTATAGGTTGGTAACAACACAATAAAGACATGGTAGTAAAGAAAAACAATGCATTAAGGCCATGCATACAAAATTTTATATCATGATTGATAACAGAGAACAACCCAATTCTCCTGTTGCGGCCTACACAATATCAATCACTTAGCTGGAGTTTCCAAGGATGTACTGCTAACATCTTGTCCTAAGACTTGACACCATTAAGAGACTACTCTCTTACTAACTTGCAGTCATGACACTAATAGGTTTCCAGGAGATACACACACAGATGCTAGAAGCATCAAACAAGAATACATAGTGTCATCCGATTTACCCGACAACTTGTTATTACCACATTGAACCCAATTTGTGGGATCTCCACTCTTTGGGTTGGGTTGCTACTGCCTGCAAATCTATAGGGGTTTCAGTCCCATCCCCAACCTGGATTTTTCCACTAAAGCCAAGGTAAGAACTGTACTGAAAGGATCAGTTGTATTATCTTTGGTACCGACGTAGTCCACAGCCACGACCCCATTAGACACTAACTCCCTTACAGATTTCAATCTGACTTGGATGTGTCTACGCTGTTTTTTATTGTACTTGGAACTCTTTATCTTAGCAATAGTTGTAGTGTTGTCACAGTGAACTGAAATTGCAGGAAGCGGCTTCATTACCATAGATAAACTAGACATAAGTCCATGTAGCCATTCAGCTTCCAATCTGGTTTCATCTAAAGCACACAACTCTGCCTCAAAAGTGGACCGAGACAATATGGTCTGTTTCTTAGACCTCCAGGAAACAACTCCTCCTCCCAACAGGAATACATATCCTGAGACATCATTACTCCCAGAATTCACGGCAATCCAGCTTGCATCACTATATCCTTCGACTACGGAAGGATGTTTACCATAATGCATCCCAAGGGAACATGTTCCCTTGATATACCTCAGAACTCTGTCAAGAGCTTCCCAATGTGTCTTGTCGGGACAACTAGTGTATCTACTTAACTTGTTCACGACAAACGCAATGTCTGGACGTGTACAGTTCATAAGATACATCAAACTTTTGATAATCTGAGAGTATCATAATTGAGACACTGGAACCCTAGTCTCATTCTTGAACAAGGGCTTGGATGAATCATATGGAGTCTTAACAGGTTTACGTGATGTGTACTCAAACCTCTCCAGTATCTTCTCAACATAGTGAGACTAAGAGAGAGTTATACCATCAGTAGACCTTATGATTTTAAGCCCTAAAATCACATCAGTGACACCCATATCCTTCATCTCAAACTTGCTACACAAGAATGACTTTGTCTCTTTTTACTACTTTCATATCAGAACCAAAAAGTAGAATATCATCGACGTATAAGCATAACAAAATGAATCCATTATTGACAATCTTGCAGTAGAGACACTTATCAAATTCATTAGAAATAAAGCCAAACGATGATATCACAGAATCAAACTTCTCATGCCATTGCTTAGGGGCTTGTTTCAAGAAATATAATGACTTAACATGTTTACACAGTTTGGACTCATTATATCTCTTCTTGAAGATCACCGTGTAAGAATGCGGTCTTCACATCCATTTGATGGATATAGAGATTATAAATGGAAGCCAGTGCTAAAAGCACTCAGATTGTGGTCATACGGGAAACATGTGAATAGGTATCAAAATAATCTATTCCTTCCCTTGGTGTGTAACCCTTAGCAACTAACCTAGCCTTATACTTATTGATTGTCCCGTCTGCATTAAGTTTCTTCTTAAAAATTCATTTGCAACCAACTGCAGAACAACCAGGAGGAAAATCCACCAATTCCCAAGTTCCATTCGAGAGAATTGATTGGATTTCATCATTAATGGCTTCTTTCCAAAACTTAGCTTCTAGAGATTCCATAGCTTGTTTGAAAGTAATAGGATCATCCTCAACATTGTAAGTGAGAAACTCATTTCCAAAGTCCTTTGATGTCCTAGGCCGTTTACGTCTCCTTGGTTCAACTATTTCTTCATAATCATCAGATTTAGAAATAGCTTGTTCTGAGTCACCCCCCACATTTGTCATCCTTTCCACATGCTCGGGAGTGGAACCTGTGATAAATGAATCTTCTTGAGAAACTTCATTGGGCACACCAATTTTCATAGGAAACGCATCCTCAAAGAATGTTGCATCATGTAATTCCACAATTGTATTGACCTCAATGCTAGAGATATCTGATTTTACAATCAGGAATCTGTAAGCATAGCTTGTCTCTACATAACCCGAGAATATGGCATCAACCATTTTCGGTCCTAATTTCTTCCTTTTGTGTTCAGGGACAAGTACCTTTGCAAGGCACCCCCACACTCGAAGATATTTAAGACTCAGTTTCCTTCCTCTCCACAACTCAAACGAACTACTTTCTGAATGTTTATGAGGAACTCTATTCAGAATATGGCAAGCCATATTCAAAGCTTCCCCCCACATAAAGTTGGGTAATCCAGATGTTTGGAGTAAGGTATTTACCATATCTATTAAGGTTCGGTTTTATGCTCAGCTATCCCTTTTGATTGTGTTGAATAAGGAGCAGTGACCTCATGAACTATACCATGTAATTGGAAAAATTCCAAAAACAAGTTCGAGGTATACTCTCCTCCCCTATCAGACCTTAATCTCTTAAGTACTTTACCGGTTTGAGTTTCATCTTCTTTCTTATAAATTTGAAATTTATCCAATGCCTCATCTTTACTTCTAAGTAAAAAGACATAACAGTATCTACTCGCATCGTCAATAAAAGTTATAAAATAACGCTTTTGATCTCTCGTAGCAACACCATTAAATTCACAGATATCTGTATGAACTAAATCTAAAATTTCTGAATTCCTATTCACAGAATGAAAGGGCTTCCTAGGCAATTTAGCTTGTACACAGATTTCACATTTATTGTTGCTAATTTTAGATTTAGGGATCAAATCTAGATTCATCATACGCTTCATTGAGGCAACATTAACATGTCCCAAATGTGAATGCCATACATCGAATGAAACAAGATTCATGCAAACAGAACTATAATCATTCAAATTTAAAACGGAATTTGAAACAGGCTCAACATGAATATTAAACAAGTTCTCCGCATCACATAAGTACCCCTTGCCAAAAAACAAAGAATCATGAAGGCGTGTAATAATAGCCTTATTACATTTACAGTCTACTCTATAACTTTCTGTAACATCCTCAATTTCCTAACTAAAGTAAGTCTTTAATTTGGGGTTTTTTTTAGTAAAGGCATGCCAAGGGACGTAATGAATGTAACTGTAGCTAGGTATGTAATTAAGTTCATAAAATGTGTAATACAAGCCATCTGGTCAATCAATACACACATGACGACTTAAATGTGTATGATTGTAGTCGGTTGTATATGAATAGAAATGAATTATTCCTATCAAAAATAATGTGACGAATATATAATATGATGAGTCCAGTTCATGACTTGAGCCTTAGACCTAGATTAGGTCTTCATGTTATGTAACTAAAGAAATATTGATCACATGTGTCATACATGGACTTCAATTGAGAAATTATATGGGTTGAAGACTTATTTTCAGGATTTGGAATACAATCAAGCTCATGGACCCTTTGAAATACTAAGGGATGGGCCATGTGCCCTAGAGCTCAATTCCAACCCTATTGGACCAATTAAGTTCTACAAATAGGTCCTTGGAGTGCAAATTGAGAATTAAGTATTTCGTGGTCATAATGAATGCCTAAAATATTTTTAGTAGAATAGTAATTAGAATATAAGATGGTGGAAGAAATTTCATATGATTTTGATGTAAATAGTGGCCTAGGTAATTAAATTAGTAATTATGATGTTTTTATTTAGAATACATGTTTGGAGTGTTTATACAACTAGTTTTTACTTAAAATCTTTCTCATATGAAGTTGATGATAATATAATATTTACCCCAAAATCTGAAGTCAAATTGAGCTATAGAGTGGGTTGTATAAATATTTCTTTGGTTTGGACTTTTATCAAAAAGAAGAAGAAAAGCAAAATAAAAAAAGTGGGCGCCCCGACTCCAATTTGCGGACCTGAAAAACGGCGCCTCTGTTCTCAGGACCCGAACAGAGCCTTTAGAAGGGGAGGATCTTGCCCATGATTCAGAGGGTTAGAGGCTATAAAACCTCTCGATCTGTGATGCTTGGTGGCGGCCGAACCATATGCTAGGGTTTTCTTTGAAACTGAGAACAAGAGAAGTAGATCGAAGAAGGAGAAGGTAGGAGGTGCCAATGTTGGCGGCTGCGAAGGTCTGCCATGAAAGATCCTTGATCCTGGCCTCCCAACCATAGAGACAATTCCGCCTTTACGGATCAGGCCACGCTGAAGCTGGGGCAGGGATTCCCTTGCGAGTTCGTGGCCAAGGAAGCAAGATTTGGGTCATCGGAAGTTTTGGGCACAATGGCCTCTGTTCTGGGTGCTTACGCAAGCAAGAAGATGAAGGAAGTAGAGGAAGAGCCGGCCCTAGGCTTGTGGCGAGCAAGAAATTATGGTCGTCAAATCAGATCCCGACGACCGAGATTGGCCAAGTGTAGGTAAACTTTAAAAATTCCTATCTTGAGTTACAGATCTCGGTTTGGGACAAACAAGGTATCTATGGAAAGCTCTTTGAGTGTAATATCTTATAAAAATACTTCCAGATTATGATTTTGATATCTGTTATTTATTTAAAATAGTGTATTCAAAACTATATGATTTTGATGTTTGGTCAATTAAAAATAGTAAGCGAATTTATAAATTCATGCAAAATTTACTGAATGTGTATTATGATATTATTAACATGATTTCAAAGCCTGATTTCTATTATATGAAGTTTTATTGAGGTTTTTGATATAAACCCTAATAAGGGTATTTTGGGTATTTTACCCATGATATGATTTTTTTAAATGATCCAATATTTTAATACATGATCTTACTACATTGTATGATTACTTTTCTAGAGATTTGATGGATTTTCTTGTGTTATCATATTAGTATATAGTTTTGGACCTGGGTGACCATTATGTGAGGGTAATAGATTATTATCTTGACAATAAGTGGGAGATGTATTACTAATCAGGTCTAATATTATATTTTGATTTCCTAATTGAGTCAGTAAGTTTTCTAATATGTGACTATGCTTGGTAATTATTCTCATTATATGAAGTATATGTTCATATTAGTGCATAAGACGATTTATGTTAAAAGATTATAGTAACTACATAATAAGAGTTTATTCTAATTTCAAATCCAAGATTTTATGGTGAGTATAAAGTTATGTTTAAGAACCCGAAGTTGGTATATATAGTTAGGAAAGTGGGGTGTGAGATTTAGAAATAAACAGAGGGAAAATACACTTGGACTAATAAAACTATGATGATATCCAGGTTATTAAAGATATGGAACTTGGAATCAAGATTTATTTATTTTATAGATGTCATCAGCATAAGAGGTAAGTGGTCCATGCACATGAGTACTCATAGTTTATATTCAAAATGTTTACATGTCTCCTAATAAGAGTTTCATGATCTATGTGATTTAATGTTCTAAGACTTCAATGTTAAGATTTGCAAACAATATTATTCTCATATTTCTATCCTTATGCAAGTTTAGATACCCAAAGTCTAAAATAGAGATATGTTGCTCAAAATAGTTGTGACTTATGGACCAAGTCCATGAGAAAGTTGAAGAATCATATTCCTATAAGATTTCTTAGAAATGTTTGGAAGTAATGAATACAGTTCCAAGATAAGATATGCCAGTAATGGACCCATACTTAGTTGATGATTTCAAATAGCTTTGTATGAAGAATGTAAGTACACATATGTTATTAGAATTTCTCATATGTATAGTCATAGTTATGTAGTAAGATTTTAAGTAGAAACATGCCATTAAGATTTCATACATATGTAGAAATCAAGAACTAGATTCCTTAGAATAAATGGTATCTAGAATACAAGTACAATTTAAGAATATGAATTTGAAAATATTAGGACATGGTGTACTAATAAAAGTATGTTTGAGATCAGAAGGTATTGTAAAATGTGTTTATGATGGCATTGTAAGATAATGACAAATTCGGTTATGATTAGGTTGCAAGACAATATTTTATGAGATTTCCATCCTGATATTTAAGGTTTCATATGTAAGTTTTTATGCAAATATTAAGGTTCAGGGTAACATCATACTTAACAAGAAGGATTGAACCACCTTGTCAGAATTCATATTTTTAGATATGTTGTACTTAAAATACGTGTATGAACCTGACTTAAGATACTTTGTATACCTAGTAATTTTATGAGCATTTCAGGTCCTTTTTCCTAAGCTATTTATCATATAATTGGTATAGGTGAAGTAATTTGACCAAATAAGAGTTTTAAAACAAAGTTTACCCCGATAATGAGATACATGTTCAAATCCAACAACGAATTCAGTTTAGAACTTAAGAATACAAAGATTTAGATTTAGACTTAGACTACTCACTGTGTGAGTAGCCAAATTTTGAATAAAGGTACATGATATGGGTTATAGACCCAATCTCAATTATGTAGTAATTGAGATACATGTTTACATTCAGATATAGATTCGGATTCAGATTCAGATATAGATTCAGATTCAGATTCAGATTTTAGATTCAGAATTCAGTACATGTTTAGTACTCAGTTTCAGATAAGTTCAGATTCAGAGTTTAGTAAAGATAGACTTTGGATAATTAAATTGAAACATTCACATAATGCATTATATAATAAGTCCTCACCAGAGAGTCCTGGGACAATACAGAGGGCGCGCTGCGCCAGACACTGCGGGTGTCACAAAGGGAATTTATGCCAATAGAGGGCACATTGTGCCAACAGAGGGTGCGTTGCACCATAGAGGACACTTCAGTGTCAACAGAAGGCACATTGTGCCAATAGAGGGTGCGTTGCACCATAGAGGACACTTCAGTGTCAGCAGAGGAGGACTTATTATATAATGGTGGCCACAAACAGATAAAAATCGTAAGTAAAATATACTTTAGATTAGAGTATGTCTGTAATCTCATCCATGAGTGTGACGAGAGGAATTCAAATGAGATAAGTATGACCTAGAAACTTTGGTGTAGGTCATGAGACCCATGGTATAGATCTCCAGAAAAGATAGAGTAGAAAGATAAGAGTTAAAGAAGTCAAGAGATATTATGTTTTTAATCAGCATTGACTATCAGTTTTATAATGTCTAAGAATATATTGTAACATTGTTAGCTCTTCAGTAATGTGCATTTTAGAATACTCATGCCACTTACTCTAACGAATATTTTTCCCAATGCATGGCTGGGGACGCGATGTCCGCAGGTTTGGAGCGATTGAAGAATAAAGGGACCAGCAAAGGCCTAAGAGACTTTCAAGCTTGCCTAGTGGGGTACCATCTACCTAGATGATCCTGAGTATCTACATGTTTTTATTATGAACTTATGCATAAACATGATGTAGTTTTATGTTAACAAAAAGCTATGTATGAATCAATTTTACAGTTTTGCAAAGTATTTCATTTTACTTTTATTGCAATGGTTATCATGTTTGTGACACTCCCAGATGGAATTTTTTTTTTTTGCTCCCGCTCATGTGATATGAAAAATCTAGGTGTTACACCTTTTCTAACTAATATGACGCCACTAAGGATATTGCGTCGAATGGTTGGAACATGTCTAACCCTGTTAAGAGTCAAAACCTTCCCTGAAGGGAACTTCAAGTCCACCCGTCCTTCGCCTTTGACTTCTGCAGAGCTGGAATCGCCCAAAAGTCACTGACCGACCTCGAGAGGCCTGATAAGACACAAATAGGGATTTATCAGCACACACATGTACATTAGCCCCAGTGTCAATTATCCAATAAAGTGGTTCAAAAATAGAAAGAATTTCAGGTTTAATAGACACGTACCCATCATTGAGGTTCAAGGATGTAGTCATCATGTTGACCACAGCCTCCTCAGTTGTAGATGCGGTAGCTTTCTTTGCCTTCTTAGTAGGACAATCCTTGTTCCAGTGGCCAACCTGTCCACAAGTCCAACAAGGTTTGTTCTTCGGTTTCTTTTGGATCTTTGCCTTAGGTTTATGTGCATTCTTAGATTTCTTATCTTTGGTGTTTTTCGTAGAAGTAAGATTAACTGTTGGATTTGCATCAGTAGGCACCTTGACCCCTTTCTCCTTTAAGTGTTCTTCTTGTATATTAATATCCATCGTTAATTCATCCATGGTGTGTGTCCCTTTGTGATGCTTCAGAGACATACCAAACGATTCCCATGACTTAGGGAATTTTTCTATGATAGACATAACAAAAAATTTCTCAGGCAACACCATCTTGGCATCTGAGAGTTCATGAACTAGGAGTTGTAGATCGTGTGTTTGATCCGAAACTGACTTACCCTCAATCATCTGAAACTTTAGAAATTTAGACACGCAGTATTTTTCAACACCTTGATTTTCAGTGCTAAAATTCTTAATTAACAATTCCCATAAAACCTTGGACGTAGTGACATGCGGCTTTGAGTAAGAATCATACAGTTTGTTATTTAAACCAAATAGAATCAAACTGCGGCACATTTTATCACCCTTCTTCTAATTAGCAATTATATTTGCATTATTAGGAATTGTTTCATCAGATACAGGTTCAGTTTCAACTAAATATTGATCATAACCTGCAATATTCAGCCAAATTTCCATACGACTCTGCCAACGGGCAAAGTTCGTACCAGTAAACTTTTCAGGCATATTGGTTGTATCAATTTTACATCTTGAACCACCCTGACCGGCCATTGTTAATTAATGACAGAAATCTGATTTCTTTAAGAATGTTGTTAATATTAGTTATTGTCGTTCATGCAACAGCGAAAGGTGCAATGTAATTAACAGTCCAGGTAGATCCAAAATAAGAATCGAAGAACAAACAAAGTAGGAGAATAGAAAACAAGAGTTAGATTCGCAAACTAGATCGTTCGTTGAGAAACGAACGTGTTACTTAAAGAAATCAATTGCCCGACAATCCTTGCTGATAGGAACCGTTCTCCCAGTCGCGATCCGGCACGAACCTGGAACTTGCACATCTTGCTCACGCTCGATGTAGTCGCGTTACACTGCTACCAGTGCAGCACATCAACTGTAGGAACCACCGCCTGACAGCTGCGTCTTGACGACAGGAAGGAGGAGTCGCGCTTCGCACAGGAGGACAACTCCACAAAGTGACTCCGGGGACGACAACTATTGCACTCGGGATTAGGGCTCTCAAAACACACATGAAAATGGCGGCTGATTTGCATTTTTTGTGTGTTTAACCCTAATGACCGGAAGTGTATATATAGCCATGCACGTCCCTAATCCTATTCCCAGTAAGACGCAAACACTCGGTTGCTCTCGTACACAATACGGAATAATCCGCAAAAGAGAAACACTTTCTAATTAGGATTAAGAAATCCAAATAAGAAAGCAAAAATTAATTACACGAGTAATTAATTACTTAGTCATATTCTAGTACAAAAAGAAGACGGAAGACGGAAGACATTCTCCACAATCCACAATCCACAAGCCACAAGCCCAAGCCCAAGCCCAAGCCTGAGCCCGGCCCGACCAGGCGAGGCGAGGCGTGGCGTGCGTTGTGATGTGGCAATCCCACCCACCAAGGAGGTGAGCATACCTCCCTCCTAGGACTCCTTTGGATACTAGTGCCCCATATGATCCTACATATGAGGACCACAAAAGTTCTAGGAGTGAACAATATGGGATAAAACTTCTTTTCCATTTGCACTAGAAACAACACAACATTCTTACATGTACTTGCTGCACTACATTGGGCTTAACCCATGCTAAATAAATGATTACTACAGTAAATGCACTACAGTAGCAGCTACGTAATCATATATCTAATAGGGGATCGGTTCGCAGGCACAAAAACAGCTATGCATCCGAGAATATACCGTGCCTGTTGCGCCATCCGACGTTAGAATAACGTGTGGCATGGGCAAACAATACCACAACATCACCTGAAAATAGAAGACATGACATGATTGATAAATATAATAGGTGCAAAAATCAATCACATGAATTGAATAGATCAAGGAGTTGAAGTCTGCAAACAAACTATCTGGATATATAGAACAAATATAACAGAACTAGAAACAAAACATCTAAATTTCATTGAAGAGATATGCTTGTTCTGGGCACCCTTTACATTATCCAACCACCATCCAACTTCTGCAACAAAAATGTGGACAGAACAGTGATGAAGAATATGCACCAAGTGCAAACAATGCATAAATGATGTGTTAATGCTGAGAGTTTCTAGGAAATCTAATATATGGACCTCGTGCAAAGAAAATTGAAAGAGACAGTTTCATTACAGATAGAAAAACCTGACCAACCTAAGTCTCAAACAAGGCTCCACAAGAACATCACATCCAAAGAAGATTACTAATACAAACAAAATTTTGTTCTAGATTATAGATAAAAGATTGAAAGAAAACTTACTGTGAAAAAGATACTTGAGATGGTGGGAAATCTCATTGGGGAGATCAAAATAGGGCAGGCTTTCAAGTCCCATCTATTTATCATACAAATGGTAATATGCAGTAACGAAACCTAGTTCTAGTCTTCTAGAATAAGAAACACAGACATAACGAGAATCAACAATCAACATATACCAAGAGACAACAAAAGCACTATATAGATAAATGTCTCGTATCCACATACACAATTCATTTACTTATTTGATAATCTAAAAAGGAAATGTTCCTATGTATCTTTACATTGGCATGAACAATAATAAGAAATGGTTTTTATGAGGCTCTATGCATGCAATTTGCAATTTAAAGATGAATCTCGTCATTCTCCGAGCTTTATGGACTCCCATCACACTCTAACACTCCAAGTGGTGGGAAGGTCTAACTAGACACCAAGAAAAGTATGAAATAACAATCTTTTACAAAACATGTCAATAAGAAGACTAAATATGAAGGTAGGAAATCAGTGTGAAAGAGAGGGGAGATGAAAAACATCAAAATGGGTGTGAAATAGAGGAAGCGTTTCTAGCAGCCTTCCATGGCCTATATCAACATGCTAGTGACTCTCAACAGCCAATCACAAGGAAACAGTAGGTGCAAGGAAGCATGCTTGGATTTCAGGACACAATAGCTCATACAAGTTACAAATGATTACCTCGATTAATTAGGATGTATTGACTGTGCTTAGACCATTGAGGTTGTGGTTGGGGATGATCCTCATTAATCCTTAGGAATTAGTGTAGTTAAAACACCACAACATACCTTCAATGGACTCGAGAGCAAGGTGGACAATTGGTGATGTGTTGTAAGGAGTGATGTGGTTGTCGCTAGTTGTGCCTCCATTAATCATGCTACACATAAGAATAATACCAAACAGTGGATCCAAAACTAATTTTCATGGCTGTAAATGAAAACAAGGAGTACAAGAAACTCATAATTTACAATGACAACAAAATAGAATTTACCTTCAATAACTTCTTACTCAATTTTGAAGTAGTCAGTGTGTATAAATGAAGAATAAGGTTCACTCTTGGACCTAATGATCCAACCAAACAAAACCTAATGTTGCAACTTCGAGATTAGCCGCCAATGACTGTATCATGTGAATGAACATCAGTACAACAAGAATGACCAACAAGCAGAAGCCTTTAAAGTATGTTAACCATATTGGTTTATTGGTTAGACATGACATTAGTAGTAGAATAAATTGCCACATCAATAAATACATTAGCTTCTAATGACATATTTTGTCTCCTGATATTAGATAAACATGCATGTACATATTGTATCCTAGGTTGAAAATATTCGAACTTTTGGCAGCCACTATCTGTATTCATCATGAGCTAAATGACCAGATAAGAGATCAATGTTATTTCCAATACATGGTAGGTAAAAACATAGGATTACAATTGCAGTAATCCATGTTTTCAATGTGGTAAATGATCAAAACTGCATAAACTATACACGTTTAGGTGCATAAATATACACTAAATACTAATAAAGTACAACAGAAATAAATTAGCATTAAATTGGATGCTAAATGTGTGATACATAGAGAAAAAGGACATACAACGTTCAAGTCAAACACCATGACTAAAGCAGCTAGTTTTTCTACAATAGGTAGCATTCCTAGAGAGGATTCATTATCAAGATGAGTAACATAAAAATAGACACCCGCAAGATAATACCAAGTATAAATAATACACCTTGGAAATCCACATTTGAAAGGAATCAAGTACAAGATAATTCAAATTTTTGTGAAGGTTATACCCATATAAAGTACACCAAATGAAGAAAATCCAAGTCATCACTGAGATCAATAGAAAGCAACCTTGCACTTGCATAGTATTGAAATAAAAGCACCACTAGAAGATGCATATTTCTATAGACGACCAAAACAGTTGCTTCACAATGAAGGTCTGGGTTACATGAGTGTGCATCTATGAAAAACAATCCATGCATCTATTATCCAAAGAATTTAAATAGTAAAACAATGCATGGTGGATGATTATAGGAAATAAAGGATTTTCAAAACTTTGAGAAAGCAAAAACCACAACAACAATATCTGGATGAACAAAGACTACATATAGTTTAAAAAAAAACATACACAAGGATAAACCATATAAATAGTGAGTTTACTCTGTTTCAAATCTAAATAAAAACCATTGTCTATTTATCTATGCTTTGTCTTAAAGAACATTACAAAAACATCTACTAGGCTTCATGCATGCATTTTGCATTTCAAGTTGAATCTCTTCAATCCATGAGTTTCATGGACTGCCATCATACTCCAAATCCTGTAAATACACAATGTTGTTAATAAGATCTATGATTAGATAATTTTTAATACTTTTTTTAGTACCTCATCATCAAGGTTGTCAAACTCCATAAGATCTTCATTCGCACTGGACTTTAGTATATTGAATAACTTTCTAATGTAAAGGTGAGCTTTCTCAGCTTTCTAATTAGCCATGTCAGCTCTAGTTTTGGCCACAACTGCTAGTTTTTCTGCTTGTTCATGTCTAGCTCGTGCATCATTTGTTTCTTTCTTATATTTCTCAATTTCTTTTGCATGTGTAAGATTTCTATATCTTTGACCACCAACTGAACTTCCTCGCATACGTATATGTCCCGGTCTTTCAGGTCCGAAGACCCTCAAGCATATCTCTTCATCACCCAGTTCAATTGTTCCTTGTTCACACTGAGACACTAACTGTGTGATTTGTTCCTGAGCAATATTTTATATTGTTAAAAGAGTAATTTTGCAAATTCAGTGTTATATAGGTCAGTGTATCTGATGGAAACATAAGAAACATGCTTACCATCTTTTCTTTAGCAACAACATCCACAAGCTTCTTGTCTTTTTTTTTCGAGTCAATTCAAACATCGTCAATTGAGATGGCACAACTCCATTGTTCTTATTAGTCTATAGATTCAAGAAATAAAATTAATTTAGATATAAAAAAAATAGCAAACATAAACTATATTACATACTTCTTCATGTTCTACAACACTAAATGGAGTCCTCCCAGTACAGTGAAGCATTGACTGTTTAGAACGGCTTATCTTGTTACGGGTCCTAGAATCCTTGAGAACAAAAAAGTAGGTTCAACAAATAGAAATGTAAACATAGTAAAAAGTCTATTAAAGAAAACTCCTAATAAAATTGAGTGTGCAACAATAAATAAACTCAAAAAATTACTTTATATCTACCTGGAAGTATTTACTTCTCCAATAATTTTTTATTAGAAACTCCCAATCAGATTTTGTTACATTGGAAGGACAGTTTTTGAGAGCTTCTTCATCAGTGGCGTATGTCTCGTATTTCTTAAACAATTAAATTTTAAATTCATGCCTAGACTTTCCCATTGATTTGTACAATGAACGTGTCCTTAGATCATTTTCCTCAGGCAATAAATCAACATTGTGAATGATAAAATCATCCTAAAAAATAATAAGGTGAATTTGAGAAATGAAACATTGATTATTCTAGAACATAAACACATAAAAATTGAACAAAACATGAATTAATTTGAGCATCTTCTCCTTCTTTTCAATAGGCATGCGACTCCACCTTGAATAACTAAGAGGGGCATTTATTGAATTGCGAACAATCACTCCGATTCGACTAACTAGAAGTTGATTTCAGATTTTATTTATCGAATTACCTTCAGAATTATAATCTATCTTTATTTTATCTATACCGCCATTTCTGAAAGTCCTCAAGTTCAATTTTTTTTCCCCTCGAACCCTTTTACTCTTGGTTCGGTCTAAGATATTACAAAATGAGTATCGTATTTATACATAAGATAGAATTAAAGAATTATTACCATGGTCGTTATCCATCTATTCTGTAACTTCAATTGCCTCAGGAGTTAGTTGTGAGCCATTGTTCAGAGTATGATGCCTCAACACCCTATTACTAAAGTTAACTTGTCTAGTTGTAGAATCGCCACTAACATTCCTATCATCTTCAACAAATGACTCTGTGGTGAAATCCTCCTCATGTTGAACTGTAATATATTTAGGAATTTCAACATTAAAGAATATATATATGAATCATAAGCAAATACTTGGAACTTCATCCAAAGAAATGTAGGTAGCAACATGGATCAAATCCTACTCATCAGCAACACAACTTGCAAAAGAGCGATGTTAGCTTATTTACAAATAGGGAATGCATGAACGTGACCACATCACTACTGGTGTAGAGATATAACCTTGAAAATGAGTCTTCAAGTCAAGTGAGTAGCATCAAAGAAGATTACTAACATAAAGAAAAATATGTTCTTGATTATAGACAAAAGATTGAAAGAAAACTTACTGTGGAAAAGATACTTGGGATGGTGGGAAATCTCAATGGGGAGATGGATAAAGTAGATTTTGATACAAGGAAGAAGAAGAGGTAAAAGATAACAATTATTGTGGTGGAGATCAAAATAGAGAAGGCTTTCGAGTCCCATCTATTTTCCATACAAAAGGTAGTATGAAGTAAAGGAACCTACTTCTAGTCTTCTAGAATAAGAAATACAAACATAATGAGAATCTACGATCAACATATACCAATAGACAACATATAAGAATAAAACAACAAAAGCACTATATAGATAGAGGTGGTACCATCTGTTGTTTCCAACAGAAACAATGCAAAAACATTGTGCATACTTTCATTACTTTTTCATACCAAAGGTCTAATCCTCACCAGAATTCATGTTGGTTCGACTCTGAATTATTTCAGCAGCTTGTTCAGAGTACTTTTGGAGATCTTGAGGCCGCAAAACCCTCTTTCTATTGCTTCTCTGCCTTAGTGAAACACCCTCATCCTCGATGTGATCTTCAAGAACATTGTCCATGGTAAACCCCCCTTCATAATATTGAACTTTAATACATTTAGAAATATTTTACTTTGAATATATTAAAGTGGTAGAAAAATATGTGAAAAGCAAACATGGTAGAAAACTACCTTGATCTTTTCTAGCTTGTGAATTAGGAGGCACTTGAAATTGTTCTGCCACACATTACAGACTATATAAATATATACATATACATATATGTAGGAATCTTTGTATAGGTAAGTATGTGAACAACAAACATGGTAGGAAATTACCTTGATCTTTCCTAGATTTTTCATTAAGCGACACTTTGTGTTGCTTGTCATCTAGAGGAGCGTTGTCATTGTTCATTGCCCAACTTTTTTCTTTCACAACACCTAAACATCCAAGTGGATGTGGATTGCATGCTTTGTTGCTAATTTTAACTACAAATCATGAAAACAGAGTGGTGTAGAGATATAACCTTGAAAATGAGTCTTCAAGTCAAGTGAGTAACATCAAAGAAGATTATTAACATAAAGAAAAATATGTTCCTGATTATAGACAAAAGATTGAAAGAAAACTTACTGTGGAAAAGATACTTGGGATGGTGGGAAATCTCAATGGGGAGATGGATAACACTTTTTTATAAGGACCGTGAACTAAACTTATAAGTTCATCATCCACTTTGCCATGTTTATGTAATTCAACCACCTATCATAATAGACAAACACACATAAACGACAATGTTAGACTTCAAGTTTAAATTTGTTGAGAGTACTTTAAATGCTCACCCGACTCTCCAACCACTTAAAGAAGAATTTTTTATGATGCACCTCGATGTTGTGAACACCCATATCTTGGATTAGTTGTTTGTGCTCACTAAAAAAGTATTTATTATAAAATTGTAAGACTTAACATCATGTCAAGAAAAAGTATAGTTAAATAAATATAATTTACCTTATAAATGGTAATATTGCATCTGAATTTTTAAGAACATACTCATGAACTTGTTGCCATTCATTAACAGTAAGACTAATGGTGGTGCCTACTGATAATGTTTTTCCAATATATTTGAAAACTGTAAATTGAGATGAAATTGTTATCTCTCTATTATCATGGTATCGTGGATGATTAAATCTAGTGTCATTATCCTTCATGTATCTTGAGAAAAAAACCAAGCATTCATTGGTGATATACATCTCATCTATTGAACCTTCTGGTCGATTTTTATTCCGCACATATGACTTCAATGTTTGAAGAAACCTACACAAGAAAGGAAAATTAAAAACATACAAGCAAATTAAAAACAAACTAATATGTACTTGTAATCACCTCTCAATCGGATACATCCATCTGTATTGCACAAGGCCTGCAAGAATTGCTTGATTTGCTAGGTGAATAGGAAGGTGTACCATTATATCGAAGAATGATGGTACAAATATCTGCTCCATTTTACATAGTGTAATAGTAATATGATTTTCCAACCTCTTTAGATCTTATACCCCCAAAACCTTAGAGCACAACTCCTTCAATGATATACTAAGCTCAGTTAATATCTCAGATACATCCTTTAGAAAGATTCCACGTGTTGCAAGAGGAAGGATTTTTTGCAAAAATACATGAAAATCATGAGATTTCATACCAGAAATTCTACGCTCATCAACATTCACACATCTAGAAATATTTGAGCACAACCCATCTGGAAATTTGATTTCTTTTAAGAATTCACAAAAAATCTTTTTTTTTTCCTCTGATGATAAAGTAAAACATGGTATAGGGACTTCTAGCTTTCCATTTACAATTTTTGGGAGAAGCTCCTGCCTTATATTCATATCTTTTAAGTCTTGATGAGCTTTTGAATTATCCTTAGTCTTCTCATCAATATCCATAATCGTTCCAATTAAGCTATCACAAATATTCTTCTCAATGTGCATTACATCAAGATTATGGCGAAGACGAAGACTCTTCCAATAAGGAAGTTCCAAAAAAATGCTTTTTTTCTTCCAAGCATGAGAGGGCATTTTTTTGAACTTTTTTTCTTTCTCTTTCCCAGATTTGTTTCAAAGATGTCATGTAGTTGATTCAAAGCATCTTCCCCAAGATAGTTCTTGAGGACGAGGTCGTGGTTCTTGTTTCCCATCAAACGCATGCTCATTGCACTGCCATCTATGATTTTCTGGTAAGAATCTACGATGCCCCATATAACAAAATTTCCCCCCATGTTTTAATTTGAGAGACCATGTATCCTGGTGACAAGAAGGACATGCTAACTCGCCTTGGGTGGACCATCCAGACAAATATCCATAAGCAGGGAAATCATTAATTGTCCATAATAAAGCAACATGCATTTTAAAATTCTATTTTGAAACAACATCATAAGTTTCAACTCATGCATCCCATAACTCCTTTAACTACTCTATCAATGGTTGTAAGTAGACATCAATCTTGTAGGTAGGATACTTCTTCCCAGGAATGATCATGGATAAAATAAGATAATCTTGTTTCATACAAAGCCATGGAGGAAAATTATATGGAATGAGGATAACAGGCCATATGCTATAAGAATTACTCATATTCCCATATGGATTAAATCCATCAGAAGCCAATCCAAGCCTAACATTGTGAGGGTCTCCAGAAAAAGATGGATGCATCTCATCAAATCTTTTCCACTCTTCAGCATCAGTTGCGTGTCATAGTTTACCATCATTTATGCGCTTTTCTTGATGCCATCTCATCTCTGAAGCTGTTTGATAGCACATGTACATCTGTTTTAACCTTGGGATTAGTGGAAAGTACCATAAAGTCTTAATAGAAACCATTTTGACTAACTTAAGTTTATTCCTTTTTGTAGTCTTATCCTTGGTTGAGTAGTCAATAGAGCTATACTTCCACCTACTAGCGCCACATTTTAAACATACATCTTCTTTCTTTCGATCCTTCCAAAACAACATGCAATGTTCTTTACAAACATCTATTTTTATGTAGTCAAGTACAAGGTCAGTAATATACTTTCTTGCATCATAAAAAGATTTTGGCAACCGACAATCCTTGAATGCCTTTGATAACAATGTAATCAAACTATTAAAAAGATTATTGCTCATTCCATGAAACCCCTTTAGTTGTAGTAATGTCATGGTGAATGATAATTTTTAGTATCCTTCACAACCATCATAAAGTGGTTCCTTTGCATCTTTCATCAGCGTACAAAATGTCTTATGTTCATCACTCAACTCATCAATTTCATAGTTGTAATCAATTTCATCGAATGTTGGAACATGGTTATCAGGAAATCCTAGCCCATCCCTTATCATCCCCTCTACATCATCAGCGTCATCCTCAACATCATCATCCTCATCCTCGCCATCAACACTATCATTGTGATAATCTACATGAACTGATTCACCATGTGCTACCCAACATGTGTAGCACGGAGTTATGCCATTAACTATCAGATCAGCTGACACCTCATCCTTTGTCTTGCAACTACCATTGTTACATTTAATGCAAGGACAAGGTATTAATCCATCAACTTCTACATTTTGAGATGCAAATTGAATAAATTCTTCAACACCATTTCTGTATTCTGTTGATAACCTATTTTTATTTTTCATCCAACTCTTATCTATTCCAGACATTTGAATCCTACAAAGATACAAGCTACAATTAACTAAATTTAAAAAAAAATTGTTACTCAATGATTTTTAATAAATGTTACATAAATACCAAATCTTGGTTAGCATAACACTAGGAAAAAAAGGAGTGCATATAACATTCAATGTATAAGGTAAACAAGTATACAACAATAGGTAATCCAAACTTTCATATGTATTCAAACATGTACAAATTTTAAATAACACTCACTCAATGCCCTAGGTTGAATAGATCTCCTTTTCATTATAAACCATGCAATGCTTAAAAATCAAAATCGCAAGTCACTAAATTGTATAGGGAGAATTTTTATTAGATAACAAATTCATAATATACAATCAATCATATATTTTATTGCAGCAAATTCAAAGATCATATATTATTGAATGAACTACCTTTTAAAATCTCTTAGAAATTTTATCTGTTAGAAAATAGGCTACTCATAGGTGGAAAGAGATCTGATTTAAGAAAAATTAGGTCTAAATAGGGAAACTTATGTCTATTTACGGAAAATAAGGTGTAATTTTGGTAAAACACTTATAGTTTGGGGAAAATAGGTTTGTTGTTGGCAAATTATGTCTAATTTTACTAAAATTAGGTCTCACATTACGTGAATATGGGGAAGATCAAGGAAAGCTAGCAATGCTTAGGTCATGTTACGACAAATTAAGTCTGACTTCGACATAAATAAGGAAAATTAGGTTAACTTAGGTCTAAATTAGTCTCATTTCAGCCAATATCGAAACAAGTAGGGGAAGTTAACTATGCTTAGGTCATATTATGTAAAATTAAGTCTGATTTAGGTACAATTAGGTTTAATTTACTACAAAATACACAAATTAGGGCAAATTTGGTTATTGTGGATCATGTGAGGCGTGATATAGTTCACGTTATTATTGATTAAGATTTAGGGTAGCCGAAAGAAATGTACAAAGTAGTGTATATATTTGAATATAATTAATTATTTATTTATTAAATTAGACTATATCTTTATGAAAAATGCCTAGAAACACCTACGGAATAAATTAGATATTAATTATACCAAATCGGGTTTGACTAAATATAATATCTCGCATAGGATTTAGTAGAAGAAAAAAAATAGTTCTTATTTAGTACCTAATCAGGCTTGATTAGGGAAAATCAGGTTCATTTTTGGTCAAACTAGTGGAGGGAAGTAGGAAGAACCTAGCTACATGAGTTATGACCTAAACAACATCACCTCTCTACATATCACATGTTGTCATATCTGAAGAGTGTGCACTACACATATAGTTTTTGAGTCAAAAGTGGCATTTTGTGATTATCTTCACACTCTTTCTCAAAAGTTGTTTCTAATGCTTTCATAGTGCATTACTAACTTGCTTACAACATGTTTTGATATGGTTTATATTTTTAGCATGTCTCTTAATATATTTCTATGAAATATATGTGCTTCTTGACAATAGCTGGATTGGTTAAGTTTATCCTGTAAGAAACTCGACTGACATGCACCAATAGGTGTTACCAACAACTGTTGTCAATCGAATTGCCAAAACACATAACTTGACCGACAACACTGTGCACAGAATATATGATTGACTTTTTGGATGAGAATTTCCCACTAAACTAGACTTTCTCAACCATTAGCCTTATTCTATGGCACTCCTTTTGGCACCTTTATATATGCATATTGCATATCTTGCATACAACTTTATCTTGCATACAACTTTATCTTCCTAATTACTATATTTTGGTATCCCACAAGTGGTATCCCTATATCTTTTAATTACCTATCTTGAGTTGTTATGCATGTTTTAATGATAATCTCTTTAGATCTCTTGGCTGTCTTAAATTTCTTCTGTTGTTCTCTAACTTGCTACATCTATCTAGTAGTATATCTGCAATGCAACCTGAGGTTCTTAGTGGTAATCATCTTTTGGTAAAGATGCATATTTTCTAGTGAGTTATATCTTTTCATGCTTATGAATCTACATATCTTCTTGTTTCAATATATCTCTGCATCTACTCATATCTTGCTCTTTAACTTGTGCATATCTTGCAATGATCTAGATCCTACAAATAATCCTAACTTGTGATATCATCTACTAGTAGTTCACATACATGGAGTTCTAGCCTTGTTTATATTTTCATCAAGTGGTATTCAACTATATGCTATGCTTGTATCCTATTTCATACAACCTCAAGTTTGTTCTTTGACTTACTTATCTACTATCTTGTGTTGCTTGCATATCCTTACCTTGATTGTTTTCTAGAATTATAGATAGGGTTGTTCAAATGCACATGTTAATTTTCTTTATGTACTATGCTTAGACAAGCCCCTAGTTTTTCTCGTCTACTCTCCTCTCTAGCTTTTGATATCTCCTTTTTCTAACATGTTTTGTTTTAGATCCTTAAACCCCTACTTTTTGAAATGACAAAGGGGAAGAAGGCATGTCTTATTTTAGACTTGGAGAAGGCACGTGTGAGGAGGAAACATGTCTTATGTTAAGGGGAGAATACATATATATAGAACATATATTAGTAGAAACATTTTCTATAAATGTTGTGAAAGATAACCATGCAGGAGAAATATCATCAATTGAGGGGGGATATGAGAACTCCATGAGCATCAATTGAGGGGGAGAGTGTGAACTCAATTCTATTGAAATCCCTAGGTTGCTGCAAAGGTATGATTTTACTTAAAAACTTTCAATACATTTGTGGAATGGTTTGTCATCTTCAAAAAGGGGGAGAATGTTGACTCAAGATCAATGTTGACTCAAGGTCTAAATTTACTAAGGCCTTGTTTTGATGATGACTAACCATTTCACTTATTTGTGGATAATGCTTCTCCTTGAGTGATTTCATATTAGGTATAGACACACTCCAAATGCCCTAACTTGCGCATCCTAACTTGGAGAAAAGACAAGTCAAAATCAATGCAAGTGCACTTTTGTGGAATATGATGTACATACATAAGAATCATCTTGTAAATCACTTGTAATGATTATATGACTTGTAATTAATCTAAAAAAAAATCAGGAGCACTTAAATTGAATACTTAAGCACTTTAACAACATTTTCCAAAATTCATTACAAGTTGTTAATCAGTCAAGTTACAAACTCGACCAATCCCTTAATGGATTTTGAGAATGTCCATGTTTGTCTGAGTTTCCTATACATAGAACTCGACCCATTGTTGCACTGGACTAAATTGATTTAAGTGATCAGTCAAGTTTCATCCAGGATAAACTCGACCGACTCTTCAAATCTTCTTTGTCGAATAGTGCAATTGGTCGAGTTTCAGACATACAGAACTCGACCGATTGCACTGTATGGAAAGTGTAGAGAAAGTAATTCTAGCAATTGGAGTGTTGCAAAACTAAAAAAAATATCCATTACGGCACCCCAAACGGCTAGTATTCGTCCTTAAGTGTCTCTACTGGCTAGTATATATCCCCAACTATAAATAGGACCCCTTGGGCTTCATCCCATGGTTAGCCAAGCACTATGAAGGTCCCTATTCTGTAATTGAGTGCATCCCACAACCCCCTCTCTCTAATCTTAATCACTTTCTACATCCATTAGAGTGAGTAGGAGATTTGTAATAGAGATAGTCGTACATGTAATCTTCTGAGGCTCTCACTTCCACCACCTCCCAATCTCTCATTTCTACTATGAAGATGAAGATGAAGATTCTCTCTCTTAGCTAAGAGACATGAAGAGGAAGAAGAAGGGAAAGAGTCCCTTAGTGAAAGCTTCTCCTTGGTGAAGGTGAAGTCAAAGGCAGAAGATCCAAGAAGAGTGGGTAATTCCTCAAAGGCGGAATACCTGTGCAAGAGTGGATAAGTCATTGGTGAAGGCAGAAGACTCGATGCAAAGTGGGCAAGTCCTTGGTAAGGCAGAAGACTCTTCCTTAGATAGATAACTCCTTTGGTAGGTTGTTGGCTCCCTTCCCCTCAAAGGGAAAGTTGGGTATCCTTATCCCAGAAAAGGAAGATCATATGTTTTAACTCTTATAAGTGAATATAAGGAGGGAGACGTGGTTGAAAAATCCTAGAGGTTGACCTGTCTAGGTAGTGGACTGTCAATCTCCTAGTTTGGATATTGGAACCACTCTACATAGCTTGTGTTCTTGTGATTGTTTCAATCTTTGTCATCCTTTCTATGTATATTTAGTTGCGCTCAAATTCCTAATTAGCAACCTTATCTTGTGATATATCTTGAAGGTCTAATGAATTTTGTTTAAGTACTTTTTAGCTCTATTCACCCCCTCTAAAGCCCATCCTAGATCCAACAAAGAAGTGTCTGGGAAAATTTATCAGATCCACCTTAATGATATCCCACGTTTCTATGTAAAAGTTGTGGAGGAACCATCCAACCCATGCATTCTAAAATGGTTCGTCTACTTTTTTTTTGGAAAATTGGTAAGTATATTGCAAAACCCCCCGGGAAAGGGGGGACAAAGATACAAGCCACACCCTTACATGTGACTACAAACTCCTAGGAATTGGTTACAACAGATCCCATTTCCTAGCTATCATAGGAGAGATAACAAGACAAGTTTTAAATGTGGAATACATTCTCTTGATCTCTAAAGCAAGATGGTTGAAGATGCCAACAAAGTTAGAAGTGCCACCATTATGCAGCCTTTTGTTACGTTCCTCCCAAATGAAGTGGACAGCGCCAGTGATGGCCCAAAGCTCTATGATTATGGAGTGTTTAGACCTATTACCAAGATTCGTGAGGCAGCCATAAAGAGAATAAGAGGATATGATGTTGAGCTTAAGCTGAGCTCGGCCCCATATATACTTCCAATATTTGCAGCTCCCGAAGAGATAAGCAACCGAGTCATTGTGTTGGCCACACAACAAGCATGCAGAGACAGGAGCCCCAGACCAGGAGCCGATCTTTTCCAAAGTAAGAAGGACATTAATGAGAGAACTCCATCTAGGATAGTGCTTAGATAACTAAAGATTACCATAAGCTTTATCAATATGACACTTTTGCCTGGTGTTATCTCAAAGATCCTTGCCCTCCCACAAAGAGAAGGAAGGCCAAAGAGCAGTCATATGCCTATGACAAGTAGAGATATTCTTGGAGATAGTAGTCAAGGAATTTCCATACCTACAAGAAAGCCATGAGCTCCATATGCATTGAACTTGAGTGAACCTTTTAATACGGCATAAAATATAGAAATCAGCAAGCTCATCAAGTCTCTTTAAACCAAGACCTCCTTCACAAAGTGGGTAGGCAAGCCGTGCCCAACAAGAAGGATGCACCGAACTACCCCATAAGAAATCTAAAAGTAACAACTCCATTCTACGTAGAACAGCTGAAGGAATGTCACCCATACATAACCAATAGCCAATCAAGCCCATAGCACAATGCTTGATAAGAACAAGACGACCAGCCATAGAAACTTTAGAACCCGACCATCTATGGATCATGTCTCTAAGTTTGTCCAGGCATTCATGGAAGTGGCGCCTCCTGAGATTTCCACCCGCCATAGGAAATCCGAGACACTTCGTGGGCCAAGAGCCATGCTGAATACCCAAGAAACCAATCAAGGCATCTTTGTTGTGGCAAGATGAAGATAGAAAAATATGAGTCTTATTCGGATTGCATTTCATTCCAGAGATAGAACCAAAATCAAGAAAAACATGTTTAAGCTTGATAAGACTACGCAAGCGCCCCTCGGAGAAAATAAGAACATCATCCACGAAAAGAAGGTGACTAAGAGCCTTGGTCCTATTGATAGTTGATAGGGAAGCTTCTAATGAGTTTGTTCTCATAGGCTTCCTCCAGACATCTGCTGAAACCTTCCATAGCAAGAACAAATAATAGGGGAGATAAGGGATCACCTTATCGAAGACCATTAGAACTTTTGAAGAAACCAACTGAAGAGCCATTCAGTAATAGAGAAAAGGATGGGGTCTCCACACATTGTTTAAGTATGGAGATAAACCTGTCATTGAATCTGAGGCCCGTAAGACAATCCCATAAATAAGACCAACGAACAGAGTCAAAAGCCTTGGTGATGTCCAACTTGATGCAAGCTGTAGGAGGGCTGGATTTCCGGTTAAATTTGAGAGTAAACTCAGCCGCAAGAAGAGAGCAATCCTCAATACTCCTACCTTTAACAAAATAACCTTGATAAGGAGAAATAATATTTGGTAGAAGAGTGGATAACCTCTGTGAAATGACTTTGGCAATGATTTTATAGAGTATTAAGCAGCAGGAAATGGGTGTAAAATCAACAGGAGACGAAATAATGTCCTTCTTAGGAATAAGAGCAAGGAAAACATGATTAACTTGTCTAACCATGTTACCACCATCAAAAATCCACTGGACAACCTTAAGAAGATAATCACAGATGACATTCTAATTTCCCCTATAGAAATAGCCATTGAAACCATCCGGACCCGGGCTTTTGTGAGGTCCTATGCTCCAAACAACATCATGAACTTCCTTCAAATTCAGAATAGAACACAACATTGCATCGTCATTCACAGAGACAAGAGGAGACCAATCTGGAAAGCAAGAACTTATTGCAACATGAGGTTGATTATAAAGTTGCTCAAAGAACTGAACAGTGTCATCCGCAATAGCATTATTGTCCTGCAAGAGATCTCCATTAGAGTCAAAAAGTTCATTTATAGAATTAATAGCATCCCTTCTCTTCACAATGGTATGATAGACACTAGTGTTCCTATCACCATTGGAAAGCCACTCCATCCTACTGCACTGCCAGAAATAGACCTCCTCAGCTTTAAGAAGCATGTCCAACCTCTCAAGGGTTTGTTTTTCAGCATGAATGAGATCAGAACATCTACATATCACAGCTGAGATGTCATCAAGCTCCATCCTTCCTCTAGCAATAAGATTCTTGAGATTGCAGTATTGTTTGGACCAAGTTTTCAATTTATCCTTGATAACCTTGAGTTTATGACAGAACTGAAAGAGTGGGTTGCCTTTAATATTAGTATCCCATGCGTCTTTAATAATGTCACGACAGCCCTCCCAATCCATCCAGTAATTGAGAAATCTAAAAGGTTTCTTCTTGAAAGATATAGGCTTCATATTAATGTTAAGAGCACAATGATCAGAATAATTGCAAGTAATGAACTTCATTTTGGAACCAGGAAATTTAGACAGCCAAACATCATTAACAAAGGCTCTATCAAGCTTGCAAGCAACCCTTTTAGTAATGCCTTGTTTGTTATGCCAAGTGTAAGCCTCTTTACCGATGACAGGTAATTCAGTAAGACCAGCATTATCAAGTGCAACATTAAAAGAGCTAAGTATAGTAGAGGGAACCTCGCGACCCCCCACCTTCTCCTCTTGTTTCCTGATGTTGTTGAAATCGCCAGTGATAATCCAAGCATCATCTATACTAGCAGCAATACTCTCCAAGGTATTCCATAGAACAGAACGGTCAGCCATAGAGTTCCTAGCGTAGATAGTTGTAACATAGATAGTGAGACCACCTATGTTATTGCATCTAATAGTAACTTGTTGATCATCCATCCCAGTCACAGTAGTAACCCAACAATTTGGATTCTATCCAATATAGATACGACCATTAGGATCATGCAAGTGATTAGAAACCCATAGCCAACCATTAAGAAACATACGAACAGACGTCTGAGACATATGTGTCTTGATTTTAGATTCAACAAGAATCTCCATGGTATCTTTGTTCTCAAGGATAGTTCTCCTTACTTCTTTCTTTTTACGTGGCTTCCCGGAGCCACGAAAATTTGTCATGAGGAAGGCCATTAATGACCTCTAGATACAGAACGGGTCTTACGTGACCCATCACCCTTGGACGTCTTTTACACTTTAGAATATGAAGAAGTCGAGGCACTCAAGGATCGTTTAGCTACTGAGCCAAAGGTCTCGACGGCATTAGCACCATCCTGAAAGCAATCAGCATCTGCCCCACCATTAGCACCCATCAACAAGGTGTCAGCGTCTGACCTAGCCCGTGGCATAGCGTTAGCAATGCTAACATCTGACGCAGCATTAACAATGCCTCCACCCGATGCAGTGTTAACAACACCTCCACCCAACACAGCGTTAGCAACACCTCCTCCTGACACTGCATTAGCAACGCCTGCCCCCGACACCGCGTTAGCAACGCCAGCCCCCGACACAGAGCCACATCACACCGTTAAGCTATCAAAAATGTTAACCCTCAGAATAGCGCCACCACCTGAGGAAGGATCTCCGTCTGCCCATGACACAACAATAGGGGCGTCGACCCTCTCATCAGTGGCTCCATGAGAAGAAGACCCATCACCGGTAACACCATCATCGCAACCAACGCCAACACCAGCGTCAGCAATGCCTCCACCCGAACAAGCACCATTAGCGTCAGCAACAACAACTTTACCCTTCCTACCCACAACCATCCATGTTTGTTTAGTCTTTGGAGCAGGGACCTCCTCATTGACGATCAGATTGATTGGGCAATCAGATCCATCGTGGCCAAAAACCTTGCACTCAGTGCATCTCGACGGGATGTATTCATATTGGATCTTCATCGGCATAGGGTCACGTCTAGGCATATTGACCCAAACCTCCTGAGGGGGCTCTTCGTCAGCGTCAATTTCCACCAGGGCACGCGCCTCACCCAGGGATTCCTGGCCTAACGACTTGTAATCGATCCCGAGGAGACGCCCACCACCACTAGCCACAATAGCAACAACCCTAGGGGACCAATTGCGGCCCATACTAGGGATACTAACCCAGACCAGAATCAAACAGAAGAAATCTTTCTTCAAATCATCCCCCATCTTGTAATCTTTGACGACTACCAAACAATTATCAAACCAAAAAGGGCCGATGTTGATGATGCTCTTCTTGTTCTCAGCCGAGTTGAAACGGAGAAGAAAGAACTTATCCGGTTTAGAAAACAAGTCGAAGCCGCCCTTGGGTTTCCAAACACGACGTATCCATGCAAGAAGATGGAAATAGTATGGACGTTTTCCCATCATGTATAAGATCATAGTGTGTTTCCAACACTTCTCCATTGAATCATAAGTGGGTTCATCAATGATAACAAAGTGTTTACCATCAATCTTCTCGGGAGGGCTAAATGAGTGCTTTTCGGCAGCAAGGTCGCCACCAGCTAGGACTTGGTTCCAAGCTTGCCTAGGGATGGGGCACTCAGTAGTAGTAGAGGGGGCATCTCCAGACGGGTCCTCCACAGCCATGGCGCCGAAGAGAAGGGAGGAACGCCCCCTCCGGGGGGAAGGGAGGGAACTCCTTGGATCGCCCGGCCATCGCACAGGAAGCGCTAACCCTAGAGTCTGTGGCATCAAGTCTATTCAAGATCAGATCCTCCTACCTTTACCTGAACATTAGGAAATATTTTCAGTCACTCATTGTTCATCTACTTTAATGTATGCAAGATATCCTCCTCTCCAGGAGGATCAATCATCATCAGATTATCATCAGAAGAAAGAACTAAGGGGATCACATCAGATAAGGGAACCAAATAATAGCTTAGCAATGGTTATGTCTAGATTTATATCATTACTCGACATAAAGGTAATGCATCACACATATTTGAGAACTATGTATTACTTCACAAATAATTAATATGACTTTAGATCACTTTTCCTAACGAAAGAAATAAAATAATAAGACAAGATTGGTTTTTCTCCGGAGGTCAAACGAGATTGGAGTTATTAGGTAATTGACTTGTGAGTAAGGTACACAAGAAGGAATAGATATATGTTAGATATTGTTTCATTTGTCATACCAAACATAGTGTTAAGGAAGACAGAGAAAAATCAGTAAAAAGAAAAAGAAAATGAATAAAGAAAAATTGACTTTGACTGTCACACACCAAAAATGATGAGGTTGTTTCTTAGTGTCAGAACGTCTGAGAGACCATGTGTTCCACCTCTCTTGATCTTGTTTCTCCTGTACACACACCCTAATAGGTTTAAAACGATAGTGCAATATAGTGTGAAAACTTGTGAATGCCAACTCTCACTATGGTTGTACACACAACCTTACTAAAATACACAAGGACTCATTTGTAAAATGAAAAAGGGTAAAAACTACATGGAACCCTTCTCGGATCATTCATATGTACTAAAATGATGGTCAGTTAGTAGTTAAAAAAGACAAAAATTGCAAACATCCCTTCCCCCGGCCTTTTGTAAATTGTTATCAGAATACACAATGACCAATTTGTAACTCAAAAATTGAAAGAAAAATGCATCTAGTCCCTCCCATGCCCTTTCATATATATATATATATATATATATATATATATACATATATATATATGGGTCCATCTTTAATACCCGTGCGGGTAGCTACCCGCCCCTATTTTGGTTACTTTTTTTGAGTTTCTTACTTTTTTCATGTAGAGGGTTACTTTACCTTGCAAACTGTAAAGTTTCATGCATAGATAGTTAGGTTTTCAACACTAGATTCAAAAACACGGTTATATACATATCTGTTGTGTATTTTGCACGGATTTACTTTTTTAGTCGCATAGTTACTTTTTTTATCAAAATAGTTACTTTTTTGATAGCAGGATTACTTTCCTGACCAGAAGAGTTACTTTTTTGGCTGTCGGGTAGCGAACTCCAGGTTACCCGTGCGGGTATTAAATGAACGCCATATATATATATATATATATATATATATATATATATATATATATATATATATATATAAGGATTAGTTTTCCACCCTCACTATAAGAGGTGGTAAAAGAAAGTTAAAAGGTATAAATCTAATATATCTTATAACATGCAAGAGTCATTGCATAGTGCAACCCAACCACTCCAAGCTATCCTTATGTCCATGTCCTATATATAATCTTCTTGATTTCTTGTCTGCTAATGTTCTTACACTTGGGTGAAAGGAAACATCACCCAAAAATAGAAAACAAAGACATGTATGATTCAACATGAAGTATGTGCATGTAAACAACATTTGAGAATTATATTGGATACAAGTAGAAAATTGAGTGTTCCCATGTAAAGAGGGGGCATCAAAATATAGTTAAGTTCCAAAAGAAATATTCAAAAGAATGAGGCATTACACTTTAAAAAATATTTGAGATCAACATCTTGCCATAAATATTCATTCATAATATCACAATAACAACAATTTTGCATGTATAAATGATATAGACATATACACCTAAAATTGGACCATAATACCATAGAATCAAGGCATAAAAAGTAAGGACGAAATTACACACCTGAGGTAGAATATCAACGACCTGTATAAGTATGGTTGTACATAAGTACTACTACTTTTGATATTTTAGTCAAACCATTTAGCATGCATAATAGAGTAGCAAGAAAGATTCAGTCTTAGTCACATCAAGTATTTCAAAGGCATAGCAGGAGGGATTAAAAGACTTAAAATAGGAGAATACCTCAATATTCGTAGTACTTAAAATGATTTCAATTATGAAATTTAGGACTTTAATTTGGATATAAAAGGAACAATGTTTAATAAGGTGCCTTGTTTTAAGAAAATATAAATTGTAGTCAATTCAATGCCCAAACATAATAAGGATGCACATATACTTGGTCTCGTATACAACCCTATTTCTAGGGGTGAACATTTCAATTCATCCTTCTCGGGCTAAAAGTGTTTTATATACAAATTAGTCCATAATTAGTCATTCACAATTGAAAGTATATCCAAACATAGATTGGTTTCCTAATGTCATGTTAGGGTTTAGGTATACCCATATGTGTATGCCATTATTGAGAAGGTTATATATCGATGGTTCAAGTTATACTTTATTAGTATTTTTTATCTAGGCTCTTTCCGCATAGCCATTTCTATTGCAATTGATCTTAATCTCTTTCTAACATTATTTTTATCTACAAGAGTTTAAGTACTTTAAGTTCACTCGTATATTCAAGAATTATGGTGTATTCATTACTAGGTGTTTTATCGATTTTAAATGATATCCCATCTGGTGTATACTTCTAATAATGAAATTGTCCACAAAATTGTTCTATTCAAATTAAAATGTTCCTCTCTAGACTTTTGTCTAATAGGGTTATGTTTATTCAGAAACAAATAAATATATTAGTAGTTAATGAATTTTCCAATGAATATATGATATTCTTTTATTTAGAGTTTTAGTTTATTAATATGAACAAAGTCAAAAAATATAAGTATTTAATAGATGACTACCAAAATAGTTGCTTATTGTTTGATACCAATTATAAAACCTTACTAATTACTAATGTGGATGTAAATTCTATATATATATATATATATAGATATATATATATACCATAATCATTACTAAGATATAAGACTAGCTATCCTTGTTTAAAAATTCTCAAAACTACAAAAAAATGAAAACTAAATATGATCTTGATATTACTTCCCTGATATTTCAAGGTAGTCTATGACAAGATACATCCATACAACTGCATCCAGATAATAAACTTATGGCAAGAAAGGTTTTCCATAGCCCAAATGGGAGAAAGAGAGTTAGAAAAATGTCTAAATATGGTTGATAGAAAATAAAAGTATTGCAGCAAGACATTTTTCTTATCTCCTAAGTTATATGCTTAATCATTTATTCAATGACAACTATATCAAAAGAAAATAGACTGATACTAAAGAGTGTAAAGAAACATAAATTCATAGATAGTGGCATTTGTGAATTTCTTTTATAAATCTTAATAAGTGGGAGACCTTATTCCATAAATGAGCTTAACTACAACTCTCAAATAAGGTGTCAATTCACCTTGAGAAAATGGCTTGCAACTGCAATAAACTTGCTTAGCCAAGACTTTAGTCCGTTATGGTCACCAAAACACCTGTAAGCACCCTAACACACCCCCAGCCACTCGTGCACAATGCATGCTGGATACAATGAATCATATTTCCATATGCAACCACCGGTCGCCTTTCCAATATAGGAAGAGGGTTCTCCTTGCACAAAATGCCATTTGGAGTATCATTAGTTAGCATGCTTTAATTTTACAGGATATTATTCCCCATTACTAACATGATCATGCTTTACTCTAAATGACCAACCCAAGTGTGGGCCTGAGTATGGTAGAGGATTATAATCATCCATCGCTAACTCCAATGGACTTAGATCCAGATCTCAAATGTATCAATCCCCGACCAAGACATGTCGGCTCTAGTACCAACACATCTCCCATTATAAGGTTTAGAATCAAAAGGACATAATTAAATGTAAAGAAGTGAAACCACCTCTCTACTAAAAATTTGAATAACAAAACATCCAGTCCAAACACACTCAGATGGTATGATGGAGTGGGTGTAAAATTTTCAAATCTTTATATAATGGTAACAAAAGACCAAAGTATAGCAGAGGAATAAAAACATGACTATATTCAATTATAAAACAAAGGGTTACAAACTTACATCATAAGGATCCATGTAGAGGAAATCTAAACCACCTCAAGATTTTCTCCAAGCTTTAACTTCACAATCTAAGTCCAGGTCAACATGACAAGTCATCCAAGTCCTCCACCTAGGGTTGGAAGCATACCCCAGCAAACGAGAAACAAAGGAAACATCAGCAAAGGCTGGAATGTGCATACTAAAAAGAAAATTGAGCAATATAAGGAAATAGGGACATCAAAATAAAAGGCTTCCCATGCAAGAGATAAGTACCACCCAAACGGGTATCAAGAGTAAAGATCACAAAAAAGGGATAATTGCCATAAAATAACATATAAAAGGATTGTGCCATAAATAAATCCACTACCATGGTGGGAAACAAAGAACAAGTAGGGCACACACCCCACAATCAATATCATGCATGCATGTGAGATAAACATAGCCCTAGAACAATATAAACACAATTGGCGGCCAAGTCTTCACATCCTTGCAAACCTGATAGAGCATGACTCACCGCCAAACTCCCAAATATATATAAAATGGGTCAAGACACACATCTTGCCCTGGGTACGAGGTTCCTTGCCATCCCAAAAAGAGCAGGAAATATCACATCTGTTATAAACAAAACCAATGCACTTACACTACTCTAGTGCTACTGAATCACATAGCATGTATAATGTAGAGGCAAGTAGAAAGTATTGTCAGAATTATCAAGGTTGCCATCACACAATGGACAACACAAACATATAAACATCCACATCATAGTGGGCATATAATATCAAAAGTCCAAATTGCACCAAGGCAATAAGATAAGATTCTAAGAGAATATATGTGATCACAAGATCAATAACAAAATAAGGTACTTCACATGAAGCATGATTTCAAAAGAACAATATAATGTGTAGGCTAATGTCCATAGGACCAAAAGTAAGACAAAAATAGGCTAATTGCTCAACAAGAATAATTGGGGATGCAAACATACCTCAATATCAAAGTCAAATGATCCAAAGTCACATCTAGGTCCAAGCCTAGGCATCCAAAGCACCTATTATCATATATGTGGGATTAGGGTTAGATTTCCATTAATATACAAAACCCTAAAAACACCTTTTTATCATTATGCGAATCAGGTTAGGAAAACTATTCCATATTTTAGTTTATATTATTAGGAATTCAAAACATATTTTATCATATTTTTCTGACTTGTAAATAATTAGTTATGATTTTTACAAGTTATTATCTTATTAATTAGATCCATTAAAAACACATGTTATGAATACTTAGATTTATTTGTCAAAACATATACCATAAGAAAGCCCTTCTTTTTCTGAATCCAACGACTATTTATTTATATTTTTCTGATTAGTGGATTATTAGTTGTTGATTTTACAAACCTGACCAATCAGAACTCCCGAAAAAGCCATGTCAACGTCGAGAAAGCAAAAGAGGGAGAGAGCGGGTCCTGATGACTTGGCCCAATCCAAGATGGCCAAGTCAAGCAGTCAAAGCATGGTTGACTCGCTTCAAACAAAGGAACCAAAGTTGAAAAGATGAAAATGCCCTTATCGAGAAAATGAGGAAAAGAAGAAGCACGGAGGGGTAGAATCGGGAAACCAAGTGGGGATTCATCCCCTTCACAGCTACATCATGGCTGTAATACGCAGAGCAGCTGTAGTAGTGGAAAATTGGGCGAATCCGAAATAGCTGAGGATACGAGAAAATAGAAATACGGAAAGGAAGGGAATACTCTCTCGAACTCACCAAGCAGGCTAATTGCTACGTTGGTGCCTCCGAGAGCCGTGGAGGTCAGCCGCAAGGCAAGGAAACAGATCTGATCACAGGCGACCAAAGCCACTTCGAGCGAGGAAATTGGGTGGACAGGAAGGTCTAATAGGATGAGGTGATGCTCTAGCTATGATTATTTATAGGTGGGGTGTAGGGTTAGCATTTAACCAAGTCAGCCGTGAGAAGCTCTAAGCCCAAGCTTTGGGCATTTCTTGGATCTAAAGAAACATAACTTGTATGAGGGGTTGATGGGTGCAGAAACGTAAGGGAAATACAATGCCGAAGAAATCTCGCAAAAAGGTTAAGAATCAGGAAAGCAATCCTCGAAAAACCAGCCCCGCTGGTACTGTTTCCGCGCACCCATCCTACTCGAGGTAGGAGATGGGTTATGCACCACTAGATCAAGATTGGACGGTCCAAATCCAAGCCGAAATCAGAAAAAATAAATAGAAGCCGCGGGACAAATTAAATACAATCCGATTAAAGTCATTTATTCCATTATTTAGTTTTTATCTCTTCTGTTTTGAGGGTACAAATGAACTGCAAATTAGGCAAAGTTTTGCATAGAGGTTAATTAAAGCATGTAGATTCCGATTATGTAATCATATTTGCCTTTTGAGAACTTTTAATATGTTAAATAAATCAAAACCTATTTTCTCTTTCCTCCTTAATTAATGACATTAGGATTATTCAAATTAGGTGAAACTTCATCCTTAAGTTATATTTGATATGTTGAATACGATTTTTCCATAAATTTTACATATTGGAGTTGTTTGAATATTTATTTAATATTTTGAAGGTTTTACATACTTTCTCTCTCCTGATTTTACCTTTTAAGCAAACTCTCTCCAAATTGGATAAAAATTTACCCAAAGGCTATATTTATTATGTAGATCATGAATATAAGATTATTTTCCTCTTTTGCAGTCATTCATTATTTTTATTTATTAATTACACTTTTTAGGCAATTTCTCTCTCTTAACATACCATATTATTTCAAGGTTGTCCAAAATTTATGAAAATTGACATGTAAACTTATTTTAATGTGTAGATTACGAATTTGAAGTATATTCCTTATTTTGAGGCTTTCTTACATGGGTTTTGTCATCTGGCCCATTAGAGGCCCATTAACCATATTATGCATGTAATTAAGTTATTTATCATTTTATTATTACCAAATGAATTATATGACATATTATATTACAATATTCATGCATTATATTATTAAGATCATTCTAACCTCAACCTTGTTTGGTCAACCCAAAGGTCAAACTTCTAGGGTAGGGTTCAAGATCTGATATGTTATATTAAAAATATACAACTCAATATAATGGCTAGTAAGAGTTAATGGCGTCAAAAGGTAGCCATGAATAATGAATCACTAGTTGAGCATTTCATTATGACACCTAAAATGTAAACTTGTGGGATTGTGGTTTTGAATCAGTCAAGTCTATGGCCAGGAGCGTGCAAGCAGGTTAGGGAGTCCACCCTTGCAAATACAAAACCAATTAAATAACCTTTCCTCTTTACAAGATAAAAGCATAAATGAAACAGATGTATGATGGAATTCCTCTTTACAACAATATCACATGACTCAATAATTGGGAGAAATAAAGGAAAAAGGAAATCAAAAGACAATAGAAATAGAATGCACAAAGGCATGCTTAATTATCTTCTAGAATCTTAACGCGACGTATGATATTAGGGTAAGTAAAGGAAGTCCATTGATATTCATATCTAGCTTATTAATAAATAGTTGTATATAGTATATAATTTATCCATTCTTTACAAATCATATGCCAAACCATGCAAATCATGCTTTTCATTGATGTTGATATCATAGATCATGATAAAAATTGAATATTATACTAAACAGTATTAAACCATATTAAAACATACTTTTCATTGACATTTATATCAGGGATTATGATAAGGAGTGAAAATTATACTTAACTATACTAAACCATAATAAACCCTACTTTTCATTAGTGATTATACAAGAGATCAAGTCAAGAAGTGGTGACCATAAAAAATCATAATTTCCGTTGATGCTTACATAAGAGACTATTACAAGGAGTGAGGACCATACCTTTCCCTGAAGTGTCATGTTGAAATAGGTTAAAGATAGAGAGAGAACTTCGAATTCCCAAGACTATTTTGACAGAATTTTGGCTAACAATAGATCCTTATCAAAAGAGAGATAGCTTGAGATCAAGGGAAAAGAGAGAATTAGTATTTCAAAATGATATTTAGGAATCACATGTAGGGATCAAACCTTTATAGGTGATAGGCTATCTAAAGAGTGAGACCCATTAGGGGATCCACTCTTCACTGAATTGAAGAAATAGCCCATCCAATCCCAAACGTACCAAAAGGGTATAAGGAAAGGAGGAATTTCATTCATTTCTCAAATGGCACATATTAAAGAGCATGATAATGAAATAGCAGCAGAACAAAACTATTACAAAGTTACAATGGGTATCATTATACAATTGCTCATCACTATAAAAGGTGATATTACTAAAACTTGAACTAACTACAAATAAGCCCAGTAACAGAGAGTAACCTAGCCATTCCAAGCTATCCTTAGGTACAATTCTCTTTATATGATCTTCAAGCAACCTTGATCTTTAATGCACCTAAACCTGGGTGGAAGGGAACATCACCCAGAACATAGGAAACAACATAGAGGTCAGCAAAGAGCTGAGTATGTACATATATTAAACACTTTGGGCATTATATAGGGTTATGAGAGCAAAAAGAGATGTTCCCACAAGAAAGGGGGCTAATAGCAATTAGGTAAATTCAAAAGAAGTGTAAAAAGAGAAATGAGGCATATACAAAAATTCAGATACAAGTATGAGAAATAAAGTGCCTTGCCAAAACAATCACCAACAATCACAATATAAAATAGTAAATGATTACATGCATACAATGTAGACTAAATATACCTAAAACAGGGCCATAACACCATAGGATCATGGCCTAAAAGAAATAAGGGTGGAAACACACACCCCGGGCGGAATATGCACGTCCTATATAAGTATGGTTGTACATAAGTACCACTATTCTAGATATTCTAGTCAAACATGTAGCATGTAGAAATAGAGTGGCAAGACAAACATTTTAGTCAATTTCACATAAAATGGCAATCATAGAAGGAGGGGTCTAAAGACCCATTATAAATGAATATTCAAGCAATCACATGAATTTATATGAATCAAAAGCAGAAAGTATGAATGTCCAACAATTGGATTTTAAATAAAATTGATAGTTCAAGAGATGCCTCATTAAAGAAATGTAGGTTCAGTCAAATAATGCCCAAATTAAAATAGAGGATGTACATACCTTATGATCAGTCCTAGATATTCATTGACACCTCCTAAGTTCATGGTTAGGGTTGTCTCAACCTAGTCACAATATATGTGCATTCAATTAATATAATATGCATTAAATCTTTTGCTTAGAAATCGACCCTACTGTAGGTTGCAAATATGGTCATGAAACTTATCCCAATAAATCAGTCATATTTTTCTAATCTTGAAAACATATTTATATGTATTATTTGGATAACCCAATAATTACTTATGAATTTTACAAGACTAAGCAATTTCCTGAGAATATGAAAATCAATTGTGAAATGACGACTTCGCCCCCGAAATGAAAAGGGAATTAAACAATATGTCACGCAAACCTGACTAAGTCAGAAATACGCTGAATTGGGGGTCAACAGGGTCAACATGACTCGATATTCCTATTTTGCCCTTGTGGGCGTGACATAAATTTCAGGTAACATGGACAAAACTGGACTTTTGTCCCAGGGATTGATTTCCCTGTGCCCACGCCATGGATGCCGACCAGAGCCTGCAGCAAGGTCTGAAAACTCAATGCAGGGCCCATTGTGAGCAGGGGAAACACATCTCAAGGTTTTCCTCATCACAGTGGACGGGAAGAACACCAGATCTGGACCAGGGATAGTCAGGAGATGAGCACGAGATTCATGTATCACAACTGCTTGCTTGACATCAGACATGTGCGTCAGGAGCAGGAAGGGATGAGGTTTGGAGAGGGTAGAAGTCATTGAAGATAAACACAACAAAATGAGATGAGCTAGGAGACTTTAACTAAGGCATGATGCCCTGAATAGACCCAACAGGGAGGTAGACAAAACCATCGGCAACCGATATAATGAGGGGTTCATCGGAGTAGACAAAGGCCTGAATAATGCATTACCATCATAGAGATTGCAAGGGATACATTCATGACCTTCATACATTGTGGAGTAACACCAGGACTACAACGCCATGGTCACTATGGCCACTGACCTCCGTGGTCAAGCTGGTCATGGAAGGCCTTGTCGACACAAACATACAAATGGATTCAGGGCAAACTAAAAACACAGAATGAAAGAGGGGGGGGCGTAGTTAGTTACCTCATAGACGATTGAGATGATAAGCCGTACATTGCTAGGATGGTGAGGAGTTCCCGGGGAGAACTAATCAATCCAGTAGGGTGAGCCTGAGGCGGTCTGGACCAATTGACCACAGTGAAACATGAAGGAGGATGAGGCGGTGCTTCCTGTATGGTTAAAGTCTTCTTGGTGATTGATCTGGTGGGATGTCGGGGTCATTGGAAGTGGCGACAGCCAGGAGAGTGAGGCATTTTCTCTCTAGGCCACCATAGGGGAAGAGTTAGGGCTCATCGTGGTTGGCAGTGTAAGTCAAAGAGGAAGGCGAAGTAAATGTGAGAAATGGTTGATTGAGGCGAGAGAACGATGAGGAGGACTGTCACTGGCTTGAACCAGTCATGAGCGAGCAGGGAAGTCAGAGGTGGAAGACAGAGTTCACCAGCCCAACCCGACTAACCCACACGACCCAGAAGCTGACTAAGAACGTGACATGTAGAAAATCAAAAACTTAGGCAAAAGTGTGTGGCATAAAATTAAATCTTATAAGTATCATTTCAACTAACATCCTAACTTCTAATTGGCTATAGGAGGTGTATTTGATATCCAATTAAGCCCAAAATATGTAGATTAGCTAATTTGGGTGTGATGAACATGAATTTGGACATGGATTTGCATTATGAGACTATTTGTGTTTCCAGGAAGCCATAATACATTAGTCAATAAATTAGGTTATTAGCTTAACTAATATCAAAATAGAGGTGACTCCTCTTACATCATTTCAAAATTCCTCACACTAACATTGCACGGTTAATATAGGATGTTAAATAATGGTTGAGGTTATAGTTTAGTATTAGTATCCACTAATACCCATAGTTCAAGTATTAGGGACATCACATACTAAGATTCCATGACTATGAGCTATTAATGAGTCATTTTGGGTTAAAAAGTCCCCATCAATATTTAGTCTATCTCAAAATAGTGAATTATGCAAAATAGAAGGTATGTATTGACAAGAAGGTCCAATATAGAGAAAAAGGGGTTGGTTATTACAAAGACGAGTAGGGGTCCAGAAGAATGGAGAATTGGCCTATGATCCCAGATTTGAGTATGTTACAGGCTATGTTGTCAGAGTAACTCTCCTATTTAACATCTTCTTTCAGAAGAACCTCTCTTTAGTGGTGAAAGAGGGAAATGTTTATGGTTTCTAAAGAGAGGGAGAGGGTTACTCGTATTTGAGGAATAAAAAGGAGCAAGGGGATGTTTTCTTTCATGGAAGGTCAAGAGCTTTGGAATATGAATTAAGTTGAGAGGAGTTGACTTCTATTTACAGGGATGTGGGAGGGTAGCATGATTCTAATTGCAAAAAGTATATGGATGACACATGGGTATATGTGTGTCATAAAAAGAGAGATGATTTATAGTTTAATGACACATGGATGCATATGGGCCATCTTAAGAGAGATAATTTGTGGTTATATGACACATGGATGCATATGTGCCATCTTAAGATATCTATCAAATATTAGTTGATGCATGGCAGGATATGTGTCAAATATTAGGATGTTCTAGGTGTTTAAGAGAGGAACATGACAGTAAGCTACTTTCTTTACCAAGTAGTGTGTTTGCTCAAGCTACCTACTTGCTACCCAGCTACATGCTTGCCTCCATAAGCAACTTGCTTGCCATCCAACTACCTGCTTGTGTGCTTACCCACAAAATTGCTATTTTTCAAAAATTGACAAAAAGTACCACAATTATATTATCAATATATAAAATATTTAAAATTGGTTATACTAATTATTTTAATATTAAATTTAAATTTACTAAAAAAATTCAAAGAAGCTTGTTTTTACAGCTTACCCTAAATAAGATGTTTTATTTGACCACAATTCAGAATATTACAATTGGTAAAACCAATACTTAGGAAGGGATAACTTTTCTATATTAATATTGTAATTAGCTTATAGTATTGAAAATTTCATGTCAACTATGTATCAGACTTGGTAGTGCACATCTATACAGAATACAATCTATGTTATGATAATGGTATCTAGCACACAAATATTTGTATCTTAACAACACAGGGTACATGGTAATGAAGTCAGATATAATGGATTATTAAGGTAATCATGTATTTCCCTTTTTTTTATGTAAATGGCGTGTTACCCTTCTATTAGAACCAAAAAAGAGAACTTTACAAAACTGAGTCAAGGCAAAGTACCAAGGGAACAAAACTAAACTGACCCAAGGCAAAGTGCCAAGGGCAGACAAAAAAACTTTGTACAAGACCAATCTGCAAAGAACCAGCTATACATCGCAGTCTTCCTATAACACCTCTTCAATCACTTAAGCTTTTTGTATCTCTATAAGTCCTCTTCCAAATGCTATCACAATAGCTATCCCGACCATCAAAAATTCTGGTATTCCTCTCCAACCAAATCTGATACATAACAGCTATAGTCGCCATCTTCTTCTCACTCGAAAGCTTCACCAAACCTGACAGACATAACATCATCTCACCATACTCCTTATTGAACAATCTCCACACTTCAACACTGACCGAACAAGAGAAGAATACATGGACTTGTTCTTCTTCATTGCAGAGACACAAACAACACCAAGAGACAAGCTGAATCCCCACTCTTTTTAGATAAGAAATTGTAGGAAGACGATGTAAGAAACATTTCTACATGAAGCAAGCCCAATTTCTGGGAACCTTCTTCTCTCAAACCAACTTCGACCAGTAGACTTGTTGTTTACTCTTCCTATCAATCTCCCATCCATTCCTCAATCTGAAAATACTTCTACCCTTATACTAGATCATATCAACGCCATTAGAACCAGGATTCAGCAGCCTATTCAAAACTTTAACTAGCTTCTCACTACCTCTTATATCAGGGAAAGACCAACTGTCATCAATCAAATAGGAATTAACTTTGCAACAATCACCTTTACCAAACTGTAACAAGAGTTGATGATCACATAAGTCCAATAAAGTCTTCTTTTGATGTAGCCATGGGTCTTTCCATAGCAGAAATCTACTACCATCCCCCAGGAAAAAGTCAATGTTGATTTAAAATAGGTCTATATACTTTAGCAACCTCTTCCAAAGCCATGATGAGTTTACTCTACTCTCCACAGCCCAAACTGAAGCATTCTGAATGTACCTCTCATGCACCCATTTGACCCAT
Source organism: Alisma plantago-aquatica (assembly GCA_963693085.1). NCBI lineage: Eukaryota > Viridiplantae > Streptophyta > Magnoliopsida > Alismatales > Alismataceae > Alisma > Alisma plantago-aquatica. The sequence continues at coordinate 884,047,215 of OY856409.1, forward strand.
AGTGATTCTTTATTACTCACAACATCCCACAGATTCTTAATCATTCTAGCTCTAGACCAATCCTCCACCAACCTGATGCCCAAACCACCTTCAAAACGAGGGGCACAGATAGTATCCCACGAAATAGTATGAATGTGCTTTCTCTTCTCGCTATCATTCCATAGGAAATCTCTCATCACCTTCTCAATCTCCAAAGTGACGCTTTTAGGAAGAGGGAATGCTACATACTAGAACATATGGTACGACGCCAACGTGGATCTGATGAGCTCCACTCTACCAGAAAAAGAGAGCAGATTGCACTTCCAAGTATCCGACCTTTTCCTTATTTTGTCCAGAATAGGAGCACAAAGAACCTTCGTCAACCTACCTATAAACAAAGGCAATCCCAAATATCGAACAAGGAGATTGCAATAGGGGATCTTCAGCATATTACTAAGCTCTTCAGTATTAGAAACACCTTTGCTGAAGAAAGCTTGGCTTTTCCACTTATTTAACCTCAACTCAGAGATAGACTCAAACTGAGAAAAAATATCAGTGATGGCCTGGACATTAGAAGAACTCACTTTGGAAAAGACCAACATGTCATCTGCAAAAATAATGTGGGAGACACCTAGCTCAGCAGAAGCCTTCAATGGAGAAATGTGATTTTCTTTTACATAACATTTAAATAGAGATGAAAGGACATGCATTGCCATGACAAATAAATAGGGGGCAAGGGGATCCCCTTGCCTAACCCCATTGCTAGCTTGGAAAAAGGGAGAGGGGATGCCATTAACCAACACCTGAAACGAAGCAGTCTCAAAGAAGACAAAGATCTAATTTAACCAACAAATAGGAAAACTCATTTTCCTCATAATAAAGAGAGTGTAATCCATGTGGACAATATCATAAGCCTTTGACAGATCCACTTTCACAAAAAGCTTCTCCACCCTAGAGTTAGAAAAAGAGCTCAACAATTCATTAGCTAGCAGAATCACATCCCCAATGTTCCTCCCTTTAATGAATGCAACCTGATTTAAATCAATAAGGGAAGGCAGGACATCACTCAGATGGTTGGCCAGGATTTTGGTTATGATTTTATACATAACATTGCACAAAGAAATCGATCTAAAGTCCTTAAGAACAAAGCCCCCAGGAATCTTGGGAATAAGAACTATGAAATATCAATTACATTCACCCAAAAGCTTTCCAGTTAAAAAGAAACTTGAGGATGGCCTTAACCACATCATCCCCTATCACATCCCAACAAGATTGAAAGAAGAAGGCATTTAGAACATCCAACCCAGGGGCCCTATCTCCATTATAGTTTTTAACAACTTTCTCTATTTCCTCTCTAGTCACCACCTTTCTCAAAGCATCAAACTGAGACATAGAGATCATTGGAATTTCCCAAGAATCATTCCAAACGACTTCATCAAGAACAGCAAAATTGAAAACATCTAAATAGTACTGAGCAACATGATTCACGATCTCATCCGGTTCTTTCAACACAATGGTATCATCATGTAGGACAAAAATACTATTATGGATTCTTCTGGTATGGAGGGAAGCATAGAAGAATCTAGTATTTCTATTACCTTCCTTCACCCATAAAGCTCGAGACTTCTGTCTAATAAAGCTTTCCTCATCCTTTAGAGCAGAAACAACTAATTTCCTTACTTCAACAAGCTTTAATTGAAGATCCTCATTATCAAGTTGCATATCAACTTATCTTTGTAAAGAAATCGCATTAGCCTCAAGTTCTTTTGCAATAGACATGAAGTCCCCTACTGCCTTCTTGTTCCATTTTACTAACTCAGCCATAAGAAAATTGAGTTTTCTATAAAGGGACAACATCAAAGCTCCCCCCCAACAACATTAGACCATGCTTTACGAATAACCTCTTTAAACACAGGCTGATTAACACAGGCATTGATAAAATGAAAAGGTGCTCTAGCTCTTTTAATGGAAACTAGATGAAGAATTTGGAGGCTATGGTCACTGATTAGATTAGGAATAACCTTACCCCACAGTGATGGAAAGGAGTCCGGAAAAGAGACATCACAAAAACATCTGTCAATTTTGGAGAATGTGCTTTTCCCCATTTTACTGTTGTTGTCCCACGTGAAGAAATTTCCTTTTAGAGAGACTTCTAACAACCCCATATCAACTAAAAATAGATTAAACTCCTCCATACTTCTCCGCGAAGGAGGATGTTTACCAACCTTCTCAGAGTTCAACCTAACGATGTTGAAATCACCCAAAAGACACCAAGACAAAGTATTATTATGACCTATCTAAGAGAACTCCACAATCGATACCTATCAACATCTCCATTTTCTCCATAGACAACCAAAAGAAAAAATTTAGATTCCCTAATAGACACCTCACAATGTATAAGTTGTTCATTCTCAGCACGTTTATAGATCACAAACAACAGATTGTTCCACATCACAATAATCCGTGTATACGAATAGAAACCAGAATTGTCCAAGAACCTAGCACCAGGCCACACCCGATTCACAACCTCAGTAATATCATTTCTTCCTACTCTAGTCTCCAGAATAATGTATATATGAGCTTTATGTTTTTGTATCTCCTTATGAATGCAAGGGATCTTATTATGGATTCCCCTCACATTCCATGCAAAAATGGATAATGGACTAACCATTTGGAACATGTGAGTTAGAGCTTGAACCCCCTGAACCCTCCTTGTTCAACCAGTTATCCCCTTCACCCTCCTTCAGACTTGCCAATAACATATACCTATTAAGTGAGATTTGAATGTTCTTAGCTGATGAGATAGTCTTCATTTGTATATGGGGTAGAGACTTTGATTTCCTCTTATGAATCTCCCAATCAGGCGAAGGAACAAGAGTAATCACAGGGGAAACAAATTTTCCCTTCTCATTAACTCACGACTGCTCAACTACATTGACCCGTGACTTCAACAGAGGCATATCTTCAGGAACTAAGTCATCAACAACTTCTTCAACTACATCATAGAACAGTTCACCCTCCTCACTCCCCTTCTCAGCAGTAGGTTTCAAAACCCATTTAGTTTTGACTTTTGGTTTTGGACCCACCTTCTTCATAGGGATGGCATCACAGAGAAAACTTTCATGACCAAAATTACCACATGTTCTGCATCTATCCGGTTCCCACTCATATTCGAATGGGATACTATCAACATGATCATCATCACTTTGGATCTCTAGCGACTTAGGAAATCAGAATTCCACTGGGATGAGGATCTGCATTCTCGTGTATTCCAGCCTAGTGAACTCCAACATGAATTTATCAACCTATAACAAATTTCCTAGCACAGAACCAATCCTGTCAAACATTTCACAGTCCCATAGCTCTAGAGGGAGGTCCTAAATTTTTAGCTAAATGGGAATCTCCGACAACTTCAACTTCTCAAGTTGTTCTCCTCTCTCCCACCTTTTGATTATCAGTGGTTTCCCAACCACAAACCACAGACCTTCTTCCACTACAGTATTGAGATCTTCTTCATTGGAAAATAGAACAATGAAGAAGCCGTTTCCCCTTGACGTGACTTCTAGTGAGCCCTTCACATTCCAGATCTCAACAAAATGACGCACTAAGACCGACCACTTCAGATTCAACCCTACGATATACCCAACAGCCGAAAAATGCCATCTCTAGACTGACCACTTCAGATTCATCCCTACGATATACCCAACAGCCGACAGACGCCATCTCTTCATGTTCCTTTCAGCTTTTAGTTTTAGATAGACGAGCTTTCCATCAACCATCTCAACATCAACCTTGGACAGTCTTCCAGCAGTGTCATTCTTCTTTTTCACAACTAGATCCGTCCAAGATCTCAGATCCCGAGTAACCTGGATCGAAGAAGAATTTGGAATAGTGATCCCCTTCACTAGATTCTAGTCGGATCCATCTACCACAACTTCTTTGCTTCTGACACCCCCGACCACCACCACATTTTCGATCTCCACCGGAATTGCTGGGAGCGTCGCACCTTCTGTACTCATGTTGCCTCCTAAAATCAAATCTGATCTAGTCAACCTTAGTGTGAGCTCATTTATTTCCCATTAGTATTATAAAACCTCTTTTAATCTTATTAATTATCTTTTGAAACTAATTTGACAAAGGATATGTGTACTAACCTATACTTTGTATGGTTTTGAAAGTGTTCCCAATGATTAGACTTCAAGTTGGTTTCTGGTGGTGAGTTTTGTTTGTTTCGTCTATAACCCAACATTAGACATCATCCTCATGGGGAAGAAGCTTTAGCAGGCATCCGAAGATGTCACCATAACTGAAGTCGTGCCTTTGTTTGCCAATGCAAGTAGTGGTTCCATGGGGGAAGGGAGATCTTGGTCTTCAAACTAATTTACATTTACCTATATAGATCGTGATGGAGACGAGATTAGGTGGTGGAGACTCTAGAGTGGGGTTGGCCAATGGTGTTCCAGGGTTGTTGCAGGTTGTAAGTGAAAACTACTAGAGGGGGGGGGGTGAATAGAGTTTTATAAAGATTTTAATAATTTAAACTCAAACAACCACAATGAAGATATTGGACAAGGAGACACAGGGTTTAGAGTGGTTCCAACCTTAGCAAATACTAAGGAAGTCAGCCCACTACCCGGTTGCTTACCCAACCGGGATTTGAAAAGAAATTTATTTTATTACCTCGCAAGGACTTTACATAAAATACAATTTCTTTTCCCAAACCCTTCAAGCAGCCTTCACCTAGAAGTAATCGCCCAACCTTGAAGCAGCCTTCCCTTGAAGTAGGTGCACCAACTCCCGTTGCACCAACCTTCTGAAGTAGCTTCCCGTGCGATAGCCTTCTTGAAGTAGCTTGAAGTCCCCTTCTCCACCTGAGAAGTCAACCCTCTCCGATCCGTAGCCTCCAACCCTAGGAGTAGCAAGGAGAGTACAAAGGATAAAAGGAACAAGAAGGAAAATAGAAATTACAATACCGTTGTAAGCACAAGGCTTGATTTGCCTATATCAAGCGTATAGATCTCCTAACCAATGTGTATGACAATGTGATTGTAGTGGATAGGAGATACTAGCCTATAGGACACGAAAATGGAGCAATAGGGATGAATGGCAAGTGTAGGAATTGCTCTATTGCTCTAAAACAAATTGCAAGTGTGTATTCAAGCTCAAGTATAGCACCAGTATAGCTTTTTTCTATTAGTGTCCTAAGGCATGTCCTATTTATAGGAGTGGCCTATGGATGCTTAAGGACGTTCTAGACAACTTCTAGGGGCTTCTAAGTGCTTAATTAGCCGTTAGATATAAGTTAGGTGCATTAGTAACGGCTAGTTACTTTATTCTGCAGTTGCTGTCAGAGACCATCTCGGTCGACAAATTGTCGACCGAGATACCTAATCGGTCGAAGTTTTGTCGACCGACAGGCTCTCTGGATCAACGTTCATTTGCAACTGCGAACTACTTTGTCAGGTGTGTCTAACGGCTACTTGGGTCATTCTCGGTCGAGAAGTTTGTCGACCGAGAGTGTCTCGGTCGAGGAGTGTGGTCGACCGAGATTGACCCTGTTTCAATCTTTCAATTAAGGCACTATGTGTGTGTGTGAGTGTGCATATGTGAACTTATTTGAAAGGGATGACCTATCTAAGTGTGGTGATTAGCTAGGGAAGATCTAGCGCTTGATTTACATGAAATCTAAGTACTTGTACATTATATGTTTGTACAAGTTTACAATTGATTACATTGCATGACATTTACAATCATTCAAGCGTATAGTTTCCCTAGAATCTTTGTCATCCACTTTATTCCTGCAACACTCAAGTAGCACGTTAGATCAACAAGAATGAAATGTTTGTCATCATCAAAACAAAGGGATTTATCATAATGTCCAATTTATCCAACAATCTCCCCCTTTTTGAGGATGACAAACATTTCCTAAATATGAAATAAGGAAATATAAAGCATGTGAGTTTCATACCTGAAATTAACCTTTTGTAGCCATTCTTGTTTTTGCAAGTGAATGCTAGCCATCAAGATGAAACTCATTTATATTTTTGATTTTATATTCTTTCTCCCCCTTTGTCATTTCAAAAAGATATCTAAGTTGAATATTTTATTTTTCTTCTCCCCCTTAATTTTATATTATGCTCCCCCTTAAATAGATATTCTATTAGGAATAAGGGTTTAATATCATTTTTGTCTAATTTATCCAAAATTTGTTTCTCAATCATTTGCAAAGGATGTTAAGCCTTGAAATGATATGAGATTCCCTTAAGCTTATGATAAATGTATATTTATTTCTCATTTATCAAGGGATGTTAAGCCCTAAATTAAATGAGAGTCCTTTAATCTTAGAGTACATAAAAAAAATGTCTCCAACCAAATACAAGGGATGTTAAGCCCTGATTTGTTTAGAGAGTTCCTTTAAGAGCAAGATATATCATTTTGATGAAATACAAATTACTTTTAAGAATCCGAAGGTCATAACAAACTCCAAATGATGTTAACAATGTTTTTGTAGGCTTCATAATCAAATTTGTTTTTATAATCTCCCCCTTAATCTTACAATTTACGCAATTTAAGGCTTTTAAGGTCACAAATGATTTTAAATTTTGATTTTGACCTTTATCAAAAGTATACTGAGATTAAGTTCAATAAATTGATGTCCAAATAAGCATTTTGTCAAAGCTTATTTTAGGTCGCCCTTGACTACGACCAAAGTGCCCCTTGGCTAAATTTTGTTTTAACCACGAGGTAGAAATTTGCAGATTTCCAATTAAGCATTCATATCAATTTTGATGCATGTTTAAGTGATAAGAACATGAAAAGCACGATAAATATTTCAAATCCTTTAAAGATGCCAATAAAAAGTATGTTACATGGTGCTCTATGCAGGCATTTCTAAGAGATATATCACCAATGAATCATTTTGCTTGCCTATGATAGATCAATAAGAGCATATAATGATAAAAGCAGAAATTTCCTTTAAAACTAAGCATAATTTTAATTTTTGACTTTAATTTATTCAGAGAATAAACCAAATTAATCTCAAGTAGATTTTCAAGGATAATTTCCATGATTTATACTTTATTTTACAGTCATTAATTACAAATAGATAGCAATTTTGATCAATTTCAGCAATTTTACAGCAGTCTGTAAATCAGTGACATGCTCGGTCGACAATTTCTTGACCGAATGTTCACTCGGTCGACAAATTCTCAACCGACTAAGTTTCTGGAATATGTTCAGAACTGTTAATTGATTTCCACCAAAAGGAGATAATGCAAATTAGAGCTCAATTGTGTTGAGATAAGACATTATGATATCAAGAATCAGTTTAGGTCAAATCTCAACTAGTTAATTTTAAGCTACTAGGTTTTAGGAATCCAAGCTAACTCATCATTCCTTTTCTTATATGGGCATGAAAATGAATAGTGTCCAAGACGCATGCAATAATGACAACTAATAGCATCAACTTCATTTCTGTTTCTAGGAATTGAGTTCCTTGGTACAAATATAATCTTGGATGCTTTAGCTCTTTTGGGTTTATTTCTACTTGGATCGTATCCTAATCCTCTTTTTCCATTATAGCTAGAGGAAATTTTCAAAATGTTTTCAAGCATGTCATTTCCTCTTAACTCATTTACATTTCTTTGTAACTTAGCAATATCTTTCTTTGCCTGATCTAAATTGGATACTAGAAAGTTTCTTTCTTTGACAACCTCATCATAATCTAAATGTGAACATAGAATAGGTTGTTTCTGAAGATCATTCACTTGAGTTTGCAAATTTGACTTTTCTAAGGAAAGAAGATTGCAATTAGCTTCTACCGATTTTAACTTAAGAGCATAATCTTCATTTTCCTTTTTGAGATTTTCATTTTCGGATACAAGAGCAAGAAGTTTAGCATTTAATTCTTTATTTGCTTTCTTAAGTTTCTTCTTGCACTCAATATATTTCTGATGAGTATCTTGAAGACTAGAAATTATATCTTCTTTTGGTAGATCATAAAGACTTACCTCTTCTTCGTCTTCATTTGTTGTAGCAATGAGGCATTCTACTTCTTCATCATCGCTATCATCACTTGAATCATCCCATGCAGCTCGATATTCTTTTTCTTTCTTTTTGTGAGATGATTTCTTCCCTTTCTTGAGTGTTGGACAATCACTTTTCATATGTCCTTTCTTACCACATTCGAAGCACCTGGAAGAAGAAACACTAGAAGTTTTATTAGTTTTAAAACTTTTATATTGTTTACCATTTACAACGAGAGTTTCTTCTTCACTATCATCTTCACTTGTGTCATGATTGTCTTTAGTTGAAGCTTTGAATGCAATGTCCTTCTTTTTCCCATGTTGACGTTCATGTTCTCTTCTTTCTTCCTCTTCTAGATCTGCCTCATGAGCTTCTAAATTGCCAATGAGTTGCTCCATTTTGAGTCGAGTGAGGTCATTTGCTTCTGCAATGGCTGTCACCTTTGGCTTGTATTTCGGAGGAAGTGATCGAAGAATTTTTGATACCTGATCTTCCTCAGGAATAGGTTTTCCTAGGGCACTTAAACCATTGACAATAGTAGAGAATTTTGAAAACATTTCACTAATAGACTCATTAGGATCCATACGAAAATGTTCAAATTTCGTTTTAAGCATGCTAACTTTGGAATTTCTGACTTGAGCTGTACCCTCATAAGTTATAGATAGTTTATGCCAAATATCATAAGCTGTATCACAATTAGATATTCTATTAAATTCTCCTACTGAAATAGAACAATATAAAATGCTTACAGCTTTTGCATTCATTTGGGCCAGCTTTACTGTGTTTGCATCCCATTCCGCAAAATCATTTTGAGGAAGCACATATGGAGTAGACACTATCCTCCATAAATCCCAGTTGATGCCTTGTAAGTAGAACTGCATCCTTCTCTTCCAATATTGGTAGTTTGTTCCATCGAACGCTGGAGGCCTAGCAACAAGTGTCCCTTCAATGTTGAGGTTGTTGAGCATTCCATCACCCATTTCTTCAAGACCTTGTTAGGGTTCCTTGAAGCCTTGCTCTGATACCAATTGAAAACTACTAGAGGGGGGGTGAATAGAGTTTTATAAAGATTTTAATAATTTAAACTCAAACAACCACAATGAAGATATTGGACAAGGAGACACAGGGTTTAGAGTGGTTCCAACCTTAGCAAATACTAAGGAAGTCAGTCCACTACCCGGTTGCTTACCCAACTGGGATTTGAAAAGAAATTTATTTTATTACCTCACAAGGACTTTACATAAAATACAATTTCTTTTCCCAAACCCTTCAAGCAGCCTTCACCTAGAAGTAATCGCCCAACCTTGAAGCAGCCTTCCCTTGAAGTAGGTGCACCAACTCCTGTTGCACCAGCCTTCTGAAGTAGCTTCCCGTGTGATAGCCTTCTTGAAGTAGCTTGAAGTCCCCTTCTCCACCTGAGAAGTCAACCCTCTCCGATCCGCAGCCTCCAACCCTAGGAGTAGCAAGGAGAGTACAAAGGATAAAAGGAACAAGAAGGAAAATAGAAATTACAATACCGTTGTAAGCACAAGGCTTGATTTGCCTATATCAAGCGTATATATCTCCTAACCAATGTGTATTACAATGTGATTGTAGTGGATAGGAGATACTAGCCTATAGGACACGAAAATGGAGCAATAGGGATGAATGTCAAGTGTAGGAATTGCTCTATTGCTCTAAAACAGATTGCAAGTGTGTATTCAAGCTCAAGTATAGCACCAATATAGCTTTTTTCTATTAGTGTCCTAAGGCATGTCCTATTTATAGGAGTGGCCTATGGATGCTTAAGGACGTTCTAGACAACTTCTAGGGGCTTCTAAGTGCTTAACTAGCCGTTAGATATAAGTTAGGTGCATTAGTAACGGCTAGTTACTTTATTCTGCAGTTGCTGTCAGAGACCATCTCGGTCGACAAATTGTCGACCGAGATACCTAATCGGTCGAAGTTTTGTCGACCGACAGGCTCTCTGGATCAACGTTCATTTGCAACTACCAACTACTTTGTCAGCTGTGTCTAACGGCTACTTGGGTCATTCTCGGTCGAGAAGTTTGTCGACCGAGAGTGTCTCGGTCGAGGAGTGTGGTCGACCGAGATTGACCCTGTTTCAATCTTTCAATTAAGGCACTATGTGTGTGTGTGAGTGTGCATATGTGAACTTATTTGAAAGGGATGACCTATCTAAGTGTGGTGATTACCTAGGGAAGATCTAGCGCTTGATTTACATGAAATCTAAGTACTTGTACATTATATGTTTGTACAAGTTTACAATTGATTACATTGCATGACATTTACAATCATTCAAGCGTATAGTTTCCCTAGAATCTTTGTCATCCACTTTATTCCTGCAACACTCAAGTAGCACATTAGATCAACAAGAATGAAATGTTTGTCATCATCGAAACAAAGGGATTTATCATAATGTCCAATTTATCCAACAGTAAGTTGCCATGGTTGATGGATGACAATGGTGAAGCAACCAAACTCAAGACAGGTCATAGGGAGATGGTGAATTCCATTTGTGTAAAGGAAGAAGAGGAAAGGAAAGAAGGGAAGGTGAAGGATAAATCACCTCTCGAGGATCTACATCTACTCTATTTCCACTTTAGATGGTGGTAATGGTCTTATTGCCGAATGTCCACTGGACACATGGAAAGTCGACATCTAGGGTTTAGGCAATGAGGGAGATGGATGGGGAAAGGGGAGAAGAAGGGAGGAGGCAGAGGCAAAGTGGAGAAGAAAGGAGGCTAGGTTTTCCTCTATCAGATAGTTGGTTACAAGGATAAGAGAAGAAGATGGCGACCAGGGTTCTAGGGCTACTGAGAGAGAGGGAAGGATGTAGGAGAAGAGATGGGAGAGGGGGTAGAGAAGAATAGGAGGTCGAGCAAGTATAGATTTCTTCTAGTTACAAAGAGGATTGACCGTCAGCAAAACTAAAAGCATTGGTAGGGGTGGAAGAAAGTGGGTGACTATCATACTGTGTCAAAATGGATGACATGGAAAAATGAAATAAAACATAGGGAAAAATTCAAGGTGATTAGTCAAATAACCAATAACCATCTATGTTCGTGAGTGTTTCCTTTTCTAATTTCATTAGAGGATTAATTAAAGTGTGATTAATAACAAAACGTGTACATTTGCTAATTATGGTGTGAGGAATACAAATTTGGCATAAATTTTATAATTTGAAAACTTCTAATATTAAATTTCATTTGTATATTAAATATCCATTTAATATATTTAGTCATCATAATTACTTAAATGTGACACTATAATAAATAGTAAATCAATATATTTTCCTTTACACTCCTAGAACTATTTTAGAGTGTCAAACTTAGTATTTGGGTAAATTTGTACAATAAGCCTTGTTATACATGTATTATGGTGATTTTACCATATATAAAGGGTATTTATAAATTCATGATACTAATTGATTCCAATTATTCGTAATGCATTTTGAGTTGGGGGAAGGCAATGGATGAGAAAAACAACTAATAGGGGCCTAGAAGAAGGGGGATTAACCAATATGCCTAGAATTGAGTATGTTATAAAGGGAGCGAAATAATGACTTATTAGAATACCAAGGGCTAATTTGAATTTGAGTAAATAAAATGTTTACATCCAAGCCTCCCATGATCATTCATATAAATATATACAAAATGAACACATGTAATCATTTTTTCAAGGAATATAGAAGGGAACAAAAATCTAAACTATATAAGAAAATCTTGAAACATCAAGATACCATCATCTCTAGAACCTTAGATATTTATCTACATGATAAAGTATGGAGAGATAGATGCAAGGAACTAGCCAAACTGGTTATGGGAAACATGTATAAATGTGTTTCATTATTAAAGTGCTTCTAATATGCATCACAAATTTTTGAATGTTGTTTGCTTGACAAACTCAAAAAACAAAAAAGATAACATCAAGATAATTAGTCACATGATTTCGATCCCAACCCACTACTAGTAGTAGCAATTGTGACCCCTGGATTGGTTCTTCTCAACAGGGTATCACATACTCCTTAATCATGGCTGACTTGGTGATGCAAAGTTGGAACCCCCCACAAATTGTCTCCTTGTCCTCATTAATCCTCCCCATTGTGGTCATCATGCTCCTATAGACCGTATATGGACCAACAATATCTGGTATGACCTATGCAGAAAGCTTTCTTTGGGAAATAGACCTGACACAATCATAATTAACATATCTTTAAGCCCTAGAATAACTATATTATGTATGACGTGAATCAAATCCACTAACTAGGGTTTAAACGCATCACAATAAGATTAATCTAACCAATATCATTGATGACTATATGAAAAGAAACCCTTAAGTTAATATTTATTTGAGCACATGCAATTACTAAGAACAACTAATGATCTTCATAACTAGCACATGTTTAAGCATCAAAAGATAAATGTCTTCCTAATTGAGTTTGACGTTTACATCATAATAGAGAAAGGAGATAAAAATAGTTCTTATCTTTAGTATACATACAGGAATATAGAAAACATATATCCCTCATAATCTCTAGGTCTATAGGAAGAATAAGAAACCATTTAAATTATCTATCTGATCATGTTTGAATATCTCAACATAGATATTCTATTGATTGTTTGATTTTGGATCTTCCTATTAATTTGAACGCGTACCTAAAATTTTATCTAGTGGAGTGTGAGATACAAGTTTATCCATGGAAAGCCACCACATGCCAAGATAATCCATATATGATACATTTAGTAAGTTGCATTTTGGGTTATACAAACATGGAATTGAAAATATGTAGTTTACACAACCATGGAAGGTGTACTGAAACTACTAGAAGTAATAAATAACTAGATCTTATTATTAATATCTTACTCATTTTATTATTCTCTTGGACCCACATGAGTTGTACCAGATATGTGTAAGTATTATAGAAGATCATGATCCATGATAAAAGACTTAGACTAAACCATGAACTTTTAGATATGTTAAACTAGCTATACAGCCTACATGGGGCTCACCAAGTCTAAACTGAGAGGTTATGATGATCCATAGCCATAATAGTGAGATTACTCAAAACAAAACCCAAATTGAAACAACAATCATCATTAAACACATAAGACGCTTAGAGATCACATGCCATAATTTTCATCCAACACCACAAATAATATTAATAGAAACATGTGGTTCATACAGAAATTCATCATGACATATTACATTTACCATGATTTATAAGTCAATGCCCACGAACCACTTACACAGTATCTCGTCGAAATGCATAATGTGTAGACAGTACATAAGGGGAATTTACTATAGAACATGCACATAGAATCTTACAACTCGTATAAAGACTATTAGTGTACTTAGAAGTACATGCTTACCAACCATGCATGTATGCTTGATTAATCTTGCAAGAGATGTTAGACAATATATATACATTTTGATCCTATATATATTTGTCATATCAAGAGTACATCCATGTTTAGTTCCAATTAAACCTGAATAGATATGCTACTTAGCTAGGTATATTTTACAATGCTCTATGTAGATTGAGGTGTACCTATCAATCATCTAGTAAGATGTTATTAAGCCATCCTAGCAATCTTTACAAGATCTAAGTATATTTAAATTTCCTACATCTCTCCACACAACCTCGGTTCAAAGCAAGGTAACTAAAAGGTAGAGATCCCATAGGAGAATCCACATGTATATATTCTTAAGAGAGGATCCATCAATCTCAAACCCGCACTAGGTACACATGCCACAATATCAAACCTAGGGTAAAAATCCTTCATACCATATTTTAACATATAACTCATACACCATTGCTCATGAGATCATTAGCCTTTTTAGAATCACACACATCATTTAAAGATGATAGGCAATGATAACACCAAGGGCCCCCATATATTCACTAATATATGTATTCGAGCATCTTCTTACAACTTTAGGTAGCTACAAGATTCAGTCGTTTCACTATTCCCCCTAAAGACCCAAGGGAATAGATCTATGACTTAGGGTACATTTCTATTGGTTAGTTAGATTCATATACTACAACTATATCAAGTATGATATAACTAAATCCATTAGGAAAAGGCATGTAATCATGTTACTAGTAGCTTCATAGGATATAAAATCTATGCTTATCAGGTTCTCAAAGCATGGCATATAACTCTATTCACATTGAGACATTCCATATAATTCATCCCTCAACGGGTAAAGGAGGTTAAGAAATCCTCCCCATAAATATTTACAGAAGCATAATTGAGTACGACATTACTAGTAATTCACATCAAGGCATTATAATAGATGAGTAGGCCCATCCTTTTTCTATAAATGGCCATGTTTACATATTTCAACAACATAACAGTAAGATAAATGACTATGAAACATGTCAAAAATGTCCACATGAAAAGATCAAATTATAGCTAGTGTTTTACATGCATGTGTGTTATTATCATGCATAAAGCAATGCTCCTTAAGATCATTCAGTCATCAATACTCGAAATTATACAAAGAAGAATTAAACAACCATCCTATCATGTAAAAAGACTACTCATGGTACGTAACCATAACATGTAGTTTATATCCTTAAGACATTAAGTCAAGATGCATAAAGATATCGACTTTTTAGATTTTTGGGATGTATTATTGTAAAGACCTGGGCCCACTACCTAAGTCTCTGGCAAGGTTTTGGGAATGACGACTGGCCCCACTGGCCACCACTAGCCTTAACTATGCACTTTGTACTCACTCATAGGCCAACCAAGATCAACTTACCGACTGGTCACTCATCCTAGTACTACTCTGGGTTAGTCACGCTTCAGCACAAATTTCTTTAGTGATGGGCTCCCTGAAAAGGTGGTGAACCTTTGTGATATTAGTAGTCTAAATAATTCATTTTCAGATCATTTTATCTGAGGCCTCAAATTCTAGGATGTTACAATCTCCCCCACTCAAGACTACTGACATCCTCATCAAGGCTCAACTATATGGCCTCATAATCACCTCCCCATTTTAGTCTAGACCCCAAAATGGTCATGCACACCCAACTCCCATTCACGACTACTAGTGCAATGGCAGCTCCATCAACTCAGATAGCCCTTTCCAACATGCATGATACTACCAATGCAAGGGTGACACTTGGATAGCACTTTCCAACATGCCTGGACCCTATGACTCACAAACTACACTATGCACATCCTCATAAGGGCCCCACCTATTGGAGGGGAATAGGCTCTGATACCATTTGTAAAGACCTGGGCCCACTTCCCGAGGCTCTAGCAAGGTTTTGAGAATGATGTTTGGCCCCAAAAACCACCACTAGCCTTAACTATGCGCTTTGTCCTCACTCACATGCAGTCCATGATTAACTTCCCGATTGGTCACCCATCTTAGTACTACTATAGACTAAGCATTCTTAACCATAGAGTTATTTAGTGACGGGATCCCTGAAATTGAAGTGCACCTTAATGATGTGAATAGTTTAATTATTCCTTTTAAGATCATTTTATTTGAGGCCGCAAATCCTAGGATGTTAAAATTACATTAAGATCTCAACATGCATATTCATAGTAGGTAATTATATCATTTTCTTGATGAGAGTAGAGACAAGTTCGCTCACTAAGAATGGTAGAGAAGCCTCTAGCTTCATGAAAAACTCCAAAATTGAAGGCAACCTCTCCAAACTTTGAACTCCTCCTCCTAACGCGCTTTATAGTTGTTGTTCCATGGCATAAGAGAAACTACAATGAGGATGGAGAAAGGAAAATAGGGTGAAAGACTAAAAAATCAAAACCCTAGAGAAAAGCCACCTCAGAAATGTTCATAGAAGAAAGGTGGTAGATCAAGAGAACAAAGGATCAAAGTTCTACTTACATGGATCTAAACTTGGAAGTCACCAAGAATCTCATCATGCATCAGTAGACAAGATAAATTAGGCAAACATGGACAAAGAGTAAGACAGATGAAAGCAAGATTCTCATCGGTAGATGTCAATTGATAGTGCTCGCTCCTCTGCAACACTTTGAGGTTCAACTTGTACGAGTAAGGTGAGAAGTAAGAACAAAATGGGTGTATATAGACCTAGAGGAGAGAGAAGATGTGGTCAATTCATCCTATCATTGGTCAAAACACTCGTACCTTTTTCAATATGACATCTAATCGGTAGATAGACCCCCAATGCTCCATTAGTACACAACATCAGAAGCTCATTTGGTAGACTGCCTTGCAAAGTCATCGGTAGACGTGAGCGGAAATCTCATTGTTTGTTATCTTTGATTCACGCCCTTAGAAAAAACATCAGAAAACATACTGAAAGATCATCATTAGTAGAGCATAGCACAAAAACTATCAATACTCATTATAGGATTTTTGTCGGTACTCAAACAAAGAAAACCCATCTTTCAGCCATCCCACTGCTTCGTTAGTAGTCAATCGACGAAGTTGTAGAAGGTCACAAGACCAACAACTTCCGTTTATTTTCAACCGTTGGGAGGCCAGAACAACTTTGTTGGTCCCTAACCGACAAAATGTAAACATATATCAACCAACTGAAAAGTAGAAAAACCTTTTCGGTCCTCAACTGACGAAGAACCATGTACAGTTCCATCGATCCTCTTCTAATGGAAAGGCAGACCACTTCCATCGGTCTTCAACTGATGGAAATGCAAGAAGACTAGGATAGATCATTTTAAGTGCATCCACCTAGTCCAAGGAAGAAGGAGAGAGAGAAAAGGAAATATGTTATGTGAAAATTTCAAGAAAACACTCAAACATGGGAAATTTACACATAGATCCTATGACAAAGTGCTAATCGTAAAAGCACCAAAACATACAACAATAAGCCTCAGACATGTTTAAGATAGAAAAATGGGACTAGGAAGCTAAACCAGGACAATGGTCTTATAGCTCTAAATCCCAAACATGAATCCCCCACTAAATCCTAAGAGAAAAGAGTTGGGTATTGATGCATATTTCCTCCTCTAGTTCCCATGTATCTTCTTCCACTCCATGGTGATATCCCATAGTAGTTTTACCAGTAGAATATCTTTCTTCCTTGTTTTTTGCATATGCTTGTCTAAGATAAACATTGGATCCTCCACACATAATATATTGTTGTCGAGATGCACTTCAATTGGCTAAATTGTATATTTAGTTCCTAGATGACACTTCCAAGACATGGACACACGGAACACCTTGTGCAACCTCTATAGCTCAAGCGACAACTCCAATTTATATGCCACCTTCCTGACACGGGCACCATAGGATATGGCCCCATAAACTTGGGTGCCAACTTGCCTTGCTTTACAAATCTCATAACTCCCTTCCAAGGTGATACTTTGAGATAGACCTTGCCCCCACTTGGAATTCCAATGGCCCGCAACAATCATATGAATATGACTTTTTTTGTCATGTGCCATTTTCAACTATTGTCTGATCATCTTGATTTTCTATGTTGTCTGTTGGACTAACTTTGGGCCCAAACATTTATACTCACCTACTTCATACCAACATAAATACAATCTACAATGTCACTCATACATAGCTTTCTATGGTGTCATGTCCAAACTCCTAATATAACTATTATTATAAGTAGATTTTAGTGAATATGAGATGAACATTCCAACTCCATAGGAACTATAAATCACATGACCTCATCAGATCCTCTAAAGTCTGTATCAGTCTTTATGATTGGCCATCTATGTGTGGTTGAAAGGCTATGATAAAATTTAATCATGTACCAAATGATGTGTGTTGATGATTACAAAACCTACTAGTGAATGGTGGACCCTTTTCATATATGATCACTACTGACACTCTATGTAACTATACAATCTCATCTATATACATGTTCCAACTTCTCTATAGAGTAGTTAGTCTTCATGGAAAGAAGGGTGCTACATTTGTCAACCTATCAACCACCACCCAAATGGAATCATGTGCTTTGACTATCTTAGGAAGACAAACTACAAAGTATATGGTCATGTGATTCCACTTTGACTCGTGATTTTGTAGGGGTTGTAGGTTTCCATTTGGTTTTTGATTCTTTTCCTTGACTCTCTGATAAATTTGACACTTGAGCACAAATCTACCACATCTTTCTTCAATCCGGGCAACCAATATAGATCTTTGAGGTTGTGATACATCTTAGTGTCGTAGGGATGCATCAAATAAATTGAAATGTGCTCTTCTTCTTATCACAATGTCTTTCTGAGCTCATCAACATTGGGAACCACCATTCTGTTATGGTAACACATAGTCCCATTCTCTGAATTACAAAACTCAACATGCTTTACACTATCAAGCTCTGACTTAATGTTCTAAATCACAATATTATTTTGTCATGCTACCTTGATTTGCTTTATCAAAATGGGCATGACATGTAATTGATCTAATGTCCCCCAAGCACAAAGACATCCATCTACACATTCATCTATCATAGGGTTGCTAACAAGGAGTGGTTCAAGTGGTCAAGCATTGTGTCTCCTCACGAAGGGACCCAGGTTCGAATGCCAGCTGTCGTCTTGGTTTACCACCCTACCGAATATTCGGCCTTTGTCACATGCATGGGAGAGGGGGAGAGAATGCATCTCTTTATCCCATCTATTGTAGGGATGATAACATGTCCCTCCTTGCACATGATGAAGTACAACTACATGGTTCCAACTACCATTGATGATGATGGCCTTCTGATTAATGCATCTATTACCATGTTCACATTCCTTGGGTAGTACTCTATTGTGATGTTTTAGGAGGAAGAATCGTCTACCATTTTGACAAGACTGGAATAAAGATTTTATTAATCATAAAACTTGATCCTTTTCTTCCTAATCATTGATTTTCAACATATATATTTTAAATTTTAGATTTAGGACGCTAGAT
Organism: Alisma plantago-aquatica; assembly: GCA_963693085.1. NCBI lineage: Eukaryota > Viridiplantae > Streptophyta > Magnoliopsida > Alismatales > Alismataceae > Alisma > Alisma plantago-aquatica. The sequence continues at coordinate 884,066,094 of OY856409.1, forward strand.
GTTAAGTTTTTTTTTGGGGGGGGTGATAACATCCAATTTTGTGAACATTTTATACTTCATTTTCCTATAAATCAATATAGATATGCACATAATACTTATTGATCCATTATTTCTAAGGCATGATTGTCAAAATACTCTTCTAATTGATATATCTCTAAAAGTGCATGGAATTATGTCCAAAAGAAGAGGCTTGATCAATTTTGATCGACCTTCAGATCGATCATCTTCTACCATCACTTAAGGGAAAAATCAAGCAATGTAATGCCAATCATCCTGATTCTACAATTGACTAAAACCAAGTCAAATCTCAACCAATGAAGGAGCTCGATAAAATTTGATTGAGCTACGTTATCATGATAGTCAATCAACCAATCAAGCTCGATCAAATTCATCAATCAACCCATCTAATTGAGACAAACCTATTGAGTATAATGGTTGACAACCTCAATAAGAATCACATAGAGTAGAGCTTCATAGTCAACTAAAGCTAAGAAAACACAAGTATAATGCCCATGATCGAGAAAAATGCATCTATCAAGGATTACCGAACAATCCTAAAAAGTGTAACTAGTTTAATTAATTAAGTGCAAACTTTATACTATAGATCCATGAGTCTTTAGATCTATTTACCCGGTTTGTTGGGGAATATAGTAAAATGGGTAAATATTATGGCAATCTAAAAGTTTTAAGGGGATGACCAGAGCCATATATTAGTGAATATATGTGACAATTGGGGTTGGTATACCTTGACGTCTTTAAAATCTATTTGGGACTAGATTAAGACCAATGGTCCAATGATGAATGTATGTGATATATGATGGTTAACAACTACAATAGTGTCTCAGATTATGATGGGTTCATACCCTAAGTTTAGTGTCATAAATGTGTACCCATGACAAACATGTGATATGTGGATCTACTTTTGAGCAATTTCCATGGTAGACTTACCTTTTGAGCATTCTACCCTTTTGTTGCCTCACTTAGAGTTGAGGTTGCATGCATATATCTAATATAGTTAGGATAGATCTTATATGGAATACCAGTATGGCTTATATCATCTAGCCTGTGGTTTAAGTGGTACGAATCACACTGTCTGAGGCATAATAAAATGTGTAAATTAGCTCTATAGCTATTCTATTTAGGTTTATTTGAAAAAAAAAACACGGATGTCCTCATGGCGTGTGATTTGTTTACTAGAAGAAATATACGTGTCTGTTTTCTTGATCAGGTACTCATGGAGACACTTGTATAACTATTGTAAGAGTGTGCTTTTAAATACACAACTTGTTCAATGATCTAAATGTTTACTACTTATTTGAATTACGCATACTCTTATTGTAAGTAATAAACATTTTCAGCTATTATATCATATTACCAATATTTGGGGTCTAACCTTGTGGTTTTTCACATCTTTTTAGGTGAATGACTGAGCTTCCCAGGTAGGTATGGTGAGGACCATCCTCGTGGTGGATGCCAATCACCTAGAGGTAGGTAACATGTGTGTGTTACCTTGTGTCCTACTCAATCCAACATCACCTACAGATATGTTATGTTTGTATGTTTGAGTTAGGGTAATGTAGAGCCATCTCTATACCTAGGTTATGGATCATGAATTTTCTAAATTAATTGTATACACAGCTTGAAATTTTGGTATGTTTACCTTATATATGTAGCATAGTTATATGAGCTATGATATATGTGCATGTCATGTATCTCTCCTCTTTTGCAAACGTTTTGACAGAGATCACAATAGTCTATGGAATTTAAATATAACTATGCAAATTATATATAAAGTGCAAGGGCTTTGTTGACTTCAAGATTTTGGATATCCTTGCCTGTAGTGGGTGGGGTTGTATTTATAGTATTTGGTGTCTTGGGGTGTAAGTCAAGGGTGTTTGGAGACAAGCATAATTGTGTGTGTTGACTTCTAGTGGCCTAATCGATTGAATGGCTTGTATGTAGAAGTTTTAAAAACCTTCTATCCAAAAATTTGGAGCATAAAAGTACTCCAAGTTGACCATTTGAGCTCCCAATCTATTAATTGAAGGTCCACATTGATCCATACTTCAAATTTCTAGGATAAATGATCCACTGACCATCGAATCAATCAACTAGAGGTCGTGTGGCTCTATATATGTATTGCATAATATTTTTGAAATCTACGGTGATTGGGATGATTCCCAAACTTGACATTATCATTCTTGGTGGAACAGGGAAACCTATAGTGTTGTAGTTGAAGAAATATTTTCATCCTTTCATCTCTTTTCATTATTTTTCATTAAAAAAACCCAAAAATCACATGAAAGGAGGAAAGTGTGCATCAAACTTATAAAACCTAAGTAACTATATGAATGCTTGAAAATGTGCATGATCCAATAGACAAAATTGAAGGTAAATGATTGTGCAAAGTATGCATTTGGTCATATACCAAACTCCCCCCTGATTTAGCTTCTTTCTTGTCCTCAAGCAAAATGAAGTAATCAAAATGATTCTTTGTAGAAGGAAATATGCTTCATCAAATAAATCATGTGTTTGTTATTTCCATACCTAAGAAGGATATTGTGTCATCACCAACTGCCTTTAGACCAATCTCTTGTTGTTCTATGATGTACAAAATCATCACAAAGACTATCACTCAGAGGCTTTCTATGATCCTACCGAAGTCAATATCTCCTAATCAGGGTGCGTTTGTTAAAGGAAGGAACAACAAGGATTGTTCTATGTTGGTGGTTGAATTCACCCTAAACTTCAACATGAAGAGAAGTACCCCAATAGCATGTATCATGCTGAACATCAGAAAGGTGCATGACCCAATTTGATGATCATATCTATAGAGGTTTCTTGAAGGAATGGGATTTTTAGACCCATGGATCGACTTGATGAAGCACTGCGTCAGAACCCCATCAGTCTCTCTATTGCTTAACGAGTTACCAGTGGGGTTCTTCAAAAGTTCAAATAGACTCCAGAAGGGTGATCCCCTATCACCCTGACTGTTCACAATTGCTATGGAGGGTTTTAGTAGAAAATTGGAAGAAGCTCATGAGAGTAAGTTAGTGAGATGCTATAATATTATAAGAACAAGAGTTTTGAGCCATATGCTATTTGCTAATGATGCTCTAATTTTTGTTGAATGTTGGAAGAGAAATCTACGATCCCTATAAACACTTCTCCAAGATTTTGGGATCTGGTCGTGAATGAAGTGTAATGAAAATAAAACACATTTGCATTTATCTACCTATTTCATGACCTCTTTCACAAACAAAAAGGAATTGATAGAGACTACGGGAATCTAGAAAGGTGAATGGCGTATGAAGTATCTAGGATTCCCCATGGCTGAAGGGAATTTGAGACGGAAAATAAAACACAACTATAGTTATCTAACTCTTTCACAAACAAAGAGGCAATAATAGAGACTATGGGAATTTAGAAAGGTGAATGGCCTACAAAGTATCTAGGATTCCCCATGGATGGAGGGAATTTGAGAAGGAAAAATTTCCATGTATGTCTTGCTTGTCGAAAAGATATGATCAATAGGTGATCAGGAACTAAGATATCTATGACAGTTAGGTTATCTTAATCAAGCATTGTGCCATGGGACTGATCGGTTATTAGTTGAACCAAGGTGAAGTGTTAAAGTCTGCACTTACTAGAATAGAAATTCTTATGTCATTTGGGGGAGTCCTATACATCCGACAAGATGGAGTAGGTTGGCATACCCGACACACGAGGGAGGACTGGATCTAAAACACCTAATAGATCTAGATAATTATCACACTCTAAATAGAATAAATAAGCTCATTGATGGGAACTCAACATGGTGTTCATGGATGAGGATAAGATATGGTGTGTGAAGGGGATTTGAAAAAGAATGGCAGAAATGTCGCCAAAGTTCTGTGATGTTGAAGTGAAAATATGGGATTGTTGTAGACATGTACAAGTTGAAAGGAAAGATTTGGAACACCTATGGATATTTATGCACTATCCAAGATGGAGTCTAATGACTTTCAAAGTCCTTAGTGATTGTTTGCCCACTAGGGACAAGATGTGTAAATGAAAATTAGATGAAGATACTACTTGCATTATGTGCCAGTCTGGTAATGAATTTGTTGTTGATATGTTTGGTGAGTGTAAAGTATGTAGGTACTTATGGGGCCGAGCTAAACTGAAGTTGAATTAGTGAAGATCATATTCTATCTACCCCTACCTAGAAGAAACGGGAATAAGAGTACACATAATGTGACTATAGAACTATGGGCTATCACAAGAGTTGTCCACATAATATAGTCTAAAAGGAATAGAAGGAAACATGGAGGGGAAGAGAGTGACAGCTTAACCATATTCAATAGATTTGAGAAGGAAATTAAGCTGAGATATGACATCCATAAGCACAAACTTGGGGGATCTCTATAGTTGTGAGTAGAAATTGGGAGCACTTATAAATGGTCTATTTGAGGCCTAGTTGTTTTATGATCATTGGAATGCAATGCCTTGATAGTCCATCAGTAAGCTACATGCATGTATGTAGCCTGCTTTTTACCCCCTTTTGGGATTTGGAAATATATTTAACTAATTTTCCAAAAAAATGAAGTAATCATCATCATGATATTATTTCAAGAAGCATATGACTTATAAGTTCTAGGAATCCAAGAAGGTATTCAACATTTATTCCCCTATATAACCAAATAAATCTTAGATTCAAACAAGCACCTTCTCTTCCTTCATTTTTCAAACAATATTAACTTCAACAATAAAAGCAATTTAAGCTAGAAATTCACAAACCACTAGAGTTGAATCATTTCTCATGAGTTTACAATACAACATATTCCATTTCAAAATAAATGCAAGATATAATACAATAGAGAACTCATGTCATCTAACCAATAAAAAATAAACACCTCTATATAGTTGATTGAAAATTAAACTTGAAATAAAACACATTTATTTTTCTATCCTTCAATTTCTCTAGAATTCCTCAAGATAGGGGTTTGTTACCAAGTAATGGGTCCCTACAACCCAAGCCAAATGGATAGGAGCAATAAGCGCACTTCCTACACTCTTGATTTGTCATGTCCAATGAGGGATCCTAAACGATTGATTGAGTATTTTTTGAATTAATTAAAATAGTGGTATAATTTCATCATCCTTATTATCAAACATAACTAATCTCAAGATTAAGACATACATGTATTAACTAAGCATTGAATTTAGTAGAAAGTACAATTTTAATGAAATTTAAGTTATTAGTTTCAAGCATCAATTAATTTAGAAAATTAACATCAATGCTCTCATTTTTTAGTTCTAGAGTTTGTTTACAATTATCAAGAAATGCATACAAGGACTCATTATTGAATATATAAATGTGATATTAGTCAATTTTAGAGCAGGAAAATCAAGAAGTAGATGATTTTTCTTTGACTTGACATGGTAATCGACTACTCAATATCAAACTTTGCTTAGTTCACTAAGCATAATATAGTGTTAATATGGATGATGAACCTAATATTCAAATGCAAACAACCCAATAAATATATATTTTTTAATTTTGAAGGAAATATCCAATGCAAAAGTAAATCCAAGATATTTGACAACTCTCAACCCCTAGACTAAAAAATTTTAAATATAAAGGAAAGCACCACCCTCCGCCCCTACACTTAGCATTTTACTTGTCCTAGGTAAATATAAAGTAGGGATGAATGAATGTCTTATATGTGGAGTAGAAGGTTTGGGCAGTCCAAAGGAGGTGTATGTGATGGATAAGAATGTAATTTTTTCTACTGGTGTGTCCACATAGTAGGCTTATTAGTCCTCCAGTGTTTCCACACAACTCATGAGGTAAGAGGGGCCTCTCTATGGTTTTAAGGACTTTGAAATTTAGGTGATCATTTCTGACATGAGGAGAGATTATGCCAACTCCCACAACAATAATAGCTCTCACCGTGGCTAACAATGCATACCCAAAGATCAGTGAGTATCTAGGGTCCTCCTTGATATCCATTAAGATAAAGTAATAAGGGATGTATAATTTCTCTTCCTGGACAGATACTTCAAGAATTCCCAATGAAGTGGTCATGGAGAGAATGGAAAGTTGTAATTTCATCCTCATTAGATTCTTGCTGGTTAGTCTAGCCTATGGCACAAGGATATAGGCATGATTCTTATGCTAGATCCTAGGTCCACGGGCCCATTTTGATATGCAAAATGTCCAATATAGTATGACAAACCAAAAGGACCTGAATCCTTTAGCTACTTGGACATCTTGGCTTGGATTATATCTTTGGTAGCATACAAGTTTGACCACCTTGTAGTCATTTGAAGTGTGATTTTTCATCAATATATCATTGAGGAACTTTGAGTATGTTGTAATCTTAGCATTTGCATCCATGAAGGGAATGTTGAGATGAAGCTTATTTAGGATTCCAATGAACAATAAAAACTACTTCTCATGCTGCGATTTCACTACTCGCTCGAGGAAATGAATGTGCATATGGTAGTCCTATATAGGATAACACTTTTATTCTTGGTTCTTGTCTTCAGTCACGTCAACATCTATAGAAGAGTCCTTCTTGTCCTCTTCACTTGGTGTAGTCCTTTATTTATCTTGTGATTCCTTCCCTTCTGTTAAGTGTCATGATACGCGCAAACCACATGTTAAACGCAAGTATATGTATCAATGTAATATAGGCCCTAAGAGGCCCAGATGTTGAACTCAGGGAAACGTTCTCCAGAGACTACTACTAACTATAATGTGATTAGATAGGCTGATGAAAACTTGAGTAAATGTTTAATTATCTAAGATGTAGAAAATCAATCTATAATTATTGGTCATTTTGATCTCAAATGGAGTGAATTCATTAGGATTATGGCTTCACCATGACTTACATTGCAATTAACATCATATCATTAATAATTTTTTGGTAACCCAGGAGTCTCATAAGGCTTGCGTCGAGCCCAACCTGGGGAGATCAACCCCATCCAGTACGGAGCGTAGCCCATTAAGTCACGCAGAGGTCGGCTGCGCTACGGGAGAAACAATTCCGAAAAGCACCACTAGGGGGATTCGAACTCGGGAGCCTTCATGATGGGCCCCGTGTTGCGACCACCTAAAATACTGCTCGCCGACTCATATCATTAATAACTATCTCTCCTAACTCTGGAAAAAGAGACCTGTAGCAAGAATTACCCACTCTCACGACATAATTTACTACCTGATCTAATACCAATCCCACTCTCGTAGTAATTGTGTTATTAGGTGATTTACTAAAACCATTGGGTTATTCTCTTCACATTCGTAAGCCTCCTTTCTCAAGGTGCAATATAAAACATGTAATTCTATGAATTTCCAACCCATAATCCCTTTTTCAAAGCAATTAATAGTTTAGCTAACTACCTATGGTGATCAATCATGGATAGTTTGTTATACTTTCATAGAATTATGTCCAGAAATTAAGATAAAAAGATATATTAATGCATAAAAGTCAATTGCAATGCATAACCGGGCTACTCCCGCGTCCTAAGGAATAAGGGGTTTAGCTTCACATGATTTCCATTGTCAAATACATAGGAGATAATAAGAAAAATGTGGGGAACATTAGAGAACTAAAAGAACCGCTGAAGAAGATGATCTATATGACTCCCTCACGTGAACGTGGTGATTTTCTGTCTTTTGACTACAAATCTACCCATCGGAGGTGCCTGAATCTCCCGAGACGTTTCTTTCTTCTCCACTTTCTCCTATCCTTGATCCTGGTTTCTCTGCAATGGAATAGAATGAGATAATTAGGTTTGGCCAAATTCCCCCTAAGTCGTAGAAGTGACTTAGGGCGTCATTAATTGCCAACCATTGGATTAAACATGATTTCTAGATTTTCCTGATCCTGTTGTGTCGATACTACCGATTGGGTGTCAGTACTACCGACACCTTTGATACTTGCGGTCGCCTATACAGTTGTCGGTACTATCGATACTTGAGATTTCTTCAAGAACTTCTAAGTCCTTGATATGATGTTGTCGGTAATATCGACTTATTTGGTCGACACTACTGAGTCTTTTTGGTTCAATGTGTTCCTTTCTGAGCAAGTGTCAGTACCACTGATAACAAAGTCAGTAGTACCGAGCTGTATAGTTTCTTGTAGATTCACCTAAAATTCATAAAAAAATAAACATAAGTTCCCAAATAATCATGAATCTAACTAGAACATTAAAGTAAATTTATTTGATGCAATAAGTGTCACGTGGTAGTGATGATAAATAATGCCCAAATTAATATGAATATGAACAATAATTGCACAAAAATACATAACAAAAAAGGCTGTGAAAATGACAATTATCCAATGTATCAAACTCTCCTAATCTTAAATGTTGCATTACCTCAAGCAACGTGCCCTCAGATCTATTTGAGACAAGTCAGCAAAACGACATAAAATATGAATTTTCTTTCTCAGCTATCCCCACCTGCCAGTCTCAAACCGGCCTTTACTGACCACAGAATAATCAACTACTCTAAAGTGACCAAAAATATCCATAAAAGATGTCCATCCTTAGATCAGTGATACACTATCAATAGAGCAGTTAATATCATAGTCAACTAAGCATTCTCTTGGTGCATCATGTGATTCCCTATCCAAATTGCTCTTTCCTAACTACCAACTACTTCAAAACATTTTCCCTTATAAGAATGAACAAAGAGAATAATCATTTAAGTGGTCTACCAATAAGAGCAATGGATAGAATGAAATAGGTGGCTTATGAAGAATCACAAGTAGCATTTGAATTATTTATGCAAAAATAAAACATGATGAACCTATATGGTGAAGAGAAATGCATGAGTCCTAATGCCTAATATTATGGGTGGAATGATGAATGTATTGAAAAACTCATCAAATGGATGAGAATAAAGTAAATAAAAGAATACATCATATGAATGTTTCCATTTATTTTTAAAGAGTTTAGGGTATCCTTTCTCCTCTTTATGTCATAATGTTAATTTTTTTTTCTTTCATTCATTGGCCCACAATTTTAGCATGATGGAAAGTTATGCTTGGGCTTTACTAACATGTCACATTCGATTCATTTTTTTCTTGCTTTTTTCTGAGGGTATGGATGTGTTTCCCTACACTCTATTTTTAGAGGAAAACAACATACCACATGATGTGAAAATGAATGATGAAAAATGCATGCTATCTACATGTAATGTAATTGTTATGCAACTAGACTGTATGCACAAAAATTGTTTATGCATACTTTTTCTTTCTTCATTTTGTAGCTAATGCAGTAAAAGAGAAACTAACTATCATATCACCTATTATGCCATGTAATGCAACCAAAAGGAAATAATATAGATTACTTCATCATCTTAAAGTTGTGAATCAAAATGAGTGAAAAATGGATGGAATCACATAATTAAGAGAGAATGCCTTTCATGAACTATGATATGTCCCTCTCTAATGACATGTGTACATGGTAACCTTAGAATTTCTTTCTTAAATTTCAATTTAAGATCCCGTTACTTGTTTGATCAATTCTGGCTCAAAGCCCATCTTCATCCACATTACATGAATAATTAAGATGTCCATTCATATTAAGTGTTTATATTTTATTAACCCATACACTTCCTCTAGGTGGTGTAACTCAAGACATTTCCAACTAAGCCATTATTTTTTTCATTTTAATTTCCATTGAAAACACCGAAAAGCACATGAAAATGATATGAATCATGAATTAAGATCCACTATCACACTAGATAGATTCTAGATCCTACAACTTGTAAAAATAAAAACTAAAAAACAAATAAAAACTAAAAGAACAATAAAAACTAAAGGATAGAATTGTTCCAACACCCCTAAGCTTGAACATGACTAAATCCACATAGTCAGAATCCAACTTAAGAGGTGGAACGGTGGTTCTAATCAAAAGGGTGGTGGTGGATGTTGTGGCATGATAGGATCATGCGGGTAGAAGGTCCCCTGGAAAGTCTTGGGCTATTGCTGCATCTGTTTCTTCAGGTGTCGGTACTACCGACTTGGTGACTGTAGTACCGAGTCTTTGAAATTTCTCGATACTTTCGAGCAATATCTCGATATTTTGAACCCAGATCTTGCATTTCTGTCGGTACTAATGACTTTGTGTCAGTAGTAGCGAGTCTTTATCAGGTAAATTGGTTCCTTTTCTACAAAAAGGCAGTGCTACCGAGCCTGTGGTTGGTAGTACCGAGTTCCTTTGAATTTTTGTTCACCCCCCTATGATGTCATCGGTAGTACCGACTCAGCAGTCGGTAGTACTGACTTATTGTCAGTCTGCACACCACAAAAAATGATCAAGGCACCTTTTTTATATAAAAACTAAGGAAATGCAACTAAAGCCTGCAACTACAAATTTGAAAGTAAAGAAAAAAAGATGGCTGGGTTGCCTCCCAACAAGCGCCCTTGTTTAATGTCCTAGGCTCGAGAAGATGCATTTTCTTCAGCCTCAGTTGTCATGGGATGGTTGTGAAGATTCATATAGAAGAGTGAACTCCACTGTATCATATCATCGTCTATCTCGAGTGTCAAGTAACCTCTACTAGTGGCAGTGATCGTGTCAGCCATAGCTTAGAATGACCTTCCTAACAACATCTCATATCCTCAAATCTTAGCATATCCATGACCATAAAATCAATAGGAAACATGAATTTTTTGAATTTAACTAGAACATCCTCGCATATTTCATATAACCTCACAGTTGATCCGTCCGTCAACTTGATTGATACAGATGTTTTCGTTGGCTTTTTTAATTCCAACTTTCAAAAGGTAGCAAGAGGCATGAGATTTAGTCTCGCTCTAGAGTCATACTGTGCTTGTTCGAAATGTTGATTTCCTATAGAATAAGGGATGTTGAAACATCCTGGATCTTTTTGTTTTTCTTGGCAGCCTTCCTTGGATTATGAACTCACCACTTCATCAACACACAAAACATGTGTATCTTTGATCCGTATTTTCTTGTTGATGCTATACTTCAAGAATCTTCCATATACAAGAATTCACTCTATTGCCTCCATGAGTGAAATGTTCATGTGGAGCTTTCTAAATATATATAGGAACTTCTAAAATGTCTTTCTTATTTTCTCGACTTCAGACTATCTGAGAATGGAACATGTGGCTTCTCTGAACGCTTGTGCAGTGGAATATATGGCACACTAGGGATCTCCTCCCGTAATCTTACTTCAATTCCACCTTCTAGGATAGGTTTTGGCATAACTCTTGTGGATAGAATGTCACGTGGCTTCTCCGTATGAATTGTGGGTGCCTTCTTATTAATTGTGATTGTTCCACTACAAAGTAGAACCTTAACCTGTTCTTCTTGCATAGGAACCTTTTCTAAAATTTGAGATGTGGACATGTCAATGGTGGAACTTTGAAGTACTTGTTTGGTATTCTGCATCCTCATGGTAATCTATATAGGCTACGGGGGAATGGGACTTTTGGCATATACACTCAATCTAGATCTAGAATGTGATGCTTTGGTGACTCCTCAGTGGGATGTCCTGGCTCCTTGACCATAGAGTTAGATTTCACTTGGTGATGTTGATGAGCTATCTTTGCATTCCTAGCAAATTCTTGATGAATGGGCTTCTTTAAGGAGTCCACCTCTACTGCTAGCTGAGAAATTTGATTTTGGATGCTCCAGATCTGCTCCTCATGATTTTTGTGCACCTTTTTTGTATGGTCTAGTAAGGTCTCATTCTGACTCACTAGCTTTCTTAGCATGTTTTCAATTTTGTCTATCTTATTGGGGCCCCTATCCTATAGATATTGTTGACGCATGTATATGAAATCCTCCACTTCTCCTCCAGAAGAGATTCCATATTTTTGACATAGTTTCTTGGCTATGAGGTCCAATTTCTCATTCAATGTTGTAATCACCTTAGACTGTCCAACACTTTTGATGGTTGGTGGATGCTCTCTTTCTTCTCCCCTGGTGATTCTTAGCCATATTCTTTAGGATTTCATGACACCTTGATGGCTTGTTGTTTTGGAAGAAACATGTTCCTACAATGTCGAGTGTGGTCCTCTCTTCTTGATACAGTCCGCAGTAGAATACTTTTGCTTGGCCATACAGATCGATCCTATGATGAGGGACCTTCCTCAGCATATTCTGGAACCTCTCCCATACTTCAAAATAAGATTCTTCTATATGTTGCTTGAAGTTGTATATATTTCTAACCAGCTCATTTGTCTTCTAAGGTGGGAAGTAACGGTCAAAGAAAGCATCTATCATCCCCTCCCATGTTTCTATTGACTCAGATGGGAGATTGAGGACCAAGACTTTGCACTGTCTGCCAGTGACAACGGGAAAAACTTCAGATGAATCATTGTCGCTGACACTCTGTCAATATTTACCATATCACATTTTTCAATAAAATTGTTGATGTGCGTCATCGGGTCCTCACTGTTGTAGCCATGAAAAGCTTGTGCTTGACCAATGCCACCAATCCAGTATCTATCTTGTAGCCGCCCACATTTATAGCTTGTCTTTTGATTGGTCCTAGCTGAGTTGTTGAGGAAGACACCTTGATCTTCTTCCAAATAGTTTGTTCTTCTATTGGGTCCGCCATATGAGCTAGTTTCAGTTTCTCTGGGGGAGGTGTTGGAGTTGGGATGAGCTTCTCAGCTAGAACTCCTAACTCTCACACCCTAAGAAAAATTTCCTCCTGATCTATAATTGATGGAGTAGACTCTCCCTAATCTATGGTTTGAGTTTGAACCATGCACTAGTATCTGAAACTTAACAATTATGTGAGAACCCAGAATACTAGTGAATTGACAATAAAAATTTTTCAATTATGCTCTTGAATAATGAAAAGATGGAAAATAAAAAATAATGGCCTAGAGTGGCCGATCACAACACTCGTAGTGTTGGAGTACCGTTTTTGCCAAAAACTTGATACACGCAAACGACACATTAAATGCAAGTATATGTATGAATGTAATATAGGCCCTAAGAGGCCCGAATGTCGAACTCAGGAAAACGTTCTCCAGAATTTACTACTAATTATAATGCTATTAGCTAGGCCAATGAATAGTTATCTAAGATGCAGAAAATAAATCTACCATTACTGGTTGTTTTGATCTCAAATGGAGTGAATTCCTTAAGATTATAGTTTCACCACGACTAACACTGCAATTAACGTCATATCAATAACAATTATCTCTCCTAACTCTAGACAAAGAGACCTGTAACAAGAATTATCCGCTCTCACAACGTAATTCACTACCTAATCTAATATCAATTCCACTCTCGTAGTAATTGTATTATTAGTTAGGTTCTTTAATGAAACCTCTGAGTTATTCTCTTCACATTCGTAAGCCTCCTTTCTCAAAGTGCGATATAAAACATGTAATTCTATAAAGTTCCAACCCCTAATACCTCTTTTAAAGCAATTAATGGTCTAATTAACTACCTATAGTGATCAAGCATGGATAGTTTGTTATACTTTCATAGAATTGTGTCCAAAAATTAAAAGAAAAAATGTATTAATGCATAAAAGTCAATTACAATGGATAACCTGACTACTCTCAGGTCCTAAGGAACAATTGGTTTAGTCCTCAATGATTTCCATTTTCAAATACATAGGAGAGAAGAAGAAAAATATGGGGAATATTAGAGAACTAAAAGAACCCCTAAAGAAGATGGTTCAGATGACTCCCTCATGTGAACGTGGTGATTTGCTGTCTTTCGGCTGCAAATCTACCCACCAGTGGTGCCCGAGTCTCCCGGGACATGGCTTTCTTCTCTGCTTTCTCCTCTCCTCACTCCCAGATTCCATACGATGGAATAGAAGAAGATAATTAGGTTTGTCCTAACTCTTCCTAAGTCATAGAAGTGACTTAGGGTGTCATTAATTTCCAACCATTGGATTAAACCCAATTTCTATATTTGTTTGATCCCCCTGTGTCGGTACTACCGACTGGGTGTCGATACTACCGATGCCTTTGATACTTGTGGTCGCCTATGTAGTTGTCGGTACTACTGAGTTGATGTTGGTAGTACTGAGATTCCTTTGAGAAATTTGGAGTCCTTGTTGTTATGTTGTCTGTAGTATTGACTTCTTTGGTAGGTACTATTAGTCTTTCCGATTCAACATGTTCCTTTCTGAGCAAGTTTCGGTACCACCAACAACAAAGTCGGCAGTACCGAGCAGTGTAGTTTCTTATAGATTCACCTGAAATTCACAAAAAAATCGAGCATACGCTCCCAAATAATCATGAATCTAACTAGAACATTAAAGTATATTTATTTGATGCAATTAAGTGTCATAGGCTAATGATGATAAATAATGCACAAATTAATATGAATATGAATAACAAGTAGAAAATTCCACAATAAAATCCTGTGAAAATGAAAATTATCCAGTGCATCATATCACCTCAAGAAGTTGCACTTCACTTCTTATAGTCATGGTCTTGCACTGCTCTTGTTGATTGTTGTTTTGCATCAAGGAAAGTTAGGCTTTAATGTGTTGAATGAATAAATATATTTGGGACTATAAAAGTCTTGGTAATGCCTTTGCAAGTTCTCTAGGATTGTATTGTGTTTGTTAAGAACTTGAGAGATCAGACATTGATCAGTTCTTCATTTTTCCATGAAATATTCAATCTTTTAGAAATGATGGAGGGCCCCATTTAAAGCATGAATTTAATTTCTTCCCTTTGGTCCTCCTAGTCAAGATCTAAGTTCTTCAAGAAGTCCTAATCATTTCATCAAGCTTCACATTGAAAGTGTCATTATGGATAGAGTTGGATTTTGTAATAGTATTCACAAGATGAACTAAATTCCTCTCTCCTCCCCAATTGACATGGTTGCTTTCAATCTCCTCTATGATCTTTGTGATGCTGGCATATGTATTTTGTAATATACTACCTCAGATTCAATGAGTTGCTTTGTGGGATACTGCAATCTATTTGGGAAAGTGTGGAAGATGAGGCATTGTTCTAATATATAGGGAGGAAACTTTCTTTGCATCTCCTTGATTTTCTCCTAAGCCTTGTATATAGACTCGTTGTCCTCGTACTTGAATTCTATGTTTTTCTTCCTCATATAGGTGGTGAGGCTCGACTATAAGAACTTCATTAGTGATGCCATGATGAGCTACTCTGATGTTGTTATGCTATTTGTGGGAATGTTAGTGCACTAGTGGTGCAACCGGTCTCGTAGCAAAGTGACATGTGTGCACTCATAGAGAGGCAGATGGCACATCTTTGATCTTGTAAGTATCACATAGGTTGATGAAGTATTGGATATGCTCTTCAGATCTTCGTTGATCATTCTAAGAAACTACTTTTGTTGGATTGTTTGGATGAGTTTCATTTTTATTTTAACAATTTTGGCATCATGGGTGACACGACGACCCCTATAAATGATGTAGTCTATGGTGTAGATGGAATAGTTACAAAGTGTTCTCTTGAAACAACTTGGATAATCCTTTCTTATTCTCACAAAAAATGTGGTGTATTGTGTAGTCAATATCTGAATCTAGATACAAGAGACTCCCTTCACTACAAGATCTTCTCATACAAGTGGCACCTTATAAAGAAAGAAAAAATAGAGATCAGTGCACATATAGATACAAGTGAGATATAATCAAAGAATCAACACTAAAGAAAGATAAAAACTATATATATGTTAACATATAACTATAATATAGGATTTTCCTAGTCTATCCCGACTTGGATTTTGGTATACATATGCTTCTCATTGAATCTTAACCAATCAAAATATAATCTTAAAACAATCTACAAAACCTCGATCTCCCACATGAGAACATTATCAATGTAGTATTTTAGGATCAAACCCATAGAGAAATACAAAGCCATATAAAACCTCTGTATGATTGTCTAGGCACACTACTACAGAAATAGCATTCAGTGTCACTTTTCTGGGCGTCGGTTATTAAGGAAAACCGACGCCTAACATATAAGGCGTCGGTTGTTTAAGCAAACCGACGTCTATATTCGAAGACCAGCCAGACACGGGTACCGCTTTGTATTCAGCGTCGTTTGTTTATAACAAACCGACGCTTAAAGTCGCCCACGAAATCCAAATTTTGATAAAAAAAAATAGTGTCATTTTCAGCGTCGGTTATGTAGGTATAAACCGACACCTATGTGCGATGAAAATTTGCGTGAAAAGTGTCACGTTCAGCGTCGGTTATCCTGGTATAACCGACGCTGAAGGTGGTTCCCGCCAAACAATTTCATGAAAATATCGTCCAATTGGACGTCGGTTGTTGCAAACAACCGACGCTAAAGAGGTTTAGGCGTCGGTTGTTTGAAACAACTGACGCTATTTGGGAACTTTATTACCCGCGATCGCCCGACTCTTCTCCTTTCTTCTGTTTCATTGCGAGCCGATTACCTTTTCTTCTCTACTGCTGCCGATTTCTTCACCGGTGATTTCTTCTCCGACGCCCCCTTCTCCGGCAATTTCTTCTCCAGCGCCCCCTTCTCCGGCGGCCCCTTCTCCACCGCCACTCCTGCACCTTCTTCCCTTCTCCGCCGCCCCTGTTGCTCCAGTGCCAGTGCCTGAGATTAGGCACCGCCACGCCTGAGATTAGGCGTCGCCACGCCCCTGGTGCTCCTCTGCCGCCGTCGCGCCGCCGCAACCATCATCTCCAGCCTCACTGCTAGCTGCTCCTCCACCGCCGTCGCTGCTAGCTACTCCTCCAGCCAGAGCCACCGGAGCCTCTACCTTCTTCCCTCTGACAAGGTTGGTCTTCCCGCTGCTAGCTGCTCTACTTTTTTTTTGCATCGATTAAATTGTTGTGATAAAAATGCATGTAATGTATTTGATTAGAGTTAATCTAATATGGATGTTCATAATAATGTAGTATGTTAAATATGATGATTAGGGATACATATAATGTCTAGTACACAAATATTAGATGATATTCAAGAAAACCCTAGTTTGATGAGCATGTTGTTAATCATGTTAATTATGATTCTTCTATATATTCTGATGTCATTATATTATTATGTGATCCCAACATATTAAATTGAATTAGAATGATTTCATGAATTATAGGGTTTTAAAGTTGATAAACATGTACATGCGGAAATAGGGTTATTAAACCAATGGTTATAACATAGTATGATCTTAATCTAATCTGGATGTTCATAATAATGTAGTATGTTAAATATGATGATTAGGGATACATATAATGTCTAGTAAAGATTCCTAGACCTTTTGTTTGAAACTATTGATTTCTTGATTTATTATTTAATAATGCTCTGTTGATTAGGATTAACCATTTTGCATGTAGTTTATAGACATTTATTATATATAAGAATGACAACACATGTATTTGTTGGCCTAGAAACCCGTCCAAGATTTACTCATTAGGAGTAAATCTTGGATAGTCCCCGATTTGGGACTGTTCTTGAACACCTAATCTCACTTAGGATGTAAGTGTATAATGTGTATTGGGTTTTCGAGAAAATTTCGGCAGCATTTCCCTGTTTGTTCTCTAAGTACATATGTACTTAGAGAACAACGGGGAAATGCTGCCGAAATTTTCTCGAAAACCCAATACACATTATACACTTACTAGTGAGATTAGGTGTTCAAGGATGGGATAGGTGGTACACATTTATTATATATAAGTATGACATCAAATGTGTTTGTTGGCCTAGAAACCCGTCCAAGATTGACTCATTAGGAGTAAATCATGGATAGTCCCCGGTTTGGGACTGTTCTTGAACACCTAATCTCACTTAGGATGTAAGTGTATAATGTGTATTGGGTTTTTGAGAAAATTTCGGTAGCATTTCCCCGTTTGTTCTCTAAGTACATATGTACTTAGAGAACAGCAGGGAAATGCTGCCGAAATTTTCTCAAAAACCCAATACACATTATACACTTACTAGTGAGATTAGGTGTTCAAGGATGGGATAGGTGGTACACATTTATTATATATAAGAATGACATCACATTATACACTTAGGATGTAAGTGTATACCCTAATCTTTTCCTAATATATATCTGGTCTTGATCAGTTTATTAGATTTGCCGAGGAACATAGGAAAAAACCTACATATAGGTTCTACTGTCCATGTAGGCATTGCGGTAACAACTTGAAAGTCAACACTGGTGAGGAAATCAAAAGTCATGTCATGTGCAACGGGATTGTACAAGGCTATACAGAATGGCACTGGCATGGAGAGATTTCAAAATCGAAACCAGTAGATGTCGATAGCAGTGCTTGGGTGGAAGAAGAAATTGCCTCCGATGACGTAAATGTGAACGAACCAGTTCCAGCAGACATCGTTGATGTGATGCTGGATAGTTGTAGGGTAGAGCACACCGATCCACCTCCTATCTTTAGAAACATTGTGCATGATGCTGAGATACCATTATACACAGGCTGTGCTAAGTTTACGAAGCTTAGCGCTGTGTTGAGATTGTATAAGTTGAAAGCTAACAATAGATGGAGCGACAAAAGCTTCACTTCATTGTTGACTTTGTTGAAAGAAATGCTTCCTGAAGGAAACGAGCTGCCAATCTCAACATACCAGGTAAAGAAAATGTTGTGCCCAATGGGAATGGAGGCCAAGAAGATACACGCATGTCCGAATGATTGTGTATTATTTCAAAAGGACTATGTAGATTTGAAAGATTGTCCAAAATGTGGTGCGTCACGGTATAAATTGATGACTTCGGGGGAGTCCAAAACTGGTTCTCCTGCCAAGGTGTTGTGGTATCTACCTATAATATCACGGTTTCAACGCTTGTTTGCAAATCCGAAAGATGCAAAGAATTTGAGGTGGCATGCAGATGTTAAGAAAAATAATGATCGGATCCTGCGACATGCGTCTGATTCCCCACAGTGGAAGAAGATTGATCTATTGTACCCCAAATTTGGTGAAGAAGATAGGAATCTAAGACTTGGGCTTTGTACAGATGGGATGAATCTGTACGGGACATTGAGCAGCCAACATAGCACTTGGCCAGTCATGCTTGTTATATACAATCTTCCTCCCTGGATGTGTA